>CM023202.3:30124458-30527878 GCA_004115045.4 Sinella curviseta | reverse complement strand
TAATATGCATTCAAACTCGGCCAAAGGATTGAGATGGATGATAAAGTGGTGAAAGAAATATGCTTATGGACTGCGTTGACATTAGTTTATGATCTCGTGCAAGATATTATAAGTCAACGACAAAGCCATGTTATTGTTGCTACTTTCGACAGCATTCAAGCTATTACCTGGAAGCAGACATACCATATCCGTTTCAAGGAGTCTTTTCTAAGAATTTACCACATTTAATGATTTGTTATATGATACATTAATTATAAACTAGAAAATAATGTTACTACATGTGTGATACTGAATTGAAATGTACAATGTAAGTTTATGGTTAGCCGTTGTTCACATTGACTATTTCCCAACCACTTGCGAAATGCATAAAAAGTTAAATTTCATGGCATGGGCCTGTTGAATTAATGACATTGTTTCATTGTCTAGGTATGTACTATTCCGGGGCTATATGTGAAACCGCTGTGCGGTTCTTAAGTTGATAATACTTAGTCTGAACGAATCTGTACGTGCCAATTACCATTCGAGCAGATCGATATGAAATATCGACAAAGTGATTCCAATATGCAAACAGTAATTCCATATTGAAGCAGAATGATGAAGCGCATACCCCGTATAGCAAAATCAAAAATATCATCGAGACGTTTCCCTTCATGTTGGGTCGCTTTACACTTGTATCTTTTAGGGTTGCAGGAAAGCTGGTTGTCTCGCGAACAAAATCATTCCACCAATCCCATATCCCCGAAGCAATTATGGACTTCATCCTAATTATCGCGCTAGAATGAGCGCGACCTGTTATTTGGAAACCGACATATACATCTGCATATACTTCCTTTCCTACGTTTACCCTGAATCCCGGATTTTCATGGAAAACCCTTGTGGCAAATTGATTTGCCAAGAATCTCGGCAATACTAGCGCAGATTTGTTGCAAGTGCTAAGGTGGTCATACGACAAATCCTCCTGGTCAGTTCGTAACTTGACCAATATCTCCCTTTGCTTCAATGCAAATGTTTCGCCAAACATCCCTGCCCATTCCTTGGCATTCTTTTGGAATGTATCTACGAAGCCCTTGGAACTGTTTGGGTGTAAACGTGTTCTTTTTAAGAGCAGCAACATAATATTTGCGCTTTCTAGAAACCTACTATTGTTCATCATTTGAAACCAATCAAGGATTTCAGAGTAGACATTAAAGTTATAGTCCGAAGTATCTCGGATCTCGTGGTTTGAATCTGTCTCAATTTCCTTTGTCCACTCCATATATGCGTCGTATGTTTTATGCGTGAAGGTGTACGGTGAAATCGAGATCATACCTGGTCTGACAAATACAGTGAAATTTTCTTGAACCAATTCCGAGAAGTTGGCATATGTCAGTAACTCTCTGGGTGCAATCATATTGTATACGTTACTGTTTTTGTACCCATTACTCACTACGATTCCAATCAGCATACTGGCACATATCGTAAATCTAAGACGCGGATTGTTACAGCAACTGTCCAGGAATGGATTTCCCTGCTCCAGCAGCACTTTTAGTATTGCAAATATGTACCCCGCGACATGTGTCGTTTTGATGCTCAACCCTGATAACTGATAATTTGCCACTGAAACTAAGATTATGAATACAATTAAGCTGATCCAAACCGGCCACTCGTATGCGCTAATCAACTCGTAGATCCCAGCCGAATCCTTTCCTTTTTCGCCGCCGCAACTAACAAATGCCAAACTGCTAACATTTTCTTTATACGAGAACGGGAATAATTCAGAAGCGTTCTTGTCATTGGTAACATGGATGTGCAGTGTTGGACCTACCCCTACATCATGTATGCCTTTGCCGTTGGAGTATATTTCGCCATTCCAACAAATCTTTCGGCGAATTGAAATCGTCCCATTCGACACAACCTGGAAAAGTAACGAGGCAATTCCACCCGCAAAAACCTCGTCCGGTTTCAAAAGGTCAGAGCTAGACGGATAACGATAATGTGGTTTTGAGTTACAATATTCCATCTTGCCCATAAATTTCAAAACGGTGTCCCTGAGGAGCATGGCTTCTTCAGAATATTCCATTCCCCAATCCACTGGTTTGTCCTCGGTAGCTGAAGTTAGAATCTGATTGATGTTGGACACATTTACATCAGTAAATTGTATTGAAATCATGTATTTATGAAGGTTTTTATAATGTGCGGATACACGGCTAAGGGCCACTAGTGCCTGGCCAATTTTACAACCTATAGTTGCTACAACAATTTCTCTCGGATGTGATTCGTGATGAAACCTGTCCTCACCGATTTGCTGCTGTGAAATATATTTTCCCAACTCAGCCGTCGTAATTGGGTCATCTTCATAATTCACGAATATGTGCAACAAAGGCACAGTGACCTGTACGTTCATTCGGAAAGTGTAAAGGAGCTCTTCAGACACGTCAAAGTTAAAGTATTTTGGATAAGTGAAAACGTCTTGGGGTGCATGGGGAATTTGAATGGTCACATGAATCTGACACTTCCACGGTTTTGTATTTACAGAATAGGTAAACATGTCTAGAAGAACGCAAAAGTCGTGCGATACTCCGTGACCGTGTCTGAGAGGATCCTTGACGTGCCGCGGCCGGTGACATTTAATTTTGTGTTCGTTTTGGTCGATTGTGCTGCCGTTAGTGTGAGGATATCCAAACGGAATCCAGATTAACTTGAAGTCATTCCAAATTAATGGTACCTTTACATTACGAAGTATTGCGATTTCCAGCGACCTAATCACAATACTGGTGCTGGATGGGCCAGTATTAGCGCGTTTAAAGTTATCTAAGATTATATGGCATTTCGCGTGTTCAAGATTGTTCAAAATAGAGGAAACGTCTGCTGGGATCACATTTGTATAATTTGATTTTTTCCGTATTTGAGAAATTTCTGCTTTCAGGTACTTTGGGAACATTCCTGTTATCATGTCTAGTGGAAACGAGTCAAGTGGAATGACTTCGTATTGCACCTCTGCAGATATCAAACTAACACAAATGGCTATAAGAAAATACGACATCATAGTTTTATGGTTGCAATTGATAATGATGTGTATCTTCTTTTGGTTTCACTGAACAAGTACGATTGGTTATACAAACACTTTAAATCTTTATACCCACAAATATACTGGCCCGTAAAACTATGGGCAACGGATGAACAATTCACAAGTGGCTAAAAACGTCAAAATGACGGGCGGAGAACATTGTTATCGCCGGACTCTGCCAAATGCGAAACACTCTTTAAATTAAGAGTTGGTTACTGTACGTGGTAATGCTCGAAAAATAAATTTGACACGAAGGAGGAAACCTTCATTTCAAACGTTGCTTTCATCATCAATACAGTTAAGCGAAAGCTTTGAAAAACAACATTAAGTTCAAGGTTATGACAAAAGTTGTTCCGAAAAACAGTCAAAATCAATTTCCTTTAGCAAATGCATATGTACATTGATATTAGGTAAGTAGGTACACCCTTCTACAGATTCAATACAATTCTACAACTGGGTCGCAAAAAACATTGTATTTCGGTAGTATGAAAGTATTGTACTACACTTATTGCATGTTACACTTAAATAACTTTTTACGGTACTCCATAATATTCTACTGAGGAATTAATTTCCGGTCAACATGCTAAATTACTTTTGTGGTACCCGTTTATGAGCGATCTAACGTCCAAGCCAAATGGCATATTTTACCTCTCTTTTTGGGAAAGCATTCTCAATACCAGAGGATGATTCCGAATGACTTTCCGTTTGAAAGGTCACCGGTGTCACCCAGATGTCACATTAATTCTAAATGGCAGAAACCTTTAATTGCAGCATATGATATATAATCGACAACTGTTTCATGATCCAATAAGGGTCACTTCCAACCTACTAATGGTCATACGTAGCCAAATAAAAAAACTCTAAGTTACCAACATTAAGATTCATTATAAAATAACATGCAACGCCCTATTACTAAGTTACTTTGCACACAACTAAAAGAAAAAAAAACTCTCCTACGAATTTCGTAATCAATGCGACATGTCAGTCAATTTAATGAACAAATTGATACATAGCTGTTGTTTTTCTAATATTACAAAAATATGTTAACAAAATGAAATACAAATTCCGTAATAAAAATGCATAGTTAATATATGCTAGCAAATAATAATCTCTACGTATCCTTGAACTTGCACGCTTTCTCATGACGCGCACGATTATGACTCGTTTTGTACGTTGCTCCACATCCCTTCCTACACGCATACGGCCTGGCGTTCGAATGCGTCTTCTCGTGAGCTATCTTCATGGTGTTCATTTTGAAGGTCCTGTCGCACACGGAACACTTGTACGCTGCCGGGTTATCAGAGTGGTAAGCGCGCTTGTGCTCCTTGAGCCTGGCCTCATACGGAAATCTCCTGTGACACTGGTCGCAGGGGAATGGAAGTGCACGCGCCTTAAGCCCCGCATCCTTCGCCTGTCCCGGAAAGCAGGAAAACCGGAGATGATACGTCATCCCGCTTGTGGACTTGAAGGCCTTTCCACACGTGGGACACATCAAGTCCTTGTCCTCCCGATGCGTTTTCTCGTGTTTCCTCAAATGACACATGACCCGGAATCCCTTTCCACAGGTGGAGCACTGAAACTTCTTTTCCACCTTTTCCAATTTCCTCTGCTCCTTGTTTTTATGAGGCGTGGTGGGCCGAGCCCGCTCGTTCAGCTTCCGCTTTCTCCTCTTGGCTCAGATGAGACCACTTGTGACTTTGGAGGCTTTCTGGACCCTTGAGCGACTTTCCGCAAATGTTGCAGTCGTAGGGATTCTCGTGACCCTGGACATGCTGCCGAAATCTGGAATAGCTTGTCAAGATGATGGGGCAATGCGGACAGGAGAATAAATTGAGGTGATGGCCGAATATGTGATTGTACATTTCCCGCTCGATGCGGTTGGACTTGTTTTGTCTGCATTTGTAGCCGCATTCCGAACACTCCAGATATTTGTCCTCCTCATTTGTTGTTATCTTGACGCCGTCGAGATCGATCGTGTCAGTGGTTGGGTCATAGGTCATCCAATGGCTTCTGATGGGATCAACTTTCTGGAAGGTGGTCTCGGTGTTTTGCGACTTTTTCTCGCGTCTCCTGATAACCGCTGCTGCTGGCATTGCCATCTTCTCAGCTCTGGTGACGATCCTCGTGATAAGTGCTTGCTTGAATGGGGTCATTCCGGTGAGGTCAATACTGGATAAAATCGATGGGTTCCTATTAATGGATAAGAATAATTTATTATTAACTTAATAATAATGATTAATATTTTTTTTTAACTCCACCGCTCACTTTGTACTTACTTTTGTATACTTTTCTTGCTTGCCATCTTTTTGGAACCTGGCGGAACAAATTCCTCATCACTGCCACTTCGATCGTCGTCACAACTGGAATCCATTTCCGCATCTCCAGCGTTGACATTGGTGTCATCAGGATCATCTTCAAAGGTTACACCATTTTTAATAAGTGGTCTAGCTCCTCCAAAATTGTCATTTTCCTGTGATTCGTGGTGGTGGTCATCGTCTTCCTTGCTTGCCATCTTTTTGGAACCGGACGGAACAAATTCCTCATCACTGCTAATTGGATCTTCGTCACAACTGGAATCCATTTCCACATCTCCAGACTTGACACTGGTGTCATCAGGGTCGTCAGCTTCAAATGACACATCATTTTTAATAAGTGAGCTAGCCCCACCAAAATAGTCATTTTCCTGTGATTCGTGGTGGTGGTCATCATCATCCTTAACTGCTGCTGTTGCGGTCCTTGCTCCAGTTACTTGAGTAGTTCCAAAATTGTTTTCGGATTCCGGTGACCTTGATGGTCCATGCGACGAGGTGTTGATGGATGACGGCTTGATGATAAGATCCTTACTGAATTCACACAAGTCTTCAAAAACTGAAACAAAAACAAAAATGGTTACCTGATTATTTAATGGTTCTGTATTATCAGTAAATGTTGGTAAATATTAAGCTTTTATGCGAAACAATTACCAGCTAATACTCTCTCCCGGAATTGAATGGCGTCTTTCAAACCAGCACCAAAATCATTGTGGTCATCATCTTCTAGGAAAAAGTGGTCCAAATTTTTCACATTCCCACTTGACATTTTAATTAAATTCTCCACCCTACTAACATCATCCTTAAAACCGCTAATTGCTCCCTGAAGTTGCCTCAGCATTTTTAAAATTTCCAACTGCAACTTCCTCACTTGTTCCTCCAAACTGACCACTTTCTTTTTCCTGTCAAGTGCTGAGACAGCAATGGTAACGCACTCGCGACATATGGGGGGCAGAATTGTTAACGGTTTCTTAAACGGCTTGGTGGAAGCCCTTCCGTACTTTCTAATTGGTTGATTATTATTACTATGCACTGCACCGGCCGCTGCAGTTAATGTGGCACTTAACTGTTTAATCTTGAACTGATATTTGGTGGCAGAATGAACCGGAATTTTCGGAAATTCCAAGCAACACAAGGCGCACACGGCACTGCCTTTATCACCCATCCTGCTCACAAATTAATACCTGAGGAAACTATTGAGTAATTATTAATTATCGCATCACGTTTGCAAAGTTCGATGATACTAAATAAGGACCAATTAAATGTATTGGCTCATGCCGTGCAAGCAGCCAGCATTTCAATAAAAACGAGAGAAAATGAAAAAAGTAATATAAATAATATCTCAGCTGAGAGAAGCAGAAGAAATTTGTGAGCAGAGAGCTTGTCTGAGCATATATCTTTCTGCCAGCCACTTTTGCTGTTGCTGCTGCTATGCTGCCAGAAACTGGTATGTGGAAAGCAAAGTTCTATAGAGGCGTACAAAATGAACGTAAAACATACCAGGAAAAAATGATACGATGATCCCATTATTGCTTATAGCAGCGCAATGACGATATTTTCAGATTTTCGCTTTCTTTGTTTCAGTTGAAATATATATCTGCATTTTTGTGCCTTAACGTTTAATAAATGTGCTCAGACGGTAACATGATTTTATTGACCCCATTAATATGAACGTGCTGATGTGGAACAAGGTTTGAGTTTGCCAATTAGAATTACATGAACAAATGCAATTGTTGGAATTTGTTATTTTATTTTACAATTGGCACGATTATGTTGGTAAGACATGAGCACCCAAATATATATATTTAATTGTTCAAGGGTGTAAATTTTCCGGCAACATTGACATCCGCTGAATGATGGTGCGATATCTTTCTATTCCCCGTAAAAATTCCGCTTCGTTAATGTACTCGTTGTTCTCATGAGCCGTGGGAGGAGTACTGGTGAACATACAGAGCCCGAATACCGGTATGCCTTTCTCTCGAACAATTCTTCCATCCGTTGCCCCAATCATAACGTGTGGTTCACAATTCAGCGACCTATATTCAACATATAAAATATTTCTAAACTAGAGTTTGAGACGCCATTATGTCTGCTGTCATTCAATTTCTAAATAAAAAAGCTTCTAGTGTTCAAGTGGAAATAAAAAGTTATATATGTGTTCTGCTAACATTTCCTGACAAGCATTTCTCAGCTCAGTCCACCACACATTTGTGTCATCCAATGCAGTACGATTGGCGTGCATGGACTTTTCGAGAAATTCGATGGTCACGGAATCCGGGTCGCCACCCAATTTCGCCTCCTCGACAATATTCAGCAGGAAATTATCAACATCCGCAAATGTCCAATCTTCTGTTAACCAGAGTCTCATGTCAAAGGATGCCCACAGCTCGTTGGGGATGATGTTGTCACCTATTCCACCCTAGAAATATTACGAGTCCACAATAGTTTGAATGTAAGATGTTCAGCACAAGATATCAACGTTTTGTTGATTATTTAGTTTTACCCCTATTTTAACCAGATTGATTGTGGACACGTGCTCAATGGGGACGTTTGACTCCGTCATGTTTCTGAATTGGGTTTCTCTGAACTCCATCAGTTTGTTGATGACGACCTGAAGTCTGTGTCCTGCTGTAAACTCGGGAAGTGTGGAGCCGTGACCGGCTTCTCCTCGTGCGGTAATATTGAACTCTACATTCATTTAAATTAGAAGCATGATGTTTGATCATTATTGGGAACATTGATCATTCAAACAAATATAATTTTTCATATCAAAAGGTAACTAACTCCAGTTAGTTTTTTCAGCATACGTCACATAAACCGTTGTATCGTGTTCAAGGAAATCCCCTTCGTCTATGTCTATCCCGACATTTAGATTCTTGAACTGGTCCGTTTCCGCGAATGGTACCATGCCGCGATCACCAGTGATCTCTTCATCTGCATATATAATGCATGATGATATACGTTTTATGCGTGAACAATAAATTCGTGGAATCATGGTTATACATGCCCATTTTACGCACCTGGCATGATGGTCATATGAATTGTTCGTAATGGCTGAAAGCTTGAAATCTTTAATCGCCTAATGGCCTCCAATTCGGCAATGATTATAGATTTCATGTCCGTTGCTCCGCGACCGTAAATGTTTCCCTGGTCATCCTTGTGAGCTTCGAATGGAGGATACGTCCACTTGTCCTGAAATGCAATGGTCGAAGGGCATTTGTGTATACCATGTATTTAGAACGGTACAGGTAATTGTCGAAATAATATGTGTATCTGTATATTTGCGACGAACCGGGTCAACATTCACCACGTCCATGTGAGTGTTTAGCAGGACGGATTTCAAAGAAGGATTCGTGCCATTCCAGGTCATCCATAAAGCAAATACCTTAGGGACACCCGTTTCCCCCAGTCCAAGTAAATGGAAATCCAAACCAATATCTATCGCTTGCTGTCTGAGCCATTGAATTGCATCCTCTATCGAAAGGGTCAAATGTTAACGATTTTTCGCATAGGAAATTTTACTTTAAATATTGTGGCTGCATGTATATGTAAATTACTAAATTACTATACCATATCCCGGTTCAGGTTCAGGGTGGACGGTACGAATTCTGAGAAACTCACGCAGCCTTGTCACTGCTGGCTCTTCTGGCAAACTCTGTGAGTTGGTCAGTGGAACGACAATGAACGTAGATAAGAATAATAACAAAATTGGTGTTCTTGGCGTTGCTCCCATTTCAAGTCAATGGAACGTCACTCGACTCTGACGCTGAGAATATTTGCTTGCCGCTGTTTTATTGCAAACGTTAGAACAAACCAATAAACTATTGTTGTCTACGTGGAAGCAATTTCGCTGGGAATAAAATAATAATATTTGTTTATAATATAACCATTGTGATAGTGTAGTGCATAATTAATAAAAAATGTATACTGTTCTGTTGTTTTCTCTTCCAGGAGCTGCGTGGTAATGCTGGCAAAGCTTGACGGAATGCGTAGACTTTTTCTTTTATCGCTTCTTTTATCTTGACAACTGCTTCGAACTCGGTGGAGCTGTTGACCGCTTGCCTTCGCATTGGTGTTGTCGCGAAAACAAATTCCTGATCTGATGCGATCATCTTATCTTATCGTAAATATCATGTGTCCTGTTTGAACACCTAAGCTGTGACATTAGCGAAAGTGAAGTATGGAACGTATACGGAATGAATGATAAATGTTGTGATGAATGTAAAATACTTTGTTCAGAGCACCCACAAATCCAATCACCCATATGCCCATTGAAAGCACATCAAGTTTGTAGGAACACACCGCAGCAATCACATCATGTTTTATTCGTTAGTTGTATAGGTGGTTAATACGTTCATTGACTGTGTTTCTTGAAACCCGTGTTAGTGATTACTTTCAAGACGTATCAGATTAATTAATTATTCTGTCACACGTGCAGGGTAAACAATTAAATGAAATGGAATCGTATCATGTATGTAGTTTTACTTTATAAACCAAATCATGATTAGAAGCTATTTTATTAAATACCGGATGCATGTAATGCTTGAAAAGTAGTAAATGCGATTTATCTGTTTGTGTCTGCATGTCTGTGAATACCTACTAGCTTGTTTGCACCTTCCCCGTACCATGCGTTACGCATCGGAATAAATTTGCATTTTCTGCGATCTGACCTTGTGTGGCAATTACCAAGTACTCAAAAGAGGTCAACATTCTATGATGTCGCTACTTTCACAGCATTAATTGTGTAAAGAATAAACCAAGATATTGAGTGAAATATTTTCTGTATACATCGTATGTTTCTCCAGATCGCATAACAATGTATGATTTCAAGCAGAATGCAAAAAAATCATTTTCAGGCATGGTAATTTCTGATTATTATACAAATAGTAAAAACGAATTGGTCAACACAGCTGGCTTGGCTTGACATAAACAATCAGACTGGTATACAGCAACGATAAACTAATGACAATGACACACACATATTAATCACGATTACTTCATGTATTAGCTTTAGCAGCGACTATTTACTATGTACATACACCTGCATTGTTGGAATTTTGACAACATTTTTCGAATATATGCCTAGAAAGCACTAGTTTGTATCTTATGTTCGGCGCATCAGAACACAACTTTTTGCAATAATGAAATATTACGCTACATCATGAGCGATTGTATGATATTTTCACCCCACCCACCAAGCCAAAGTAACAACCCTTGAAGAAAAATATAGTGTTTAGTAGTTTGTTATTTTATTGTCACGACACATGACAGGGTTTGTGAAGCATGGAAATAAATGTTTTCTTTTGTTTAGTCATGTATGTTTTCCGGCAGCATTGCCATTCGTCCGATAATTGTAATATATCTTTCTACTCCTTGCAAAAATTCTGCCTCGTTAATATACTCGTTGTTCTCATGAGCCGTTGGGAGAGTATTAGTGAACACACAGATCCCAAATACAGGTATACCTTTCTCGCGAACAATTCGGCCATCGGTTGCCCCAATCATAACGTGCGGCTGGCAGTTCAGCGCCCTACGTTCAATGCATAAATTACTCCAAAAACTGAAACTTGAGATTGAGACACCAGTATGTCTGCTATCCTTCAATTTCCAAATGAAAAAGCATTAAGCAGTATATGTGATCTACCAACATTTCCCGACAAGCTTTTTGCAGCTCAATCCACCACACATTTTTGTCATCCAATGTACTACTATTGGCGTGCATGGACTTTTCCAGAAATTTGATGGTGACGGAATCCGGCTCGCCACCCAGTTTCGCCTCCTCGACAATATTCAGTAGAAAATTGTCAACATCCGCAAATGTCCAATCCTCTGTTAACCAAAGTCTCATGTCAAATGATGCCCATAGTTCATTGGGGATAATGTTATCGCCTATTCCGCCCTAACAAATTTCAAATTGTACAATAGTGTGAATGCTTGATGTTCCGAAAAAATTATCAACTTTTTTTGCTTGTTGAATTTTACCCCAAGTTTAACCAGATTTATTGTAGATAGATGCTGAAAGGGTACGTTTGACTTTTTCATTAGTTTGTATTGGGTTGCTCTCCACTCCATCAATCTGTTAATGGCGGCTTGAAGTCGGTGTCCAGCTGTGAACTCGGGAAGTGTGGAGCCATGCCCGGCTTCGCCACGCGCAGTAATATTGAATTCTACAATCATTTAAATCACACATGTCCACTTTTCCCTAATATCGTCCATTGAAAAGATGTAATTTTAACAAAAAGAAATTACTAACTCCAGTTGGTTTTTTCAGCATACGTGACATAAACGACTGTGTCATTTTTAAGGCAATCCCCTTCGTCAATGTCAATTCCAACATTTAGGTTTTTGAACTGTTTCGTTTCCGCGAATGGTATCATCCCACGATCACCCGTCATCTCTTCATCTTTATAAAAATACATCTGATTATACTTATTTTATGTCCGAACTATTAGTGTGTAAAATCATGGCAGTACATACCCATTTTACGCACCTGGCATAATGGTCATATGTATCGTACGTAACGGCTGAAAGCCTGAAGCCTTTAGTAGCCTAATTGCCTCCAGTTCCGCAACGATAGTGGATTTCATATCCTTTGCGCCGCGACCATATATGTTTCCCTGCGCATCTTTGTGGCCTTCAAAAGGAGGGTAGGTCCACTTTTCCTATAATTCCATGTCAGCAACACTTATGTTTACCATGTATTAAGAGCACTTAAATTCATTGTGACAAGTATATTTTATCCACCAACAGGGTCAACATTCACCACGTCCATGTGCGTATTTAGCAACACGGATTTCAGAGAAGGATTGGTGCCCTTCCAGGTCATCCATAATGCGAATGCGTGCGGTACACCCGTTTCTCCCAATCCTAGTATATTAAAATCCATGCCGATATCCTCTGCTTCTTGTCTGAGCCATCGAATTGCTTCCTCTTTAAAATAGCGGAACAAAATATTAATGATTGTTAGTCGAAGTGATCAGATTATTTTTAATGTTGTGGATACCAGGATATTAATATACCGTATCCCGGTTCAGGTTTTGGGTGGACTGTTCGAATTCTCAGGAACTCACGCAGCTTTGTCACTGCTGGGTCTTCCTGCAAAGTCTGTAAATCTGCAAGTGGAAATATAATACACGAAAAAAAGGAGAGTAACAAAATTACACTTGTTGGAGTAACTCCCATTTTAAGTGAATAGAACGCCGATCGGTTTTATCACTGAATATAGTTGTTTGCTACCACTATTCTATATTATACCATAACACAAACTAATGAGCTATTATCAGAAACAATTTGGAGAAGAATGTAATAAAAATGTTTGCTTTTTATATGCTAATTTAGCAAGCGTAATGAATAGTTTATACGATAATAATTGCGGGGTGTGGATGCGATGGTCGTATAATTTTTATCAAGGCGAATGATGAGTATGATAATTTAAATGTTGCTAATGATGATAGGTGATAACTGCTGAATGAAACAAATTGTTGATGGGATGATGCTGATGTAACTCGCTAAACGTTATGCCATACCATATAATGTTACGAGTTTGAATGAATTAGTATTAAAGAAGTTTGATTAACTGATTAAAAGCTAAATATTTCACCAGCACAGCCAAAACGGTAGTAACGATAAAACTGACATGCAGTTATGACCTTTTTGAAATAACTCTTGAACCTTGCTGCTGTGCGCCGGGAATATTGATAAAGTGCACAGAGCTGTGATGTGATTTGTAAAGCTTTACATTTGCATACCGTGTTTGAAACGGATTGCATAGACGTTTACCGTGTATATGAATTTGGTATCTTTGGAATAGCTTTTTAGGTTGAGATGGGCATTCTGTTCGTGATGACACATTATTTATTGGTAAGAAGATTACTAGGCATCTATTGATGGATATCACGATTTCTAACTGGCTGCTTCATAACGTACATGCTAGACAATAAAGTGTGCTTGCATGCCTTACCCATACAATGTGGCTAAAAATGTGTGACAAAATCTCAAATACATTTGTGAGTCAAAAATAAAATGACGCATATATATCATCTATAATTAACAGACGATGTGGACAATTTATTCAGTAACATTTGCTTCTCTTACATCCGTGCGGTTACATGCTGTATACCATGTATTGCTTATCAATACGAATAAAGATGAAACTTTGGAAAGTAGCCGCTTGAGAACCGCAAAAATGAATTTGGATATGAAAGCGTGTTCCTCCATTGCAAACATAATTATGGATCCTGCTAAGCCATATAGTATAACCAAGAACACATTTGAGATATTTCCGTGCATATTTGGTCGCGTCAACGACTGGTCCACCAGAATTGGACTGAAGTGTGCAGTCTCCCGAACCATTCTTGACCACCAATCCCATATTCCGGACGTAACAAATGACTTTGCTCTCATTAATACGTTCGGGTGTGCGGATCCAATTATCTTGAATCCAACCGATACATTCAGGAACGTTTCGCTACCAACGTATATCCGGTATTGGGGATGAGTCTGAAAAAGTTTTGCAGCATATTTATTTGCCTTATACCTGGGCAACAACAGAGCAGACTTGTTACATGATTCAAGATGATCGTACAATGCACTCTCCTGTGCTTCCAACAGTTTTTCTCGAATTTCATTTTGCATGAAGAAGAGCTCCTCTGGGCTCTTGTTGAACCACACTGTCATCTGGTTCCTCAGTGATTCTTTGAAAATGGCATCACTATTCAGGAGAATGGAAGTTGTGGAGTAGTAACGAGAATTTATGTAGTCAGGGGCGATTGGCCGCCACTGTACGATCTCGGATCTGACGTAAAATGAGCGATCAAAATTGACAACACCATGTCGTGTGGTGGGATTTATACCATCGATCCAATTTAAGTACTCGTTATGGGTATTGCAATTTCGGTAAAAAACTGTAATTTCAGTCGGTCGTACATGTATTTTAAACCCATCTTGAATAAGCTCGCTAAACTTCGTGTAAGGTATAAGCGCCTTTGGAGAAATTATGTTATTTAGGTTGCTGCTTTTGTATCCATTACTAAGCACAATACCGACCAAGGATATCGCCAGGGCAGTGATCCTGAGGTGTACCACTCTGTCGAAGCTTGCGGGATATGGATCACCCTGTTCAAGCAGCAGTTTGACTTGATGCATCATGTGATTGAATATACTGCTTTGGAATCGGTGAAGGCCTGCCGACATCCTATAATGTGCAATTGCCAATACGACAACGCAACTTGATACGATGCTCCACAAAGTCCTGTCATATGACTTTAACAATTCGGTAACTCCGAAAGACTTCTTCCCACGATAGCCACCGCAACTTACAAAAATGAGGTTATTAACGTTTTCCCTATATGACAGCAGGCGAGGGTTGGGAACATTGTCTTCAAATATTACAACTTTAATGGAATGGACCACATGTTGTTCTGGGGATTCATGAGAAATTAACTGAGCTTTACCATTTCGGCAGTATTTGCCCTCAATGACGGTGGTGCCGTTTGCAATAATGTCGAGTATAATGGACGAAATTCCGGTGGCAAACATTTCGTCAGGTGGTAACAAAGGAAAGTGTAGTAGCTTATTACAGTCGCCCATTCTTTGCGCAAATTTGTATACGGTATCTTGGAAAGCTTCGTCGACCGGAGTTTCAGAGAATCGGATTTCCAAGAGGGCGTGATTCTCAACGGTTCTTGGTTTCAAAGGGAAGTTTATATTTGGCCCCTTTACAGGGCTAATCGTCAGAAATATTCTTTTAAAATTCTCGACATGCAAGGTAATCCTTGTTATACTAGCAATACCATTGTTCCAGTTAAGTGTAACGCATATTACGTCCATGTGGCTGGTGGCATCAAATATGGGATAAATACGTAATCTCCGTTTCCGAAGGGCACTGATGGAGATCATGAATTCTTCTAAACTGTCGTTTGTTAGAGACTGCATCTGGTGATGTAAGAATATATGTAATTTTGGTGTTGGGGATATATCCGCACCTTGAAATTGTTCAGAAACGTTTTGTGCGACATCCAAATGGAACGATGATGGATGCCCTATAACAGAAAGAAGATTTGTATGTATTTGCACAGAGATTTGAATCTGACAATTCCATGGTTTTGCGCTGGCAGCATATTCGAAAATGTTTAGCCGGACACATAAGTCGTCCATAAAATAGCTTCTGACATCTGCCCCAGCCAGATATCTAGACAGCTCACAAATAATACGATTTCCACTATTCTCGCCACTGCTCATATTTGAATATGTGAAACCGTATGGAACCCAAATTACGAAGTACATATCATCCCAAACGTTGTGATAGACGACGCCACGGATGTTGTCGTCTTAAAACCAAACTTCTGTGAGATACAGTTATATCAACGTTTTGGAAGTTATCCAGTATTAAGTGGCAGTTGGCATCATCAAACAAGCTGAAAATGTCTGCTAAGTTTGGTACCATATCGTCAGTTAACAGCGCGGTTTTATACATTGCTTGAATTTTTGAAAGTAAATTCAATTTGTTCCCCCCGTAATAACGATCGTCCAATTTCTCCAATGGGAACATTTCGAATGGGATAACTGAATATTTGGGAAGCTGTTGAATTGGTTCGCCATCCGCACAATCAATTGAACACAAAAGCATTCCAAGTAGGGTTACCAGACGCAAGTGTTTTTGTTTGTCCATTATTGTTTAGAATATTTGTGACTACTTTGATCCTTGTTGTTTGTGGCTCGAGATAATGGGAAACCCGAATATATCTAATTAAGTAACATGGAAAACGTCGCAAATGTCAAAGATAAGATACCATTAAATGCATGCGGAAATGGTCTATCAGATCCTCGTTGTTGTAAACTGCAAACTTGATAAAGTATATTGTTAATCTGTGACACGAATTAATATTTCTTCTATCCGAAGAAAATGTGGAATATAATCGCCACCAATATTACTTACTGGAGATACTATAGTACAGCTCACTTCATTTGTGATGAAACTCTGATATCATAAGCCGAATTTTGATTATTTTGCTACGATAAAGTATTGAAAGTCTTCAGGGCGAATGCTAATAATATCGATACTTGTTATGATTTAAATACGGTGTGAATACCAAGGAATAGAAATTCCATCGTCCACCTCGGTTTTAGTGAACGATGGAAGAAAGGACGAAACGGTAGAAAGTGGTCGGAAGTCAATAGTCGATGCATATGAGGCTACGCTTACGTTTGAAACATGATATAGGCAAACGAAATGACAAGGCGAAAACGCTGCACATTGAGAATTGATTCTGTTAAGTTAATCGTCATCAGTTACACGTATCCAATGCAATAGCAGCTTCATAATTTTTAACAAAACCTTACTCCAGATGAAATCAACAATGAGTGCTCGAACAATTATATACAAATGACACATAAACTGACTGTAAAATCGACGATATGATGAATACATAATAATATAATTCAATAAGCGAGATAATTCTGCAGTTTTCATTAAATTGGATGACTCGAGTAGTGTTGTTGAAGCTCATTTTAACAATTTTTTTGCTTTCGTCCACTTTCTTCCACTTTCGTTCAGTAAAAAATTCTGGAAGAAGCCACTTTCTTCCACCGGAAGAAACATTTCATCCAGTGGACGGTCATTCCTTGGTGAATACATGTAGTATGAACTACTCGTCATATTGCTTACAACTGTTGGTCGTGGCATACAGTTGGACTGTGGTAAACTGAAAATAATCGAAACTGAGCAATATAAAGAGGAAATGAATTTCGTTTGGGCGTGGAAAGTGGAGATGGCAAATGTTGGCTTTATGTGTCAAGGTATTGGATGGGAAATCATATGATATATGATAATCATTTTGAGCTTATAAACACATATATGGGATTACCATTGCTTATCCAACTAACCAAATCAAACAGGTTTTGTTGTAACGACGATGGAATTGAGCAAGTTTTCATACCAAAAGTTTAAAATTCAATATTTAATATAAAAAATTGATGGAATTGTGAAACTTATTGTTACAGGTTGAATGGCAAATAATAACCACAATTTAATCTACAACAGCAAATCATGTTGTGTCATCAACACCTGTCGTACTTGCAATGCTAGTAATATACTGAATATTATTTCCATGTGATTTTTGGTCATGGGATGATTTTAACCATCACTTTTAGAATTAGTAGTTTCGACGGCTACAAAGAATGTTTTTCAAATGCGTGTAGAGATATTTCATTACATACATGTAATGGGTATGCAATTTTGCGAAATCTTACCTATTCTGCAGCAAGAATATTCTGCAGGAAATTTTCCACATCTGGAAATGTCCAATTTTCCGTCAACCAGAGTCTCATGTCAAAGGATGGCCAGAGTTCGTTTGGCAGCATGTTATCGCCTTTTCCACCCCGTAGCATTACATAATGTACAATTGTAACTCTTTATGTTCAGCATAACCTATCAAACTATCTATCTATTCATAATCTATCAGCTTTCATTGTTTATCAAAATTTACCCCGATTTTAGCGAAATTGATTGTAGTTAAATGTTCAATGGGGACGTTTAAGTCAAGCATTTGTTTAACTTGCGTTTCTCCGAATTCCATCAGTTTTTTAATGGCGACTTGAAATCGGTGTCCGGCGCTGATTTCAGGAAGAGTGGAGCCGTGAACGGCTTTGCCACGTGCAGTGATATGGAACTATACATTCATGTAAATTAAATGCATCAATATTTTGGCAATTATTCCTAGTATCGATCATTGAGACGCACATGTTACGCTGTCATATCCAATTAACTTACTCCAATTAGTTTTCTCGGCATATCTGACATAAACGGTTGTATTGTGTTCAAAACAATCTCCTTCACCTATGTCTATCCCGACATTTAGATTTATGAACTGATCCGTTTCCGCGAATGGAATCCTGCCGCGACCACCCGTAGTTTCCTTATCTTCATCAACCCATTTGCTTTTCCTTAATTTATATATGAACTATAGGGTGAAATACATTCAGTTTACTCACCTAGCATGATTGTCATATGAATTGTTCGTAATGGCTGAAGCCCGGAGCCCTTTAGAAGTCGAATGGCCTCCAATTCAGCAATGATTGTGGCTTTCATGTCCGTAGCTCCGCCACCATAAATGTTTTCAAGTGTATCTTAATGAGCCTCAAACGGAGGGTACGTCCGCTTGTCCTGTAATTAGTAGGTGCACACGCATTATGTATACACCATCTATTAAAAATAATTGTCCTACAGTTAATTTCGGCAGACAATATTAGTCCTTGTTAACTACTCACAGCGTCAACATTCACCACTTCCATATATGTGTTTAATAACACGGATTTCAGATGAGGATTCGAGCCATTCCACGTCAACCATAGAGCAAATGCATTAGGTTAACCCGTTTCCCCCAATCCATGTAAATGAAAATCCAGTCCAATATCTTGGGCTTGCTGTCTGAGCCACTGAATTGCCTCCTGTATTGTAAATGCAAAATGACCAGATTTTTAGTTCATGAGACAAGATTGTTCTAAAAATTGTTAGCATCATACATGAGAAAGGTTTATGTGGATTAATATACCATATCCCCGTTCAGGTGTTGCGTGGACGGTTTGAATTCTGAGACACTCAGGCAGTCTTGTTACTGCATGGTCTTCTGGGAAAAATTGTGAATGTGCAAGTTGAAATGTGATAAATGGAAACCAAATTACTCTTCTTGGTGTTACCCCCATTTCAAATGATTTGCACATTGCTTGGCTTCAATTCTGACAAGAGTTGCTCGCCACTAAGATAGAACAAACTAATTACCTATTGTCTTCTATGAGAAATAAAAGAAATAATGCAATAATATTTAGTAGATAGCAAGTTTGCACGAGTAGTTTATACGCAATGCGCGAAATTTTCAGTATTAGCAGAAAATGTCAAGGTTAATAATTTATAACTATATATTATTTAAATATAAACATAATATGTCCTATTTTGTTTGTTATTTGGACTGAACGCTGACATAATGCTTGACTGAACGTTTACACCGGTTTTAGTCGTCTGATTCTCTTTTTGGCAGCCAGTTGTTTTACACTCGATGGAGCCATTCATCAGATTGGCTTTCGTTTCGGTGTCGCGGAAGCACAATCAAAAACTGGTGTTGTTATCTAGTGTCATGGTCAACGTCAGGAATGCAATACCAACACTTAAAATGCGCCATTACGGACAGCCAATATGCAACACATAATGAATGGACAATGACACTATCATTGCGTTGCGAATTAAGACGTAAAAATGGAAATGTAAAGAATGGTTCGCGAAATTAAATAGTTTGGCCTCAGAGTTCAGTGCTAATTATCTGTATTCGACTAGTCAATTTATTGTATCCAACATAGCATAAATGAAGAAATCATTTATTGAATACTTAAGTAATCCAATGGGTCAGTTTACTCTCGGATCAGCGCAAAGAGTTTTTCAAATTGACCCTCCAATTTTAAACTTTCTTCATCACAGATTGTTTGGACCCTTGAGCTTCCTCGCGTGGATAGTCCGTCCATGTTTCCGGACACGAGTTCGTACACTGATCCTATAACTGCTGAAACGTTGTTAGCAATTTCCATAACACTCTCTTCCGTAAGCTTTTCCCCCATTGCGGCGTCAATCCCACCCTCTGTAATTTTCAGCGCCTTAGACTCGTGCTCCTCAAGGTCATGCCTAATTTTTCCAGCTATGTCCGAACTATCCTCATTAATCGCCGCACGGATGTCTGTTATGAATTTCCTGACTTGAGCATCCAGCGCCTTCATTTCCGTTTGGATTGCTGGCCAGTTGATAGCATTGGTGCCGCTCTGAAACGTATTGAATTGAAATTAAATTATTCGCTTTCAATGGGAATCGAACTTAAAGCTAAATTTCTTACCAGCACCACTAAAAAGGCTACGACTTTAAAACCGCCCTTCATCTTATGGTATCTCCAAAATGCCTCTGATATCCTGTATCTACAAACTTGAACTAAAATTCAGGTAATATGGTGGAACGAAGTGCGCGGGTCCATAGTAGACTCGTACGAGCAGTTATATTACCTGTCGTATTTGTGCCGAGTCTGTTGTTATCTACCCAATAACTATTGACAATATTTTATTGCGCATTCTGTGTTAACGACACTTTGATAATAAAATGCTAGACGAGTATGTTTCTCCTTACTGAGATAGTGGCAATTGTTGATTGATGTAAGATAACATCTGGCCCAAACAATACAATGCGTTTCCAAGTCAAACCCCAACGACTCGTTCCACCGTAAGCAATGCTTCATAGAATTATAAGTGTAACATTGAGCTATAAATGATTTTAGTCATTGACAATTATCTCGGTGACAGCTGCAGGATTCCATGATGTGTACCATGCATTATTCTCGAACATCAACAATGATGTAATTATTTTTTTAAATTAATTATTATTTTATACCACGTACACGTTGAGCAATATCGCGACCACACTTGTTAAGCAAATGCATCCATGTTTACCGTTCCACGTTTTACGTTCCACGCTTTACTTGCACTTAAGGCTATCACATGAAATTATTAGCATTTATTTTTATGATCCTTGTGCGATTGCAAATTCGATACAATACATGATTGACGAACACGAATAATGACATACTTAGCGAGCGTGCTCGCTTGAAAATCAAAGCAATACCATGATATATGACCAAGTTTTTTTCTATTGCAAACACAAGACTAGATAATGCTAATTCGTAGAATAGAACTAAGAAAACATTTGAGATATTTCCATGCATATTGGGACGTTTCAAGGATTTGTCTTTGAGAATTGGAGTAAACTTGGTAGTCTCCCGAACCATTGTTGACCACCAATTCCATATTCCCGAAACAACAAACGATTTGGCTCTCATTATTACATTTGGATGGGCTGATCCGATTATTTGAATTCCAACAGAAACATTCAAACAAGCTTCTCTTCCAACATATAATCTGTACTCGGGATGTCCCTGAAAAATCCTCCAAGCATATCGACCAGCTTTGTAGCTGGGCAGCAAAAGAGCAGATCGATTACATGACTCCAGATGGCTGTACAAAATCATCTCCTGTTCTTCCAATAATTCGTCTCGAATTTGGTGTTGTATGGTTACAAGTTCCTCAACGCTCTTGTTCAACAATTTTGACATGCGCTCTATTATTGACTTCTTGAATACAAAAGCGCTATTTCGGTGAAGTGAAGTGGTGGAGAAGTAAGTAGATTTTATATAGCTATTTGCAATTGGCAACCATTGACTTATCTCAGATGTGACAAAGAATGTATGGGCAATATTTTTAATTTGATGTGATGACGTCTGTTGGATATAATGGATCCAACTTAAATACGCCTCGCGCGTACCACAGTTGCCACAGATAGCTGAAATTTCAGTAGGTCGTACAAACACTTTAAACCCATCCTCAATCAGTTGACTAAATTTTGTGTAAGGTATTAACGTTTTCGGAGATACGATGTTCTCAATGTTGCTGCTTTTGTATCCATCGCTCAGCACAATGGCAGCTAAGGATATGGCTAGCACAGTGATCCTGAGATGAACCACTCTGTCGAATCGAGCTGGAAATGGATCATTCTGTTCCAAAAGCAGTTTGACAAGGTGCGTAATATAAGTGAACAAACTCTTCCGTTGCCTTGTAATTATTGATGCTATTTTGCGATGTACAAATGCTAGCACGACCAACGAAATTAGTATGGCGCTCCATGATGCCACATCATACGAATGCAAGAGCTTGAGCATTCCAAATGACTTGTTTCCGCGGCCGCCACCGCAGCTCACAAACACTAGATTATTTATATGTTCCTTATATGAGAGGAGAAACGGATTAGTCATGTTCCCTTCAAATATAATGGCTTTGATTGAAAGGAGCACGGTTGGTCCAGAAGGTGAGCTGAATTTTACCGCTGGCATCCCGTTCTTGCAATATTTGCCTCTACTCAATATGGTTGCATTAGATGTAACGTCAAGAAGCATGGACGCAATTCCGGTGTCGAACATGTCATCCGGGGAGTTGAAGGGAAAATGCTTCAACTTGTTACAGGTTCCCATTTTCTGCGCAAATTTATATACCGTGTCACGGAATGCTGCGTCAACTGGAGTTCCCGTGAATTCAACTGCCCATAGGGTATGCCCGACTTCAATGCTGTTGGAAACATCACGATGATTTATTATTGGCTCCTTTACTGGACTAGTTATTATGTATGTTCTATCAAAGTTATGGGCATGCAGTGTGACCTTAAGGACTTTAGCAATCCGATTATTCGATTTCGTCGTAATGCATATTACGTCTGTTTGCAGAGTAGGGTCAAAAATGGAATGGTAGCGAGAACTCATTGGGCCAAGAGAGCTAATAGAAACCATGAAAGATTTTAGACTTTCTCTTGTTAGAGGTTTCAGATGGTTATGTACAAATACGTGTAATTTGGGTGCTCGGGACACTTCCGCGCCTACAAATTGGCGTATAATATCTTCTTTGGCATCCATGCTGAAAGATAATGGATGCCCTACAACGGAAAGCACGTTAGGATGCATCTGTATAGAAATTTGGATCTGACAGTTCCAAGGCCTTGTTTTTAAGGCATAGTGAAAGAAATTAAGTCGAACACATAAGTCCGAACCAATGGACCAATCTTCCATATGCGCCCCTGCCAGATATTGTGACAGCTTACAGTGAATTCGAGTCCCATTATTTTGACTACTGCTCTTATTCGTATACTCGATACCATATGGAATCCAAATTACGAAATACTTGTCACGGTCAATGTTGTGGTATACAACAATACGTTGTCTCCGGATGACTAGGGGTTTGAACCACTCATCTAAATCAACGTTTGGAAAGTCATCCAATATTGTGTGGCAGTTGTTATCTCCAAACACACGTAAGATATTTGTTACACTTAGCGCCTCGGCATAAGTGACACGGGAACTTTTATACATTTTTTGAAGTTTCGAAAGTAACCCAAGATCCTTTCCCCAATAGTCCAGCTTTGTTAGAGGAAACGTTTCAAAGGGAAGAATTGAATATTTTGGAATCTTCGGAAGTGGTTCCGGTCCTGCACATGTTACTGCATACGCTAGTATCATAACTATAGCTGTCAAAACTAGGTATACCTGTTCAACCATTTTCGTTAGGAAAGGTTTTGGATACGTGGCTTGTTTTTCTTTTCTGGGTTTATGTTTAACTGAAAAATTATGATGCGGATACAGGGACACGTTTTCCAAGCTAACGATGACATGTACAAGAAATGACAACGGGAGTTTGTTAAATATAAATACTGTAGAAAGTTTCACGAAAAATATTGTCGACATTTATCTACAATTTAATGGGAAGTAGATTATCGAAGAGCCAATAATTAGTTTTCTGGTGCATATCACGCCTCCAAAGGTAAATGATCGGTTGATGAAGTAAATGGATTACGCTTCAGACCCCTTTAATCCCGTAGCATTAACAACAATACCATTTTTTAAATCTCTTTTCGTTTGTCCAATTACATTCCTATACTTTACTTCCTAACAATCTTTAAAACTAACAAATTTGGTTACTGGCCAGACGGCTCTAAAAGTTTGTATGCATATGACAAGCAGTAGTAACAATACTGCTTTCGTAATCCGAATGTGGAAATTCCATTTCTAAAAGGGTGCAAAGTGACAAATGCGAAACTGGTTTTCAAATGTAGTCATAAATATATTTTCGTCAAACGGTTTGATACGTAACTAAGATCACAATTGAAATGGACATTTCCTATAACCTAAATTCCGTAGCAATACCTATGATACAAAGTATCTGGAACTATGCTTGCAACCTGGTGCCATAGCAATCAGTACACCAGGACTAGCTACAAAAGAGCAGTGGCATGGAATGAGAAACATTTTCGAAATTAGTATGGTATGGTTGGACATACAACTGTTGTACGGTCTTCTAGCTGTGGAAATTTTTTTTTGGCAGGAAGTCGTGTAATAAACGCAAGATTAGCGATTTGAACTTTTTATTATCACTCCAAGTGTCATGTTAGCTATGCTTGTGCAAACTGATTACATTTGACCAATTATGTTGAATTTGATGAGGTCGTGTCCTTCGAATTAATAGCAATAGTTCAAATTGCCTGAACTCCGGTGCATGTGGAGAACTTGTTTCTCCCACATATGGTAACAATGGGAGACCATGTGGGCAATATGCATTTATATTAAAACGAAAGATGATGATAGATGATTGATGGCATATTTGACTAGGTCAGAACACTAATTAAGTTTTATTAAACGAATGCATATCTCCAATGTATAGGGCATACATATATTCTGCATGAATATCTTCATACATGCCGCAATGATATCCGGTGCTGCATAATGTAAGATTTGTTCACATAAGCAGATTTGAAACAGCAAAATCGTTTGGAAATGTCGTGAAAGAACAAATCCATTCAAATTTCAACTCAAATGAAGTTGACAAACACTTTTAATTTTGTAATTTGATTTTGATAATTATTAAATTTTGTTTTTGTTGTTTCTGAACTTTAGTAATTTAAATACTAATTATTTAGGTTAGGATCTGGGACGATAATATATCATCAGAAAATGTAAATAGCGTCAAGATAAAGTTAAACATACATGACGTGTTCGGTTTCGTTAGTAAGCCTACTATCGTTCTTACTACAGGAAGCACGTAATAAGAAGTAATGTGAAATCGGCGAGAATTTTTATTTATGACATTTTTGTTCGTGATGACTCCTTTGTTCTAATTGCAGAACGCCGATTTTGAGGCATAACGATATAAGCACTATGGTTCCATGTATTTTATTTTGTCGTCCCATACCGTACATGCTGTAATGAGATAAATCTATCCAAACCTCTTTGCGGTTCAAATAAATTGCCTATTTGCTAGTCCATTACCAAAACTTCCATAGGTATACACAACTTTATTTATTTATGACAAATATGCCAAGCTATTTTGCTGCTGTCGGATTCCAAAGCGTCGTATTGCTAGCCTACTTTAAATCTGGCACTCAATATCATTAAATGTTCAACGTGCACTATAACGACTCCAGTAAAATATGCCTACTTTTCTCCCCATTTATATTTTACATTATAACGAGCTGAGTTTCAACTATGTCAGGCTTCCGTCCGGTCATTTCTATTCCCCAGCTAGCAAACTCATATTCCTCCTGCATTGAATAAATTAATTATTTATGTGTTGTCAGGCAGTCCGTACTGAGCTCTGGAATAAAGTGGTCACGCAATCAAAAACAGTCGCTATAAGTATCGATTTTTTTATTTTCCCCACTGTATTGAATATGAAGCTTGAAGAAAGCACAATACGCTGCTGTTATTCAGTTTTTGCGCATTAGTTTTTTGTACGTGTCAGATATAGGCAGCAGGTTTCCGCCTTTCTTTTCCGTTAATCTCTCTATTTTCGCAAGTGCAAAGGAAGTAATCATGAACGAAAACTTGTATACCGAGGTGCCCATGTACATGAAGAACCCAAAGAAGCTGATTCCTTTGGAGACGCCATACGTTGACACTGGCGTCAGATATCGATGGAGCATCGCTGCAAAGCTTGTCGCATGCACCAACATGGTAAGTAAAAATTCTTAAAGTCAATAACATTTAACAACATAGTATTTCAAAACAACAACCACATTTATTTCAAAATGTATATAATTTGAGATTTGCATTATTTTGTTTGAATGTTGCAGTTGATTTCAGCTTGCATGTTTGTGCTCATATTCACCACCACAATATTCTTCATCTACTATTCAGTGAAACTGAAGAAAGGAGCTCTGGATCCTGAATATGAGCAAATGATACCCAACTTTGATCAAGAGAAGGCCACTTGTAAGTACAAATCTTTTTAGCAATTACTTTCATTTATAACGTGTTGTAATCTGGTATTTTATAAAATATTCGCGCAGCGTATATCGTCAAAGGATCTCTGACTTTGTTCGCCGCCACCGCTGTGAATAACGTCGAGTTCGTTATGGCATACATACTTCAAAGAAGCGCTATGATGGTAATTCACATTTGATCATATATTGAACCATTTTATTGTCGGAAACAGAAACTGCCATGCTTTCTCTATTTATGTAGATCGCTCCGCCACATGAAATCTTGAAAAAGTGTGCGATATGGAGAAACGTCAGTATTTTATTGCTGGTCATGTATTCATGCATGGTGATCTGGTATCATCATCTGTGGTACCTCTGGCTCTGGGTGGTATTCCGAGCCATCTGTCTGGTAATGGGAAGCATCTTCATTTGGGATGTGAAACGCGAGGAAAGGAAACTCGTGCTGACAAAGGAGAAATACGCCGACTGACTAGACGAAATTGCTCAAATGCAGAGCTTTGGATAAACACTATATCTACTGTTATGGAATATAATAGAATATAAGTTGTGAATTGTTGCTATTAGTTTAATTATCGATTTTTATTTCCCAGGAAAACAGAAAATGTTCTCGAGTTTGACACCTTAATCAAATTTTTACAGGAATACTATTGGGAATATTAAATGTACATGCTTTCTGTGAATTTGTTTTTGGGAGTTTGCACTTCTTCAAGCCATAACAAAGAAAAGTAATAGCTTTATTGTCTTACTCATAATTTTCCGGAAAAGTAAACTAAGTATAACTTTCTCATCATGTCACTCATCGATTTACAAACTGACAAATTAAAAAATCACATATCTGTGCAGGTAGTTTTGAACGACACTGAGGTAGTATTGGTATAAATAGGCGCAATTTAAAAAAAGTTAATATTATGGTGTAAAAACCACTAAAAATGTAAATAACAGTAAGATCCAACATAGGATAAATAATATGTATTACGGCATTTTCACTAGCATAATTGTAAGTAACTGTAAATTTTATAATTTTGTAAATAATGCAAACTTTACATATTCCGCTGTGAAAACTCAACCAACACAGTGTGATACGATCGCAACTGTATAGCGTTATTGCTCTATTCAAATCATATATGATTCTATGATTTCATTGTAATTTTGATACTCGCTGAATGCCAAGTATCGGTGTTATCATCAATGTGAATTCTATTTTAAACGCACAAGATAATAGATTAAGCTGTTTTCACCGGTATGCATATTTAAAAAAAATTATACGATGATTTAGCGTATCATATTGTTTACAACTTCTGTCATAGGTTAAATTGCAACTGTTTGATGTTAGCGGTATAAGTAATTTATCGTCAAGTAAGTGAGCTTGTTGATATTGATAGTAGTTGCGTATCAACACATTTAATGAGTATGTATAAATATATGTCAGTTTTCACCAAGAGCGAGGCTTTTGATATACGACATTTATTTCTGATACGGCATACTAATGTGCAGTATTGATTTTCATGTGAGCGAAAACTAGACCAGCAATTCAATGTCAGTTGAGCATTCACTCAACATATACCATGGATTGCTCCACTATCCCTACTCCAGCTTGTACTTAGCTATAGTCCTATGTAACTCAAACCAGGAATAACTTTCTTTTTTGTGAGCTATGAGAGCTCATTCTACCGATTATCGATTTTCGTTTTTTTCATTTTCTCTTTTCAAGCATAAGCATTGTATTTACAGAAGATATGTATATCTTTTCGATTCGTCCATTTAGTTTACAAATTTGTATGTACGTTTTCTGTACGTAGTGTTCTGTAGTTCCGTAAGTACAGCCGTAAATTAATGTTCTAATTACGCTAGAATTGTTCAATTATTCATTTATCTTTATGGAAGCGGTAATATATGCCATTTAATATATTCCATGAAGCTTGCAGTAAAATATGCACAAATATGGTTGGAATAATGTTGAGTTTTTACACGGCTGCCACCAAAACTCCAGAGTTTTGTATTACATAAATTTCGATAACTCATTCCTAATATAATTTGGCCTTTTGTCATTGGGTATGTACATTTTCAAAAACAGATTAACCAGCATTTTGTTATTATTCCACATGTTATACATTTTGTCAGAGTTTTGTGACAGAAGTTTGCATTTATGAAAATGAAACGGGAATCACTTAATGGAAGAATAAACGATGCTTCCTGGCTTTGCACCGTGAACAGAAACTTGTAACCTGTGTTGAAATATTAATGGAATGCATTTCAGGTCTAACTGCTTGGAAAACTGCCAAGGATATCATTTGTAAAATTTAATTTGGTCGCTTGAAGACCCTTTTTTGTGTTAATGAGCCGGAATGTTGATAATATTAAAGAGCAATTTTTTATCTGTTGATTCAGTTTGGTGCATGAAGCTGCACACCGGAAAGTTTTCAGAATTCAAGCAGCATTTCGGTACGAATTCTAAAATCATGTTCGGCTATTTCGTAGATATACGAGATTATCACATATTACAAATTACATATAGGATACTTAAGTATTATCACGAAGTGGATGACAACTTAAATTGTCGCAGTTTTCAATAAACCAATCTATGTCACTAGTGAGGTCAAGTTATGAACAACGTAATGGCTGCTTACGTGAGGCAGATCCTCATCATGGAAAGTCCATGTGACCGGGTGAAAAATTATGGTACAAGATTTGCTTTTAATTTGTTACATTTTTGACATTTTGCAGTAGAAAGTTAAAACACTATCCAGAAATGAAAATGGAAGTATTAATACATATATCAGACCCCATCCACTCGTTTTTAAATGATTGCAGTAATATGCAGTTGCTTGGGTTACAATGGTTTACTTTCAACAATGTCATTTAGTCAAAAAGTATTTCAGGACCAGAAATAAATTTATCCTACATTCATGGAAATAATAAATTAAGCTGCCTAGATAGGAGAAAGTGGTAACAATGAGTCAAGAAATGGAGTAATAACTCCACGTTGTTGTTTTTTTATTTTGCACGTGAAAAATCAAGATTTTTAACATTGTTAATTGAAAATACAGTACTCCTAATAGTAATAATATAATCAGTGCCATAGGTACTTATGTTTTTTTCGTTACATAGTGAGCAACATTATCGTACAATAAATTAAATTGATACCATCTATACTTAATTGCGTGCTAGAAATAACGTTGCACAATACACTAGGGGTGCTGCATAGGGATAGGTGTTATAAAGTTATTGGAGTGAAACGCCATTAGCGTATGTATTATTATAAATAGGGTGAATATTATTTTCGTTTGTGTATAATATAGCTGCCTAACTCCACAACTATTTCTGACGTTAAAACAATTTGAAATCCGTTCTTTCTTACATTAGCTACATATATATGTTTGTTATTATTACTCTAGCATTTCGCGTGAACAGGAAAATACAGATACAACTTTCACAAATGTTGCAACGCTTACTAAACGTGCGTATGAAATAATTACATCTTGCGAGTTGTAAATAGTTTCTACCACCAAGGCCGCTAAGCTAAAAATTATCCCCCCAGTTAACAATGTGAAAATTACAAGTATATTTCCATCCATTATAGCAGCTTTATAACCTGCGGTGTAGTGGATTTCCTTGTTCTGCATTCCAGCTTTCCCCAAAAACTCGTTCCACCAGACCCATAGACCGGCGCTCCCAACTGCCTTCATTCGAGTCAAAAGAGCAACCGGAATGTTTCCCATCAATTTGAAGGCGACTACGTTATCAAAGTATAGTTCCCTTCCTATTTGAACATCTCCAGGCTCCAAACTGTTGTCCTTCCTGAGTGAGTTGGCAAACTCTATACATTTATAGTATGGTTGTATTAATGCACTGCGCTCGCATTTCGATAACGTTCCAGACATCAGGTTGTCGTTGGCTTCTAAAATCATTGGGCCGATCATTCGTAATGCTGATATATTTTTGACCAAATCAACTGACCTAACCTTTGTTTGAGTGCTTGTAATCGTTTCATGCACTTTTGCATGAAGCTCTGTCTGGTCAAGTAATGGTGGTCTCCTCTTTACCCATCGTATGCTCTTATACATCATATACAATTCAGAGACTATACCAACATTATTGGCATAGTAGAGATGGTGGCTGTCGGCAGCAACAACAGTGAAATTAGTACTTGCAAACCTGTAATTTATTATCAGAACTGGTACAGCTCGAGTGTAGACAGTATACCCGTCCTTCTTCAGCTCATCTACAGATTCGTAGACGGTCCATCCGCGGGGACTAATTAAATTGTACACGTTTGTGTTCAAGTACGCATTACTGATGACCACAGCTGCCAGCAGAAATCCCGAAAATAGCAGTCGGTTCCGTGTTGAGTGAAAGTATGATGTTGGAAAACTGTCCTTATTGGCAAGAATCATGGAAAATAGTCGTATGCATGCATACAAGATGTTAGTGTTGCTGTTGGGGATAGCCAGTCGCGTCGATGCTATTCCAAACACCATAGTTGTAATGACAATTGCAAGCCAGACGGGCATCTCAAAAGCTATAATCAGTTCTTCAAATGCCAGAACACCCCTGTTTCGCTTTCCACAACTCACAAATCGCAACGAGTTTCTGGTGTCGTTTATGAAGACAGGAAAACTTGAATGAGAACCATCATGAACCAATTCAGTTGTCAACACAAATTTGGAGCTAGTTTGCCTCTGCCCTAGAAAAATACCAGGAATATTTATTTCTTTACCGTTTGCACAAAAGGATTGACCGGACGTTCCCATCGTGTAATTGCGAAGTAGCAGCCTCCACAGATGCACATACACGTCAGCAAACCGATCGTTTACTGATATATCCGGTTTTTTATGAAGTCCCCGTTGCGACTGAACTTGGTCCACGCATCGATCAAATGCTGCACCAAATTCAACATATCTCCGTACACTGAAATCTACACCTGGAAATCCAGTATTCCAGTATATCATGCTGTCTGACGGAGACGGTCCTAGACGGGCTGCAAATTTTAAAGACGTTGCCATCCAGTCATCGGTTTTCATTATTGCATCCATCACAACGGCTTCATCGTCTCCAAATTGGTGTATACAGTCATAGCACAGTCGTAATACTTTGATTGTTGTGACCGACAATTGTTCTGGAGTTTGGTTGTGAGTACGTTCGAATTGCGCAAACAGAAATATGTCGTTTGTGATAAAGGGCTCGTGATCATTTCGAACTCCTGCTCTGGTGAACTGCTGCAACAATTGAAAATGTTGATTGTCTGTCAAGTCATAATCCAGAATAAATACATGAAATGTAGGTTTGGAGGATGCCAAAAGGTTCTCATTTGTCGGTCCACGGATTGAGAATTCCCCATAGGACCAGACTCGTGGGTATTTAAATGTGCTCAGATACATAAGATCCAAACTCGTGCCAACATACATATCCGTTTTCATCATTAAATATCTCCACGGGAGTAATCCGACGTGTGCCTGACAACTCCATGGTCTCGTTGAGGCAGAAAATTTGTAAAGTTTTATTCGTGTGCAGTAGCCGTCGTTGATTATATCAGACGCAAAGAATTTGGAATGGCTGGAACAATTCAAGGCTCCATTTTTTCGATATTTAATTCCCGAAGCCGCCCATGTGAGATAGTGGTCAACCTTATTTCTACCCGGATTTGAGTCTGATTCGGAAATTAATGCTGGTTGTAAACGTCGAAAGATCACTGGAAATTTTAGGAGAGATATGTCAATGTTACGAAAATTGGTTACGTGTACAAGACAGTCCCTGAATGGATGTATTATTGCGGTTAGATTTATGCGATTCACGGTAATTTTAAGATCTGCTTCTTCTTCCAGAAAGAACTGTTCTACATCCGAAATTATGCTTGGGTATAATTTGCTGTTTTGTAGCAGTTTTGAAATGCGATTTTCCACGTACATTAATGTCCACGAATACGCAGGAATATGTGCAATATTTATTAAAATAATGGCCAAAGGCACCGCTTTTTGTACTGTGAAGTATTTTGTTAGTATTGATACGCTCATGTTTAGTTTTACTGTGTTTCGGGAATAATGTTAATGTTGTGACTGAAGTTATGTTTCTAAGAATCCCTTTAAATGACAATACTAAATGAATTTGTTGGCTATTTTTTGTTTGTCATGAAACATAGCTCCTGGTGTACTTGAGACAAACGAAGATAACTTAAATAAGTAAGTAACAAGTAATTAATTGAAGGTAGAGTAAATGCTTACAGCATTTACACATTATTAAGTGGCGGAGCCACTTTATAAGATCGAGATGTCCGTCCGTCCGTCCGTCTGTCCGTCTGTCCGTCTGTCCGTCTGTCTGTGCGCGCTCTAACTCAAAAACGGTTTGACTTTTTTGAAATCTGTTTTCGGCAATCAATAGGTGGTCACCTCAGAAGGGTCCAGCGTGATTTTGAAATACGTAGGTCAACTGTAACCGTTAGAAACCGTTACGAGGTCAATTTTTTCTAAGGTTAACATATGGCAAGTAGCATATCATTCGACTCGTCTATGACCATAACATATAGATATGAGGTCATTTCTGGGTTGACGGTTACTGTTTAACGGTTACAGCGATAATTTTATATTTTATGCTCTCCTGCTTAAGTGGTTTGGAATTTTGGACTTCTGTTTTCGGCAAAAGACTTGTCATCACATGGGCTTTACCTGACATGCTTACCAGCTTCAAAGGTCAACGGCAACGTTTAGAAACCGTTACGAGGTCAACTTTTTTAAAAGACAACATATGGCAAGTGACATATCATTCGACTCGTCTAACAACATAATACACAGATCTACGGTCATTTTGAAGGTGACGGTTACGGTTTAACGGTTACGACGATTTCAAATGGTCCTGTTTAAATGGCTTTGAATCTTGGACTTCAGTTTTCGATAAACGGCTTGTCACCACAAGCGTTTTATGTGAGAAGCTTGGCAGCCATAACGGCAAACGGTAACCGTTATAAGCCGTTACGATTTCGAAATTTTTAAAAGTCACTTAGGGCAAGTGGCATATCATTCGACTCCCCGGAGTGTTTGTAATGCAAATCCGAAGGCATTTTAATCGTAACGGTTACCGTTTAACGGCAATACCTGATTATTTGTTTTTATGTTCTAACTTGATAATGGATTGGAGTATATGCATTCTGTTTTTAACAAACGATTCCTTATAGTGGTACTCAGTGGTCTATTTTGAAAGATGCATGTTAAGGGTGTCCCTGCTCCGCCACTTTGCTACATGTTAGCTTGCTGAGTTTATTTGCAGTCTCCTTGCAACTGACTGGGTGACCTACATAATTTCATGTTGACAGACACACGTAATCATATCTAGACCAGTTGTATTTGAGGGTGATTCAAGTTGCAGATGGTAAAGCGTAATACTATATTAGTGTGTCATGTGGGAGGTGGTTCCCTTAAACAAGAAAACAGGATTTCAGTTTACGTAAGCTCTCGAGACATAGGATATCAAGACCATGATAAAACTGGTAATTGGATGTTGAATTAAGTGGTGAGCACACAACATTTAAGTCTAAACTATGCAGTAGATTTATCGTCTTTCCGCACAATTTTATAATGAGATCAAATCAAACAAAATAAAACAATTATGAACATCTTAACTTGAGCTAAAAATTAGTGAGAACAAAAGCAAAACAAAAATCATAACTATACGTGTTATAATTACCATGCATTTTCATAGTCATGAGTTTGCCGTAACAATGCACTTTGTTGCTAAGTTAAATTACTTTCCTTCGCAAAGAACAATAATGGCTTTTTAATGACCGCCAATTATAAGGTCACGAATTTTAGTGCTTTATATCGAATACTACATTTGAGTCGTATATTAGTTTGTTATGCCGACATGGCTTAGAGAAAAGTTTTGCATGTAATTCAATCTGCTTATATTACTAATTGCTATTAATGTCTGGTATGCTACCTAATAATAATAAAGAGGCCGTTGTAATCAAGGATGGAACAATCGAATCAGAAGACAAATGAAAACTTTATCACGATATTACAAATGATGCAGTTATTGGGTATTTTAATGACTATTTATCTAGTGAGTTCTAAGGTGTTTTCATCTCCAGATACAAAATACAAAATCCTGATAGTTATCGGTATACGACCTGTCTGATGCTCATTTTATTTCGTAGCATGTTTAATGATAACGCTACCAGTTTGTGTTCTTATGGGGCGAATGGCATCTCGGCTTTGTAGGTTAGGCTATCTAGCACGCACGATTCAATAGGTACAAGAGTTCAGTGTTGGCTCAATATTTTAGACACAAAATATCGAAGAGTCTCTTGTAGAGATTATTCTCAAAAGAGCAATAATATGATTTCTGCTAATAATTTGCGGTGTATACAAACCAGTTAATGAATGTAACCAGTAGAAATGTTCATAGGTTCCATTTGGCCGGAATTGGTAGTTTTGTGGTACCCATTTTTGACATTGCACACATCACAGTATTGATTTCTCGTGCATGGAAAATTAGCTCATGATTTCAGTGTCAGGTTAGCATTCATTTAATACTATAACGTGTGTACGTAATATCCAGAGCTATGCATGTCATACTCCAGAAAATGCTTCGCTGAAATAGCGAGCGCGACCCACACCATACAACTTTCTCTTTCGAGTATTATGCACACTCGCTCGTTGAACTAGGTATCGATTTACTCGTTTTCTATTTCCTCCTTTCAAGCATGCAGTTTTTTAAAAGCAAGAAATGATTTTTGGAGTCTGCCGAAAACGTCGTTAATTTTTGTACAGTTCTTTATTTTTCACACTGAATCAAATTTATTGTTCACGATTTTTTTTAGATCACGGAGAAAATGTTTGCTCGCACTTACACCTGCAACCGTCCACTCCGTTTAAGCTTGAAGCAAGGCATCTAGGGTATCGACATGTGCTAGAAATTCCGCCGGTGTAGTCTGGCACAGTTTTCCAACTTGTTGCCTTTCATACTCTGATAGTTGTTCCTTGTCTCCTGCCAGAGCCGCCATTAAATTTGTTACAATTTCTCCGACCCTCTTTGCACCTTCCCTAACCATGTCTTCATTATGTACGTCATTTGTTTTTTGTAATTGTCAATGCGTTTGACATGAAAATTACAAATTTATTCTGAAAATTATTGTGTTGCATACAGTGGAAACTAGCATTTTAATGGCGCGTAAATTATAACGCGACGATCGTTCGGGTGAGAATGACATGTTGGCTTTGTAGATTAGATTATTTCGTGATTTATAGAAACTGGTACCTGCAATTAGAAATCGAATATTAATATGTAATGGCTTAGCACGTATGTTTCATTATGAGCTAATTTTTCAGATTGGTGTACATTTTAGGTATGGAATATTGTTGATACTGCTTAATCGGGCATGTAAATCCTTACGTAACTAGGTAACGGCGTTAAAGGTTTTCAAGGACACCCACGGAAATGTTTTTAATGCCAGTTTTGCATTCATTGAAAAATATTATGTGAGCAAACAAAATCCAATACTCTGCTTGTCGTATTCCGATGAGTGCATTGCTGATATAATGTGCCACAGGGGAAACTTTCTCTTTGGCACATTATGCACGTATCGATCTTCTTCGCTTCTCTTTACTCTCACCAACAATGCAGTGGTTCAAATCAAGAAATATATATGTCATTTCCATACGCCGTAGTGGCTTTGCAAACATATGCCGACTTTTTGCCAACGCGCACGCTAACGTCTACCCCTCAAATCATATTCTGCGAAATATGTATTTTTATGTAATTATTTATTTACCATACTTTGTAAATTTTATTGTGAAGAAGCGTTTCGAAAATCATAAAGCATGTGATTACTAGTACTTTTATTGTCGTGCGTCATGTTTAATCTTGGAGCATGGCAATTAGGCCTTTAACGTGTGATTTAAATTCATCCTTTGCACTCTGACACATACCGCCAACCTGTGCCCTTCCTCCCTCTGTAAGTTGTTTCATGTCTCCCGCTAGCTCAGCCCTTAAATTTGTGAAAACTTCTTCGACTTTCGTTGCGACTTTCTTAACCATATCTTCAGTAAGTTTCTCCTGTCGCGTGTAATATCATTTACAAGGGCGGTGATGAAAATCTGTATTTTTTAACACCGATGCGTCACTTCCTGTTGGACTTTGCTGCAATCCTTGGCGTCGGCGGTGGCCTAAAAGCTGGTGCCCGTGAATCACTTAATTTTGACTGACATTACGAAAATGTGAGAGAGACAATAAATGACTTACCAAAATCACCAAACGGCTGTTAATATGATACTGGGCTTCATATTGTTGCCTTTGAAAACTTCCTCCTGACATTTGAAATGACAGCCGCATAGTCGCTAGACAACTTATTCAGTGGTTACTCATATAAATGTCTACACGTATCCTAATGCACTCAAATGACGAGGAAATTCTGTGGTACATTAACAAAGGGCAATAAAAATTCCTTTCGTAGCTGTCTGCAATGAACTATCATCTAGTGACTATGTTTTTCTTGAAACATGACGGGTATGGTGACAGTTATGACGCAGAACACATTCGCGATAAATTGTCTGGTCATTATACGTCGGCGGATGAATGTCATACGTCTAGATACTCATATGTGAAATTTTATGCATATCATTTAGGTGATATTGGTGTTCCTGGTCGGTGTACCCTTCCTCCTGTTTTCAAGCATTCCGTTGTTCTAAGTAAGCAGGAAACTTATTCGACTTATCAAGACGTGTCAGCGGTGTGTAACACCTTTACCAATTTGACCGTGTATGATAAATAATATCCCTTAAATGAGTTACTAAATATGCCGAAAATGAACCCCATTTATTTATAATTCTTTATTTACCACATTTGATTAAATGAATTCTACTCAATGTTTTGAAGGTTACAGATACAGTGTATCCTCGTACTTACATCATGATCCTCCTCAGCGTTTAAGCCTTGAGCTTGGTGATTAGGGCGTCGACGAGTGCTAGAAATTGTTCCCTTGTGGTCTGGCACAGTGTTCGAAGATCCGCTCTGGCAGCCTCTGACAGGTGTTTGAAGTCTCCCGACAATACGGCCTTTAAATCTTCGACAATTGCGCCGACTTTCTTGGCACCTTCGTGAACCATGTCCTCAGTAAGCTTCTCTTCCTTTGCCGCCTTTTCGCCGTGCTCGAGAACCTCCAGCGCCTGTTTCTCATGATCCTTAATCACTGGCTTAACTTTTTCGCCGATTTCGGCATTGTCCTTTGAAATGTCATTTTGAAGGGTAACGACGAACGCCTTTATTTTCTCAGTCAAGTGCGAAACGTCTTTTTGGATGGCCGCCCAATCCTTGGCGTCGGAGGAGCCCTGAAATACAACGAACGTGAATCAGGTAATTACATTTTTGAATCTTTACAAAGCTGACTTGATTTTTAATTACTCACCAAAATGGCTAATAGCGCAGTTATAATGATGAAAATCTTCATCTTGTGTTTTCAGTAAAGTTGATCCTCACGAGTGAAATGATGTACGCGCAATAGAATTGAGACAGGATTCAATCGTCTAGACAGCTCCCGAAGCAATTGCAGAAAAAGGCGTGTGCACATATGCTTATATACCCAAGACACGACGCGCACGGAAGGCGGCATTAACAATAGGATATTAAAATTACTTGCGTAATTGTCTGCATTGACGTAACATTAGGTGTCTGGGGATCGTATTGCAACAGGATGAGCGCGGTGATAGCAACGATGGAATGCTTGTTCGATGATAAATTGTTAAATCATTATAGGATGCTATATATAGGACATGGTAATGCCTACAGAGTCTGTAGGTTACAGACCATTTACATTTTAATTAAGTGCAATTCCAGTTCATATTATTTTATACCGAATGTAAAAAAATATGTGATGTCGAGACCACGTTGTCGAGTGATGAATATGATGTCGCTACATGTACTGCCATTACCCAAACTGTTACTAATCTGTAATGACTTTTGTGACGGTTGTACGATTACAAGATTTGTAACACACATTACTTATAAGCAAAACTAATGACGCAATTGGCGAGAAAATTAGTTTGACTGCCATTACAGTAGATTGGACTATGATCGAGTGTCCTTCAATAGCAAATACAATGATAGATCCCATTAACCCATAGAGAATAAGTAAAAACACATTTGAAATATTTCCATGCATGTCCGGCGCTTTGAGAGATGTATCCTTCAAAACTGGGGCAAATTTGACAGTTTCCCGAATAATGTCTGACCACCAATTCCATATTCCAGAAACTACTAGTGACTTTGCTCTCAATATAACATTTGGATGTGGAGATCCAATGATTTGAAATCCGACGGAGGCGTTCAGGAAAGTTTCGGAGCCAACGTAAATTTGGTACTCGGGGTGGGCCTGGAATAACTTTGCTGCATACCTACTGGCCTTATAGCTGGGCAACAAAAGGGCTGATTTATTGCACAATTCCAAATGATTGAACACAGCGATCTCTTGTGCTTCAAGCAACACATCACGAATTTTGGTTTGCATAAATAACTGCTCCTCAATACTCTTGTTGAACCATTCTGACTTGTGATTCCTAAGAGTTTCCTTAAATACTTCAACACTGTTGGGATGAAGTGACGTTGTGGAGGAGTATCGATAATTTATGTATCGTCGGGCAAGTGGCACCCATTGACTAATCTCAGAAGTGACATAAAACGAGCTTTCAATGCTACGGATGTCATGTGGTGATATCTGGTGTATTCCGTTGACCAAACTTAGATATGCATCGTAGCTACTACAGTTTTTGTAATAAAGTGAGATTTGCGTCGGTCGCAGAAACACCGTAAATCCATCTTGGATGAGCTCGTAGTACTTTGTGTAAGGTATCAGTGCTTTTGGGGAAACTATATTATCAATGTTGCTGCTTTTGTATCCGTTGCTAAGAACAATGGCGACCAAGGATACTGCTAGCATAGTGATCCGGAGATGAGCGGCGCTGTCGAATGATGCTGGAAATGGATCATTCTGTTCCAATAGCAGTTTACACTGGTGCATCAAATGACTCAATAAACTTCTCGGTGATCCCGATAAGTTTACTGATAATCTCCGATGAATTACTGAACATGTTAATAATGAAATTAGGACGACAATCCAAACAGCTAGGTCATACGACTTCAACAATTCGACGAGACCAAGTGATTTGTGTCCGCGATTGCCACCACAGCTTACGAAAACTAGATTATTAACATTCTCCTTGTATGACAGCAGCCTTGTGTTTATCAGAGCCCCTCCAAATATTATAGTTTTTATGAAGAAGTCGGCATTTATTTCCGGAGTATCTTGGGAAATTAGTTGCGCTCGACCATTTCTGCAATATCTACCTTGACCTTCAACGGTGATGCTGGCGTTTGCAATGATGCTAGACAGCAACGACGCAATACCAGTTGCAAACATATTATCCGGTGTTAAAAAAGGAAAACCTGAGTATTTATTGCACTCTAACATTTTCTGCGCAAACTTGAATACGGTATTTTGGAACGCTTCATCGACCGGTGTTCCTGTGGCTTTAACCTCCCAGAAAACATGATGTTTAGGCTTACTTAAAGAAGAATAGTAATTTGGTATTGGCTTGTGAATGGGGATAATGCCGACGTATACTTCTTTGAAGTTCTCCACAAGCAGGCTAACTCGGCTGATGCTAGAAATACGACCGTCTCCGTGAAGTGTAGTACAAATAACATCAGTTTGCCCTGTAGGATCAAATATGGCATATTCAGAAAACGATCTTTGACGAACCTGGCTGAGAGAAACCATGAACTCTTTAAGGAGTTCTACTGTGAGAGGTTGCGACTGGAGATACGCGAATATGTGGAACTTAGGTGATTTCGACAGTGAGGTTCCTTGAAATTTATTCGTGATTTTTTCGGCGACGCTCATGTCGAACGACATTGGATGGCCAATTACCGAGAGAAGGTCGGGGTCAATTTGAAGAGATATTTGCATCTGACATCTCCAGGATTTTGTTTTGACTGCGTACTGAAACAAATTTAGTCGAACACATAAATCCGCAATAGCCCAATCGTTTACCACCGATCCAGCCAGATATTTGGATAGCTTGCAATTAATTCGAGTTCCATTATTCTGACCACTACTCATGTTTTTGTACTGGTGGCCGTAAGGGATCCATATGACGAAATAACTTTTACCACCAACGTCGTAATATACGGCAGGTTTTGGCCTTCTCACAATTACACTTCTATACGATACTAACGTATTGACGTTATGAAAGTTGTCCACTATTAAATGACAGTTGTTGTCTTCAAAAAGGTTTAAAATATTTGATAATTTTAGCTCCAAATCATTGCTTGACTGATAGATTGAACGCTTGGACTGAAATTTAGACAGCAGCTCAACCTTATTCCCCCAGTAAAAACGAGAACCCAGTTTCTCTAACGGAAAATTTTCAAAAGGTATAACCGAATACTTGGGAGTCCGATGAAATACATCGCTTCCTGTACACATTGCAATATGTAAAAATATCGTAACTAACGTTTCCAAACGCAAGATACTTTGATGACACATTCTTTGTTCTACGATATATAAATGCCGTAAAACCTGAATTTAACGCATTCCCTTAAATTATCGCAGTCCTTTAATTACCGCAGCTGCGATCTCGTTTTAAAATTCCCGTCACAAAAAATTATCGCAGCCCTTAAATTACCGCAGCCCCATTTTTTGCGGGAAATAGTTACCGCATAACAAACCTGTACCTATCCATTGTGTACCTCGTCTAGTTTTGTTCTTGTTTGTCTGTTGGCACCGACGTTGACTTTCTATTATTGTTAAATTTGTTATTTGTTACTTTCAACTTTGATTGGTTAACTTCGATACCTACTTATGTTACGAAATGCCGCGCAAAAATAATTACACGTTAACTTTTAAATTGCAAGCAGTGGAACTAGCAGAAAAGACCACTGCTAACGGTGCCGCAAGGACTCTGAACGTGGACCAAAAGCGAATTCGGGAATGGCGAAGTCAGAAGGATAAATTAGGTATAGGATAACTAAACATAACGTTAATCTATTCAATCACGAGTCCTCACTCATTATGTCATAGGTATTGGTTTTATACTCATGACACGGTGGAATTATATTTTACAAATTTTAAGTGGAGGAGCTCAACAGTCCAGGTGGAAAGAAGAAGAAAAACCTTTCTGGCGCAGGACGACCGGTGGCAAGTAACGAGCTGGAAGAGTATCTTGTGAATTGGATTATCGACTTGCGGGCTAGTGGATCTAGAGTTTCCAGAAAGATGCTCAAGTTAAAGGGCCTGGAGATTTACAATGAAGTAGATGACGCCAAGCAAACTACGTTTACGGCAAGCAATGGCTGGATTGATAGCTTTTTGCGAAGGAACGGGTTCTCGAACAGGCGAGTCACATCTGTAGCTCAAAAAACTCCGGATGCCTTTGTGGATAAAATTGCTGCCTTTGTCATTTTTGCTGGGAGTTTGCGCCAAAAGTACGAGATTCTGGACAGCCATATTATCGGTATGGACGAAACAGCGATCTTCTTTGACATGCTCTCGCAAAACACTATCGACAAGAGGGGAAATAAAACCATCACAGTTCATTCCTCAGGACATGAAAAAAGTCATGCTACAGTCGTGTTGGCAGCCAAGGGAGATGGAGTAAAGCTTAAACCATACGTGGTTTTCAAGGAAGCTGTTCGAGAAGTTAAGCGTCTACAGACTGTTCAGAACATACGCGTAGTGTCGACTTCTAACGGATGGATGAACAACGATACTACTTGTGATTGGCTAGATTCTGTTTATGGACGTATGTCTTTTGGAAAGCGTTTGCTCATTTGGGACAGTTACAGGTGCCACATCTCTGAAAAAACTAAGGGCCATTTGAAACAATTCAATACCGTCACAGCAGTGGTTCCAGGTGGCTGCACAAAATACATTCAAGCACCGGATTTATCTTGGAACAAACCATTCAAAGATCGTGTCAGGGAACTTTATGACAAATGGTTTGCTGGTGACGAAGATAAGGAGTACACTAAGGGAGGTAACTTGAAGGCTCCTGCGAAAAAACTAATTATTGACTGGATTATGAAGGCATGGGACGAGCTATCCCCTGAAATGATAATTAAATCTTTCAAGAGCACTGGCGCCACAGTAAACATTGATGGATCAGAGGATACAGAGATCAATTGTATGAAGCATGGAGAACCTTGCCAAGCCGCTTTACAAATTTTAACGAATTTACGATCCGAAAAGAATGATGAGATAACTACCATCCCGGAGGAAGCGGATGAAGAAGAGGACGAGCACAATGAAATTGTTATTATTGATGACGAATGATCAGTACGCGTTGAATAATTAAATTATTGTTGATTGTATATTATATATGATTAATATGTACAATTTGTTGTCAATAAATATGCTTTGGAACTTGAGTTGTTAATTTCCGCAGTCCCTTAAATTATCGCAGTCCTTTAATTACCGCAGCTGCGATCTCGTTTTAAACTTTCCCACATAAAAAATTATCGCAGTGCGTTAAATTCAGGTTTTACGGTGTATACAATATTAGCCTTCTTTCAAATTTGTGAAACTGTTAAAATATTTGTAATTCTCAAACATTGCCAAATTTATCAGCTGTACACACGAAATTGCTAACAAATGGTTGAAATTTGTCCTCTTAAATATTGAGTATGTCGCAGAACTATATACAATAGTGTACATATATTAATGATTGTGAAGTTGGATCTCCAAAACTAGAGTTTTCTATGTTGATCCGATCGTGTGGGTTGGTGGAAGAAGTTTACAAACACTTAGAAAATTTAGATAAAAGATCCAGTCGATCCTAACTGTACGAGTTCCAATGGGTTTCGCGTTATTTACTGCTATAGAAGTTAAAGTGAAAATTTAACGCCGCTTAAATGCGCTGGAAATGCACGTATGACAAACCGTTTTGTCATGTTGTTCATAAGTGGTTGCCGTGGCATGCAGTCAAACCGTATCAAACTTGGGAGCACAAAGCTGGCCAATGGATCAATGATAAGCTTTTACGAAACTAATTTCTTATATATGATATCTGTGGTTTTTCATGTCTTGGGTATGACAACATATTAAGTGGTAAGCGTTTTGAACATCCTATTGCCAACATGTTCATCCATCTCATTGTAAGAAATGGTATTGGGTTTGCCGAAATGAATAAATTATTAACTTGTTACAATACCAAAAATTAAAACATAAGCGAAATATACTTATTACTACCGTTTAATTATTCCATGTAATTATTTTTGCTGGAGCCGAATAAACCCTCAATTTCAAGCATTTGATGGTGGAGTGATGTCCATAAATTGGCGGCGAAATTAAACTGCGGAACCGTTTTCTAATATCTTGTTATTGCAAAACAGAGGGCACCGTAGCGTGCAATACATTTTAAAGTCCCTAGGCTTTAAATTGGTGGAACCAAAAATTTCTTTCCAGGAATTGATTGTCAAGGTTCTGTATCAGATGGTTGTGGTTCGATCATCGATCAGGTGATACACCGTATTTGCTATGTTGCTTTCACTTAAATATTTTCAGGGCATATTTTCTAATTTCCGAACCGTGGAAGCTTTTCACATTCCTCACAAAATTGTTAATCGAGTATGAAAATTAGATCGATTGGTAAAATGGTTTCATTTACGTACAGTAGATTATGAAAAATTGTTGACACTCCTAATTAATGACGTCAATAAAATTGTGAATGAATTTTAACTTTAAAACTACTTAGTTTCATCTTCAACATAAGCTATTGAATGATTGTTTAAAGCCATGCGCCCATTAGAAAAGGGTTTCACTCCTGAATCAATTTGCCATAGATTGGGCCAAAAATTTGCAGAAGATGCAGTTTCGATGTGCTGGTTCTTTTTTGTTAACATTCAGCCATTTTTTAATATCGACAAATCTGATTAACGCGGTGAATTTATTTGGCAACAATGTCATTTACGATCATGTCGGTGGCGCCACGATCAACAAATATGGCGTGGACTGTTACAGAAATAAAATCAGCACATCCGAATTGGTTAGTCGGCATATTTTCACCCAAATCTACTCCCAACCGTTTTAACAAGGAAACCCTTTTAAAGGGAACATTGCCTTTGTGGTACATGTCACAGTATTGTTCTAACATGCCTGCTAAAAATTAGGGCAAGAATTCAATGTCACGATAGTTTACAATCAGCATAGCAGTTAGTGTACACATCATAAATTACTCTACTTGGCCTACTCCAGTGCATGTAGGGTCGATGCAGTGACTATCGATTTTCTTACCTTCTTTTTCCTGCATTCAAGCATACCGTTTTTCTAAACAAGAAACATATAGGTCGTTTTAATACGCTTTGGTGGCTTCGGAAACAGGTACCACTTTGCTTCAGTATATTAATTTATAACCCTAATTGTAACTTCATTTTCTGAGCATACAAAAAAGTGATCATTTTCATGCATAATGCTTTATTTAACACATTTTATCAAAATTGAAATCAACCGTTTTGCAAATGATGTAATCGGTGATTCAGACTTAACTTTTGTCCATGATCGTCCTCAATTTTTTGATTAGCCGCAGGCAATTTGTGTGTCCACGAGTAATCGGGATTCTTCCCAATAACCAGTAATGACTTTAGTATTCTTTTGCAAAAAAAGTTATCTCAGGCAACCGGAAAGCCCTCGATCCCGGAGCTTTTCTTATTTGGTGTATTGGGGCATTAGTTGACTTTTCTTGGCACAAGCATATTTGGTAATAATTGCATGGTAATAATACTACGGCAGTTCAAAGTGGCAATTTCGTAACTTCGTTAGAAAGCTTTCAGCTATTGTTCTGCTGGGAAACTGGATCACTGTAAGCTCTTTTAAGCGATATGTTCAAGTATGCCTTGCACACAAGTGAATGAGACAGAGAGAGAGAGAGAGACAGAGACACGTCCAAAATCACCTCGTCAAAAACCATTCATCCAAGCATTCTTATTGATGTGTCAATAAATATGTATGTGTCTTCATAACTCCAGAGCCTCCTAACAACATAAGTGGATTATATATTTCCATTGTCCTTCAAGCCAGGTTTGTATAATACAGATGCCCTACAAAAATGAATTTGGTATGAGCGTCCATCTATCGTCATCCGACAGGCTTATATAGCAAGCTTATAAAATAGCCAGCAAATTTATACGTAATTCTTTGTTATAGCACCAATACCAAGTTTAACGTGATTCACCGAAAAGATAATTATCTCCATATTCCGAAATTTAAAATGAGCAAGCTGGAATTTATATGTATCATTTACACCTGAAATGGTCAAAGCCGCCTACATGTTCCAAAAAAGAATTTAAGTGAATAATGCAAGGAATGAAACCGTATTACACTAGCGGGCAGAATGACTTTTTTACTGCCATACTTCCAAGACATGAGCTAGCTTGCCTAGCAGTACGCCCACATATAATAATTGCCGGCAGTCCTCTTTAATTCAAATCCTGTGTTTGAAACGTTGCATCACCACGTCCTTATTCAGAAGAGAAATGAAATTGTCAAACCGTCCGCTTCAATTTGGCATGCCCACGCATTCCACATATGCGAAGAAATCGGGTTTGGGTTATAAAACGAACACATAAGGAGCGCTAATGATTTAATATTACCGTTTAAATCCTCGGAAAGGATATAGCATAACCTATTACCCAGTTATGAATGAAACGAAACGTCAACTGTGGTCAATTATCCCTACTTTTATTCCATTTCGAGACAAAAACGAGTCAATTCATGAAACTTGTCTATGAACGCATATACAGTTAATAAAACACCGCAGATTTCTAAAGCTTTTGCTCATTCTCACCATTTCCTTTCCCTGTAACAGGTGACCATGAAGAAGAAGAAACTAACTATCTGTTATGACGATTTAAGGATGCAGCAGTCAGGAACATTGAGAAAACGGAGAGGAAGGACTTTGGCCAATGTTTGTCCATTCTGAACATTCGCTTTGCTCAAAGAAAGAAACGAAATTTTAAATACTTTTGATCAAATCAAAATGTAGGTTAACGGCCTTTCCGTCATACCGTACGAGGAGGACATAGATACGTTTAGAGTTTGGGACCTGTTCAGAAATGACGAAAATATTGCTGGGCACCTTCGTCAGTCACAACGGTCAAGCGCTTCCCTCAAATCCTATTTCCGCAAAACTCGTGCAGACAATATCGATCTGGAAGTTGGATTAGGATACGGAAGCAGATCAGGAGGACAACAAACAAGCGCAAATATTGCAAAAAGAAATCTTTCGTCCAACAATGGTGGAAATGGAGAGAATGATGGTAGTGTCGCTGACGCTAAAGGGGAAAGTATCAGATTGCCCCTATAACAATTCTAATTTACTTTATATAATATTTTGTATATGTATAAATATGTAATTTGTTCATTGCATTGGTTAAAGTACCCTCAATTTGAACCTTAATAACTTTTAACCAACTTTAACCAACATGTAACCAACGTTTAACCAATTTAACCAACATTTAACCAACTTTTAACCAACTTGTAACCCAACCTTTAACCAACTTAAACCAACATTTTAACCCAACCTTCAGCCAACTTTGGTGCACTGTGAGACGACTACTTCCCTCGCCTTTCATTGCAGCTCGCGTTCATTCTAGAAAGTCGAGCTCGCATTTTCATTGTATCATTCTTATGTATTTTGTTAAGCTGAAAAGCAAGTATGTATTTTTATGTTCAATTTGGTCCGTTACATTTTTTCTCTTGCTCGCCTTCAGCGAAATGACTTTGTACTTTTACTCTCATTCTTATTCTTGCACTTTGATTCTCGTTCAACTTTTGAGAAGCAAGAGTGAAAATTATTGTTCATTGATTTTTGTGCTCTGACCTGAGCTTATAATTATGTTCATTAATTAATTGTACCTAACTAATAAAATTAACTGTTGTAATATAATTAAACTGCTCATCAGGGAGTTTTATTGTTTAATTATTAAAAGTGGCATTTGAGGCTATTCATCAGTTAGTTTTGAGGAACTTTGCACGTGTCGTGGGATTAGCATCAGGGTTAGCCTAGACGGCAGTGCTTTAAGAATTTCAGTCTAATATCCAAGCTATTTCGAAACCTGTACAACCAGGTCAAACATCGCACATAGCGACAGGTAGAGTTTGGCGAAATGAAAAACCTGGGCCCAGACCTACAACTTTTGATTCGGGAAGAAATAGAGTCACCCGAAATCCCAACTTTCATCCAGTTCATCTCGCTAATGCGGAGGAGGATGAGTGTGAATCTTCACATGAAAATTTTACACCTGACCAAATTCCAAAATTCCAAAATATGCGTAATCTCAAAGGTTCCGTTCTTGAAGAACGAAGTCAGTTTCTGTGCTCTGCTGTAATAAGACGGCTCAAGACACTTATTTATTTAGGAGCAATTAGTGGGACATTTCCCTGGAATTGGAATCAAAAGAAATACTGCATTGTGAAATGGAGTCCGCGTTGGGAAAAAATGTGGTGGTTGCAATGGCTTGTCATCACCATTCAAAATGCCTTTCTGCTTTATTTTCAACTCAACGTGTTTTTGGAGAATTTCCAAACAACTGTTGTAAGAACAAACCGGGAAATATTCATGAGCTGCTTCAGTGTTTTCTGGTACATGTACAGTTTGGGCCATAATCTCAACTTGTTTTTGTTCAAGGAAATGGTAAGTAATCATTTCCATTTGTATACAAATACGATACGATTAAAGATATGAAACTATTTGTACAAATCTTTAGATCCGGCAGTACATCAACACGTTGCTCAGGTTCAATCATGACTACGTTACAAAGTACCTGGTCCACTTGGATGATTTTAAAGACAGATGTGGACCAGTGATGATCAATGCTTATTTTGGAACACTGTCTGAAATCTTCATCAGCTCCAGTTTCTTCATCCGCATGCCATTTCTGCCGTGGTATCTATTCTCCTACATTTATCCAAAGCCGTGGTACTAGTTCATCCCCGGCACGTTGCAAGATATGATAATGGTTGGCCAAATGTGCGTATCGTTTCTCCTGCTTGCCTGGATCATTGTTTCCCACACAAATACTTTACAATTCTGGCTTCGAGAAATACAGTAAGTTTTAAAACACGTTTATATTTATTAATCTTTCGTTACCAGAATTCGGTTTCATTAGTCGACGTGCACGTTTGCCATAGCAACAACAATGATAGCGACTACACCGTTGATGATCTGCGTCGGCCGAGAAACGTCCTGGCAACATACAAAATTCTGCAAGTGCTCAACATGCAAATGAATGAGTGCATGTCTCCATTGGGGTTCTATATGCAGAAATTTGTCTGGATTTCGGCCTTGGTGCCCTGTGGCTACATAATGATTCGAAGCATGAACCATTTGCTTCTCGACGAGTTTCCGGGAATACTTTTGTATTTTCTCACTATGCAAAACTGCGGCGTAATGGCATTTCAGTATGTAAAATTTAACAAAAGTTAGGCTTCCAGTTTTTTTTAATCTATTCGATTTAATATTTAATGACCTTTTGTATTGACTAGGTTGATTACTCTGGCAGCAGAAGTTCACGACCTAGGCTGTAGTTTTATCCACTCGTGGAGCCTGACTAAAAGCAAAAGGACTTTCGGAGGATTTTGATGAGCTGCCCCACTCTCAAGATTTGGGCAGGAGGAGAGTACTTTATGACGGTTTCCACCACCATCACATTCTTTAATTTGGTGTTTGGTTTCGTTACTGATTGTATCATCACTTTTCCATAAGATTCTGCGGATGCCACAGAACAATGGTATCCGTCGCTGTGTGTACATGAAAAGGTTATTTGTAGGAACCTAGTACATTATCATTGTATGTAATGCAACAAACCTACTGTTCACTGATTAGATTATATGATCACACGTCACCTATTTTATCAAATGTTTGAAAATGTAAACATAATATCTCACAATACATACGCTAAATGGCACAATCCGTGGCATCCTCTGCGCAATTTTGTGGCTGGTAGAGTTCCACTTTTATTGCAAGTTATAATGTAAGATATTGACCGCGTGATCTCTGTAATATGTATCCTGAATTCGTTTTCAAGGATGAAAATGAGGTATTTAAAATAATCGATTCTCACTAAAAACTAATTATAATAAAAATTGAAACAATGCATACTTGGTTGTCGTAATGTTTTCTTGCTCGTATCCAAACAGTAATTGCTTGGCAAAATGGTGTAGCCCACAGTTCATCCATTATAGTACTGGTGTTTGGGATTGTTGAAATGGATAAGTTATTACCTAGCTACGATTCCGAAAATTTAAACATACGTACACCTTAGACAAGAAATCGATCAAGTTATCATATTTGGGTGTCACAGTTTAGAAAATGCTTGCAAATCGTGTTCGTGCAGGCTGATACATATTCTTAGGTGGAGACAGGACGTGATGTAAATTTATGCTATAGTCAGTACATGTAGTAATTGATATGATTATCCCTGGGAATTATGATTCAGGTTACTACAAAATATTACATTCGGACTGTGTTACTTGTATAATGTCTCTCAAATGTATTTTGAATCGTGTAACCCATACGCTGGCAAATATAAACGTGATGCATAATTTCTTGCTGTGAACTACTTCATTAATGATACAACAACTCCAAATATTTCAGTCAATACAACCAAGACTATGTTCTAGTATTTACATGATTTGTTGTCGCCGTGGCAAATTGGATATGACAGTTGTTTGGTTTTAATCGATCTCAGTTGCCAGTTTTCCACAATAATGCCCAACGTTTATATGATAGCATAACAGAAGGATTGGCATGTTGAGATTACCATGATGACAACTCAGGAAGTTTCCTTAAGTCGTTGGTAACTTTTCATATTCGCTTTCAATAGAGGTGTGTATATTTGAAAGACAGCTACTACATCCTGCTTTGTTGCATCTCCTGTACGCTGCAGAGTCGGACGGGCTTCATGATCCTAGATTGTCACATATATCCGTATCACCAACACCGTGACCAGAAGCGATTAAAAATGTTTCCTTCCTCTGATGTATCCCATCCGCCAAGAATCTCTCGTTCAGAGATGACTGCCACTTCGTTTCATTAACAATATCACTTCTCTCGTTAGATGCATTTCTAATTGCATACGCCAACGTGGCCACTGCTAATCGAATGGAAGAAAATGACATTTTGCACGATTGTGATGTTTTGTAAAAAATATTGCAGAGCATCCCATTACTGTAGATTTTACATGTCTTGTGTCGGATACGCTGTCATTCATTTAGAAAAAAATAAACCTCAACGCTGGCTGTCGTATTTATTTAGGTTGTACTATAGATAACAATCCGACGACTACGCTGGGCGTAGAAATATTTAATTAGCTGTACGTATTTTTACATGATCTAATCACCGTGAACAAATAATTTTTCCTTTTGCACTGGAAACATCGGAAATATGAATGAAATGTAACGTACAATAGTAAATGGATACGCTCTATTGAATGTTTAAATTTCAAATATAAATTCCCATCAAATTATAATTTATTAGTGACAAGGTAAAACAAAGTCAGCTAAGGTTAACATTGGAGAATCTTCACAAAGTTTATCAAGTTTATCAGCATAGCCCTGATGTGTCGAATGACATTGCTGAATGTGGTCTTGACATGGATACTTATTGCAGTGATTGTGGAGTACAAGTAAAACACGATCGCATCCAACGAGAAGTAAATATATTCCACTACTATTGCTAGTAAACCCACGTGAATTCCTGCAAGTAGTAGAGAGAAAATCACAATTATATTTCCATCCATTGAAGCCGCTTTTGGGCTCGGATAATGTTTTACTTCCTTGTCCTTGAATCCAGCCTTCCGCATAAACTCGTTCCACCACCGCCAAAGACCCGCCGTCTCCACAGATTTCAATCTGGTCAATATAACTTTCGGAATATTTCCCTGTAGCTTAAATGCGGCAACATTATCAAAGTATACTTCCCTTCCGATCTGGACGTCCCCAGACTCCAAGTTATTGTCTTTCCTGAGTGTATTTGCAAACTCGATGCATTTATGAAGTGGCTGTATTAACGCAGTTCGCCGACATTCTGACAAGGATGTGTTTAGCAAGTTGTTATAAGCACCTAAAATCATTCGATCTAGGTCACCGCAAGATGGGAACGAGGTGTTAGATAGTTCCCTTTGAATGCCTACAACTGTTTTATCTAACTCGTAATGAAGCTCGGTTTGGTTAAAAAATCCTGGTTTACTTTCTAGCCGATCAGTTATCACAAGTAAGTTGTATATTTCCGATATTATCATACCAGCAGCACCAAAATAGTAGTGCCTGTGTTTGTCTGGAACGAAACTGGAAAGATTGCTATTTGTGAACATGAAGCAATGAAATAATTGAAACATTATTTGTGAAGGTCGGGTGTAGACTGAATACCTGTCCCGCTTTAATTGATCTATAGTTTCGTAGACTTTCCATTGTCGGGAACTAATCAAGTTGTACACGTTTGTGTTTAAATATGCATTACTGATTACAACACTTGCGAGAAGAAATCCCGAAAAGAACAATCGGTTTCGCGTTGGGCAAAGGTACGATGATGGGAAATTGTCCTTATTAGTTAGAAGCAAAGCAAATAGTCGTATGCATGTATACATGTAACTGATCTTCCGTTTACTAATGACCAAGTATGTCGACGCTATTCCGAGGAGTATGGTTGTCAAGGCAATTATACACCAAACGGGCATCTCGAAAGCTTTGAACAGTTCCTGAAAGGCAAGGCCTCCAACTTGTCGCTTCCCACAGCTGACAAATCGTAACTCGTTGCGAGTGTCGTTTACATAAACCGGGAAACGCGAGTGAGAACCATCGTGAATCATCTCAAGTGAGACTCCAAAGTGGGCGTTCGCTTCATTCCGACGAATCACATTGGTAGGAATTGGAATATATATTTCTTTGCCATTGATACAAAATGAACTTTGGTCCGATCGACCAGTGGAGTAGTTTCGAAAAACGGATTTCCACAGATGCACGTACACATCAGCAAAGCGGTCGTTTATTGATGTATCTAGACTTTTATGGAGTCCCCTTTTCGACTCAACTTGGTCCACACATCGATCAAATGCGGCGACAAATTCCTTGAATCGATTTCCTCGGTGTGCAAAGATTGGATGTACATCCCAGTAAATCATGATGTCTTTATTTGGTTGACCTAGTCGCGCTGCTGCTTTTAACGAAATTGAATTCCAGTCAGTTATATTCATTGACGCTTGGACCAGAACAGGTTCATTGTGTCCATATGGGTATACACAGTCATAGCATTGTCGCAATATTTTGACTTTGGTTGCGGAAACATGTTCCGGAATCATGAGATGGAAAGACCCGAGTTGGACAAGCACAAATACGTCATTTGTGATGACGGGTTCGTTGTCATTGCGATCTGTAATCGGCATATCCAGGAGCTGTGTCACGCGATCTGCTCTAGTATGTGTTTTCAATAAACGTAAATACTGCCTTTCGTTTAAAAAGTCACTGGTAATAAATACATGGAAGGTTGGTTTGAACGGCGACGAAATATGTTCCTTTCTTGCTTCATCCGTTGATCGATAGGACCAGACTCTTGGATATCTAAATGTACTCATATATAATGAACCCAAGTGAACATTTTCGACGTCGTCCTTTGGATTCCGAATCATTAAATATCTCCAAGGGAGTAACCCAACGTGGGCTTGGCAATTCCATGGCCTTATCGACCCAGCAAATTGGTACAGTCTTATTCGTGTGCAAAAGCCGTCGTCGTAAGCATTCGCTGCAAGAAATTTGGGACGCCCACCGCAATTGAATGAGTGAAACGACCCATTCCTAGGATATTTCATTCCAGAAGCTGCCCATGTTACATACTCATCGTCAACTTTAGACGTAGTCGGATCTGGTTCCCAGATAGCAGCAGCTCGGAGAATGACAACTAGAGCCGGCTTTAGATTTCGAAGTATTACTGGAATTTTTTGGGTGTGCATGTCAATGTTTCGAAAGTTGGTTACGTGCACAAGACAGTTACGGAATGGATGCAAAACGTCGTTTAGGTTTGTTGAATGCTCATTGATTTGATGATCTTTCTCTTTATCCTGATAGAACTCTTTAACATCTGCATTTATCTGGCGGTACCAATTGCTATGTGATAGTAGTTCTGCAATACTGTTCTCAACGTAAAGGGATTTCCATGATCCAACGCATGCAATGTTAAGAAACGGTATTATTGCCAGCACCGCTGGCTGTGCGACGGAATAATGTTCACGTGCACGTACGTGCATCCTTAATCTAGATATATGGTGTGATACATTATGGTCGACACTGAATTAAATTGTCTGACTTGTGACGGGTAAAATTGCTAAATTAATGCACGGAATGTATTGAAGCTACATATGTGTACCCAGTCATAAATTGGATTTTCAATAGTCGCATTTCATGATTGAAGATTCCTTAAGAGTGAGCTGAAACACTTTAGAATGTATGTTGCAATGCAATGGTAATAATGGTAATTCAGGGTAACCATTTCATAAATTGATAGTTAAATGTAGCATCTTGAAACCAGATCACTTAAAACCATAAAATTTATTGGGAATTGTATTTGGAGTATTATGGTAAGCAAACCAAGTAGTTCGGAGTGTTTCTGGTCCTACGTCAGCATTCAGAACAAACAAATTCTAATAATATCCAACAGACTCAAATAATTACTCAACCTTGATCGAGTTCTGAAGCGATGAATTTTCTTGAACCATCATGAAATGTCTCAAAAGCTTTCCTTTTGTATTTTAATGGATTTGTAATGAAAACACAGCCCCGCCGGAACCGGTAATTTCATTGTGACACAATTAGAATTGGATTGATAGTAGCTTACCGTAACAGCGAAAATTATAATTACTTAAATAATCTATGATGAAAACGCTGACTTTATCCCGATCCATACCTACAAATTAATCAATTTGGGTCCGTGGGATAGATTTGGTACGCAGGCGAATTATATCCAGTATTTGATATAGGGCTTGTGAACGAATGTGTAATAATACGTTCTCAACATTATCACTTCTCGGACTAAGGTTGCTTGCCAAGATCTAGTTTGGAACCATTGAAAAATATAAGCAGAATTTTATGAACAATCATTCCGTATAAACCGTTATGCAATGAAATATTCCCTTGCCTTTTTAGATGACCTCGGTGATTCTGAATTTTCATCTGATACTTGTGGGTATATTCCTCTGATCCACGCCCGGCTCATTGTTATCTTTAAAAGGTTTTGTAATGGTCGGATTAATACAATTTTAAACCTGACAAGACGTAATCTGACTACTCGAAGTAACGAAAGGTTGAAAAAATGTAATCCTTACTTGAGCCGATGATGTTGAAACGAGGGCAAGAATGAAGATAATACGAAGTGCTATGTACGATGCTCGGAGAGTTGATTGCTGGATCATCCTTGGTGTGCTCTAAAGCAAGTACTGCCGACAAATGTTTACAAATGCGTCAGTTTTCTGGTTATCACTTTTAACTAATTACTACGATAGATACAATGTACCGCTCATTTGATGGGTATAACTTTCGACTGTACACTGATCTACTACAATGGCCTTTATGATGTAGGTATTTGTTTTGTGCATACTGAAACGGCATGCACTCTGATTGATTTCAACTGATGTACTGATCCGCATAGAATACTTTGCATTACATAATCAAGGAGCGGATCAGTTTAACTGCTAAATTTCCGAAATGCTTATTGAAATTTAGTGAAAGGAGTTGCGCAATTCTAATAAGTAGAATGAAGTACAGTAAAGGTAACGCATCGTTTCATAATATGTTTTTCCAGTGCCTACATAACCTCACGGTTACATAGCTGACTGTAACTGAGAATTTGAGGGCTTTCGTCCAGTAGCGGAAAAGGTGTATCTGTAAATGTCAAGTGTATCCGTTTTGTCGACTCATGTTTCATGTAACCACGGATTATGTCAGTGTTTAAGATTATACAATTATCCAGTGAATGTAAGTAAATATTGCGAAAATGTAAAACACAAATACATTTATGCCAACGTCAAGTGGAGCAATTACAGCATTAGCATTTGCTAATGTATTCCTGCAAAAATGCAACTAAGGCCAATGGAAAATTACGTAATCTAATGACGAAACTGACATTATTAGGCAAGAGTTCTATAATGTGGTAAACTATTTTTATGGACTGCTTCCAGACTGGAATTTTTTCGAACTACCGTAAAACGAGGAACGCAACTATGTCTCTGTCGTAAAGTTTCAAATTATGGGGATGCGTTAAGTTGAATAACCTGCTTTGTAAGCATTGCGTAACAGAAAATTATCAACCCGTGTACTGTTTTTATGTGTCGTCAAACTTGTGCAAAACGATAACAACATTTCTGACTTGGTGAGAACATTAACCCATTGATTGTATACAATGCATACGTAACTGTTGTTACTCCCCTGCATTCATGATATTTGTTTAATCCGTCTCAGTATTAGGTTTAAGCAGAAAACTTGTGAGACCCGAGATAATTCCTGAATTACTAAGAAGGGTGAAACACAAGTTCATGGACACATAATGTGCATCTATACTTCAGGAGAAAAGTGAAAAATGATTGTGTTCTATTTGGATACGTAACCATAATTTCAGTGAGGAAATGGTGGTTTGAGATTGTCCCGGAATTACGCACGAGTACATATACATTCATTACACATTACGGAATATGGTGAAATGGAATAATCGTTTTGCTAAGGTACTTATGCATAATGCATTGAAACCAATGCGTACACAAAATACGTTATCTGCTGTAATAAGTACATCTCTTTCAAACTCTGTTCATTTTCAATCATTGAAGTGTGCGATGTATGACATACAGAAAGTTTATTGCAAGGTTCCGCTTGATTTCCGATTCAATTTAATATTAAAGTGGTGTTAATACTGTAAATATAATTTGATGTGTCTATGCGGATATAACATCTATAGTCAACGCACACTTACAGAGCGACTCAGCGTCTTGTGGGAATGAAAGCACATAGTACTAACCAATTTTAAATGAAAATGTACGAAATTACACTTATAATCAATATCCTTGAATCTGTCAAATCGTATGATATATTTGGTTTCTTTCTCATTTTATTCACTCGTTCGTTTCATTGGTCACCACTAAATGCTTAACATTGTCGTAGTCTTTGCAAACATAAATAAAAAATCTTCATATCAACGTACAAAAATATGGGACCCCATGGAGTCAATCATCCAAAGAAAAAGATGGTGCCTGGCTCTCAACTAATTTGTAGAATAGTAGTAGACTAGCAGATGTTCTATGAGAGTCAGGCAAAGTCAACCCCTGGAAACCAGGCTAAGTCTGAGTGGGTACTGACTATAAATAGGTTTTACTTTTTTTTACTTTTAATCATGCTAGTCAAAAGGCACGCTGATAAAGCATATGATCATTCAAGGTAGCATTTGAAGGGCATGGCTTATCGGATTTTGTGTTAGTTTTTTTTCATGCACGGGTGGCATTAAATTCCAAGCACGAAAAAAATAACTCGAAACTTTTCCCAAAGCATTATCTTTAAAACGGGCACATACTAACAATATTATACTCTTTACAGACAGGTAATTATCGTGTTGACAAAACGGAAAACTATTTCTAACTCGCTTTGCTTTTCCTCAAACTTCTGCGTTTCCGCCCCACTATTACCATCTAGCCATGCAAGAGTTTCGTCACATTTTGCAAGAACTCTATTTTTGTCCCCTTCACTTATTGCCACTCTAGCTGCTATGTCGTTCAATTTTCTTTTCATATTCACGCAGTAGCTCTCCAGCTTGTTACGGGCTGATATTCTTTCCTTTTTTCGGTCGTCATCAACTCTGAATCTAGTTGCCTGGTTAAACATTGCCACCAACTTTGTGTCCCTCAACTGCGACCACGCCTCGTTAATGGAAAACCGTCCCTCCTGACATGTAGTCGTCTCAGTGACACTTATTTCGATGTTGCTGCTGGCGTCAAGGTCAAATGTGACCTCAAAAACGGAATTTTCACCCGCAAGCCTTTGTTGGTTAAAGCGGAGCTCTCCCAGAAACAAGTTGTGCATTACAAACGCACGCTCGCCCTCATATATCTACAAGTAAATTTGAAAGTGAAAATTTATATAAACATATTAGTGCACCTGGCAAAGTGAAACGATTTATTACAATATGAAAGTGGCTAAAAGTACTTTAATTTTCAATTACATTCATGACATTTCCCACGGGAAGTTCCTTAGATGTAAATGTTTGAACTTGTTTAAATGGAATTGGGCAGCCTCGTTTCAAAAGAGTGGTCATCTTCCCACCAGTTGTCTCAATGCCCAAACTGAAAGGCAAAACGTCCACCAGGAGAAGATGATCTTGAATAATTTCACTTGAAGTATCCCCAGCCAATATCGCAGCTTGAATGGCGCCTCCACAAACAACTGCAGTGTCAGGGCCGGGCAGTGTGCTCAGCTCGATTTCTGTGAAAATGTTATTCAGTAATTGCTGAATTCTCGGAATTTGAGTTGAGGCACCAACTAGTAACACTTCCTGCACTTGTGACTTGTCCAATTTGGCGCTACTCAGAGCTTTGTGAACAGGTTCCAGGCAAGTTTTAAATATGTGAGCATTCAAATCTTCGAAACGGTCTCGAGTGATTGAGGATACAAAATCAATTCCGGGAACCAAGTTATCGATCACTACTGCGGTTTCTTTGGCACTGGACAAAGCCAGTTTAGCCTTTTCACAGGCAATTCTAAGACGACATAAGGCACGTTTGTCTGCAGTGATATCTCTGTGATGGAGCCTGTGAAATTTTTGAACAAAGTGGGTGACCAGTGTGGTGTCAAAATGGGTGCCCCCAACACCAGAGTCTCCAGCAGAAGACAGGACTCGAACAAAGCCGTCACTTTCATTTGTGGTGAAAATTGTGACGCCACAACTGCTGGCACCAAGGTCATAAACAAGGACAGTTTTCTCGACTTTGGACCTCTTGGACTTCCTGATGAAAGCAGCATCCATACGTTCCTTATATTGAAATGGTCATACAAAAACAAATCAAATGAAATAATGGTTTGAATTATTTACCTGACCAGTTAGAAATATGTATTCATGGCACTTTAAAAATATTTTGATGTCTCACTTTCTCCTTCAAATTCTGGAATGTGTACGCAATTCCGGCTGCAGTAGTTTCGTTTATGACACGAACAACATTCAGTCCTGCAATCATTCCTGCTTCCTTAATTGAATGCCGTTGCGAAAAATTATAATACGCTGGTACGGTAATCACACAGTCAGTTATAGAAACTCCGAGATATTCCTCAGTAGTATCCTTCAGTTTTGACAGAAGCATGCCCACAATTTCCTCCGGGCGAAACATTTTTCTAATTGCTTTGTACTCCACGGATATACATAAGCCTCCTTCTTCATCAGGTACAATATGAAATGGCCAATATGTCAACTGTGACTGGATCAGTCTGTCCTGGAACTTGTACCCGATTAAAGACTTTGCATTTATAACAAAATGTTGGAGTCATTAGTGATTGTATTGCTCCATGGAGTATGCGCGCTTACAATATTTCATGAAATAAGAAATTACCAAACACTGTATTGACGTGGTTAATGACCAAATGTTCCTTTGCCGTGTCACCAATGATGCGCTCTTTATCCGTAAACGTAACATAACTTGGCACAAACAATCTCCCATGGTCACTTGGAATGACATCCACTTTTCCATTTCGGAAAACGGCAATAGAGGAATATCGTGCGCACAGATCTATTCCTATGGCAGGAACAGTTTCCCTTGGCATCGTGGCGGTGTTGAAATGAAACTTAGTTCACTAAATAATAAACAGCTTGCACTAGAATGAATACTTGGCCTATTTGAAGTTTTAGAAATAATTTTCAGTTATTAAAAAACAAATATGTTGAAAAAGATGGCAAGGGAAACCTTGCCATCTTTGCGGTGTCAAAAAGAAACTGATTGTGAGTCCACTGAATAGTTAGCAGCTTGTACGAAACTAAATACATGCTCCATTAGAATTCTTTGAAATGAATTTCTGGTGTTTTTTATAAAAAAAATAATAAATCGAATAAAGAAAACAAAAGAGAAAAGAGATTTACTAAGCTGTCCGTCCTGTTGCTAGAAAAACAAAACAAAACTGGTCGTCAGATGTTAGTAGCTGAGGAATGACATGTGACGAGAGCAAAGCGAGTTTTACCATGACCATGTTGCCTTGTGTTGCACACATGCACATGCATTATTATTTTGTCAGGCATGCACTGATAAATAGCAGCAAGCTCAACAACTCAGCGTAAACTTTTATGAATATTGCTGACCATAGCAGATCAGGAATTCTGCTTTGTTTTTAAGCAATGCATGTCTTGTTTTTGAATATGCATTTATTCTATTTGTTCAGTTGGATAAATATGTTTTGCAGTATGATAGCATTCTTTTTTTGCAGTTCTGTCATTTTTTGCTATGCCTATAGTTAGGGAGCTTTTATGAGTGATATGTTCTAGCACCAGTGTGTGACCTCGTCTTATGCTATCATATTATTATGAGAACGTAAAATTAATGAACTGTCTGCACTGGGCATTTTTTAAACTAATATTTTATTCACAATCATTAATGCACAAAATCAATAAATAAAAAATAAAATTGAGGAGTTATTGACAAAAATTATATTACGCAAAACTGACATTATAATAAGTTAAGTGACATGTTTCACATGTAAATGATTTGTTAAAAATGTCCTATTCAAAACATTCCAATTGACACTCTTCAGTATTTTATCCAATAAAACAGTGTTTTTAAAACACAGTTAACCATCGTCAGTTAATAATTTATAAAATTGACCGAAAAAATACTTAATTTCTTATACATACCAATATTATACCTATAGCTTGGTGTAAATGCCATTAGTCTGCATGAATGCAAACCTCATCTCCGCTGCTGGTCTCCTTGAATGCAACAAGAGTGTATGCTGTTGTTTGCTCTCATCTCTCTCTGTCTCAGCTGCTGGTATCACTCCTGCCGATTCTCATTTGTTTTTATTCCGCTTTCTGTCTCTCTGGCATGTACAATGTACACCAAATCAGTTAACCTTTTTCAATAGTCTGTCGTTATTTACTCCGCAATATTTTAATTCGGTTGATTATTTTCAAGTTCAAATAATGATTTGAGTATCACTAAAATAAATTAAAGGTCGGTGCAATGGCGGAATGGGAAAGTAGTGGTGTGTGTGCAATTTGTTGTTTGCCATTTTCCAAAAGTGAAGGCAGTTCAGAGTCCGCGTATCTGTCAAACTGTCAAAAGTTAACTGCCGCTTTAACTGCAACGAATGATGAAAATGGTGATGATAATGAAAAACTTGTTAATTGTGGTTCCAGTTCTACCAAAGCAAATATAAACTCGCCGTTTAGTGATTTGCCGTTTGAATTTGTTTGTGCCGGATGTGCTTTCATTGTAACCTCACCTCTTGATAAGAAGAATGAAGTGGTAAAGTTGGAGGAAGAAGTGAGGAGGCTGCAGGTCCAGATATTACGAGCTCTCAGGAACCTCCAGGGAGAAGTAGACAGTTTTAAGGATGATGTCAATCAACTAGGGGCATTAATTGGGGCGTCAAATGAAAATGTGCAGAATTTGGATAATTTCTGCCTAACGGGGAACATGGACTGTGACCTTGCTTTGAAGGATGCCACTCAGTTCCGGGAGAAAATATTAACAGGTACTTTCTGATGTTGGTCATTTAATTTTTTACTTCCCCACAATCACGATGATAACAGTGATTGTAATTTTGAGCTGCGCAATTTTTAAAATTTTTTTTGCAGTTTTTGGCGATCTGTGTCGTTTCAGCAATGAGCTTATCATCAACACGTTATCCACATCCCCGTTGGGCACCGGATCCAGGACAAATGCCACAACATCCCGAACCATCAGGAATAACAAGACGAGCGACACGTGTAACCAGACCAGATACTACAGTACTGAAACGGAGGATAACCGTCACTGCAGGAATCTACCAAAAGAGGACAATGCTAATTTGTCGCCTCTGAATGATGGAATGGTTTCTGAAGATGACCGAGATGATGATGACCTTGGCAAGGATCCACCCTACAAGTGTGAAGACACGGATATCAACTCCAGTTGTGAGGGTGACCCGAGTGAAAGCGGTGACGACTTTTTACCTCCCGTCAGGAAAGTTGGAAAGAAAACTAAAAAGTGAGTTTTGCCTGGTATACATTTAATGAGATAATGCTTATTGCTGTATTTAAATTACTAAAGCTTGTTTTTAAAACTTGTTCCTGTTTTTGACAACATTCAGGTCTAAATTCATCCCGCCAAAATTACAGCTCCCTTCGGGAATATCGCCGTTCAGAAAATCATTTCTCACACGAGTATTTACAAAAGCAGCAAGGATGTCAGCCGAGACCAATAATCCCAAAAATACCCAATCTTCTGATCCTTTTGATGACATTGACCCCTTGAGGAGGCACTGGATGACCTACGACACCACCACAGCCACCGTGACCTTAGCAGGGATAAAAGTAACTATAATTGATGACGAAGAAAGTATCCAGTGTTCGGAATGCGGCTACAAAAGCAAAGAAAGAAAACATCGGAATCATGCCGAGCGGCTAATGTACGACCACATTCTAGGCCGTCATCTCAAGCTATTTATCTGTCCCCATTGCCCAACAACCTTGATGACCCAGGGCAGGTTTCGCCAGCACGTGCTAAGTCACCAGAGCAAATACGATTGCGAGATTTGTGGAAAATCCCTGAAAACTCCGGGAACATTCCGAGATCACAAGTGGATACATATGACAGACGAAGAGAAAACAGAAGCAGTCAAATCGGGAATCACTCCACCGGTTTTTTACAGAAAGCAGAAAAGTGAACTGGAGGAAAGGTTCCACTGCGCAACATGTGAAAAAGGATTCCATTACACGTGTGATTTGAAGACCCATCAAGTCTGTCATGAGGAAGACCGGAATTTCATATGTCCCAGATGCGGAAAGACATTCAAGTCAAATATTAGTCTGAACATTCACTTAAAGAGCACCACATGTGGAGGAAATGTGAATATTTTGGTATTCCGATTTCAATGTGATCAGTGTCCCAAAAAATTCAAGTTTCAGTCCGGACTAAAGGCACATCAACTGGATTATCACAGTAATCAGCCTCCGAGGCACAAGTGTCTAATGTGTGATAAGGCCTTCAGGACTAGTGGTCTTTTAATACAACACAAGTACAACCACACGGACGCCAAACCGTTTGTTTGCAAGAATGAGGGATGCGGGGTGAGGTTTAAAGTCAGGCGGAGTCGCTTGACGCACGAGAAATCTTGTAAATTTAGAAAGTATTAAATATGTAGATTGACCAATCATGAATTTTCGCATACTTTAATAAGAGTATGTAGTTAATTTGGGAAATTAAAATAATTAATTTTTGATTGGGTACAAGCAAAATTACCTAAATTTGTAATAAGTAAAGTTTTTCACGTAATCAGTGCATTTCTCATATTAAAATGTATACAATTGAAGCTGTAGAGGTTTAAAAATAGGTACGTTACGTTGGTCGCGATGGTATTTAAACAAACTGGAAAGGATCTTGAAAAATGGCTTGAACACATGAGAGCAAAGTATATTTTATTTTGGTTAATGGTACCAATTGTTTGAAAACCAATTTGTTGAAAATTTGGTCATAGTATTATCGGATTATAGCAATTTTTGTACATACCTACCGTACATACCGTACATACTATAGTAATAGTAATAATTGTTACTGCCCATTTGAGAAAGCGTACTGATCACCAAATGTATTTTGAGAAAAAACTTGCACTCCATTTCCGTTAATTGGTATAGAAATTTATAATTTAACACCATGTACGGGTAGAAATATATACATGTTAAAAACACAAGTTCACTGTAAAATATATCACTTGGAGGTACAGTGCATTTCCATGACGTTGTCTTCCTGTGAGCATAGTACCTCACGTTGAGCTTCATACGTGGCTACAGGACGTACGCTATATCTTTTCGAAATGTGTTGCATGCCAACCAAAACCAAAATGCCAACAATTATGCCAATCAGTAGGAATAAAAAAGCAACACCCCATAAACTACAATGCGATTCTCTCTCCGGATTAGAATGCTTGTCAGCATAGTGGTCTGTTACGCCTGTAAAACTACCAATGTCTTCAGGGTTCATTCTGGCTATAGTGTCCTTATCAGTAACTTCTATACCCTTTGTGGTACTCCAGTAGACCGTATTGTTTGACTTGGAAAAATAATCTGTGCCTGAAACAACTTCAATTGTCGATTGTGTTGACATATATCGCATTGTAGACCCCAACTCGGTGGTACTTTCCCCTACATGTTCTGCTTGAAACCATGCGTCGGGTACCTCATATCGTTCATGAAAACTCCAACGCACCCAACTGTCATTTGCGTTACAAACATCAGTTAACTTAATAGTAAAGTTTGGAAGTATTCCAACACATTTTTTAGTTTTTCGATGGACAAGTAGAAACTGCCTTCTTGTTTTCAATACAATTTCCTTAAAATCCCTAGCAATCCAGTTTGTGTTGGTGGAATTGCATCTTTGGTACTGCAATGTCGAGTCATGGAAATCGACAGACAAGCACTTGTCTGCGTTTTCGTTTCCATCTGTAGTTGAGTACGGTGTCGCTAATAATTTTCCCTCGGGACCATTATCCAACACCATAAAACGATCAAGTGGTGTAGCGACTGAGGTGTGGATACATGTGACCATGGTTGGGAAATCATTAGAACTAAACCTGTTGCTTGAGCGAAGACACTTCCCGTTTCCAATGTTCCGTAGTTGAAACCCCCGGGGCAGACACCGTCCGCGAAAGCAAAACTTCAAGTGGAAAAATATTATATATTTTTTATGTTCGTGCTTTTAATCTACATTGATTGGCTTGGTACCTTTTCAATATCGCATGGTGTGTTATCCACTGGATATATGTTTTTTGTGAAGTTCATGTTTCCTCCATTAAGAGTCGTGCACGGTGTCACGAAGCATTTGTCATCACTCTGCAAGTATAATAATACGAAACTATCACGGAAGTTTAATAAAATGTAAAAATAATAAAATAATAAAAAAGTAAATTGTTGATTGGAAATTTTGTTACTCGCCTTTATAGCTACTGGAGCACTATTATGTGTTACTATGCTACACTGCTCATCAAGACTTGGTGGATAACTTGAAATTGATTGCGTGTCAAGGATATCCTTTGAGGCCGAGTTGACTGTCCGTATGCATGACGCGTCAGGGGATTCGATGTACTTAGAAATTCCGCTGTCACTACATTTCGAAAAGAAATAATGCCGATTCCCGCAAGACTTACTGCTCATAATATACTCGTGAGTTTTGCAGTCGTCATAGAAGCTGGTGTCATTGTCATATGGGGCACCCAGCCTATCACAAAAGTATTCAGATTAAACATTATAAGAAATACGTGACGGAATTATTATTTCTCAACCAAATAAACTTACAGTGTAGCAAGTGCATTTTCCAAATGCCCACATGAATGCCCCCATGCCGAAGTTTGCCGTAATACCACCGTGCTATAATGCCGTTTATCACTACAGTTTTTCCTGCATGCCGCCTTGATATATGTAATAAAGTTGGATGTGTCGTTTACCGATGCTCCCGTAATTAAGACGCCAATATCAAAACTTGTAAAATTTTGTTCATCAGTGTAAACCCATTCGGCAAATTTATGGAACGATTTTAGCAAAGAGACTGATCCGTCGTTTGTTCTGGCTGTCTCGACAAATGTTTGATAGCCTATATCCTAATACAACAAAATGTGGGGAAGACATATATACCATGGGGAAACACTTTCCGACTTGTACAATACTATGTAGTATGAATTATGTGTAAAAATATGCAAGCACTAAACCTTTATTATAATGAGTTGCACCACACGAAACGAAATTCCGACAGTGGAAAGTGTCTTGAATCTCATGTTGATATCCCACAGGTACCACCTCCAGTAGTCCATAATTTGTCGTCTATCTTGTTGAAACGTGTCCGAAAACTCCTTGTCACACACCACCATCAAATCAACAACGTACGCACCAGTTGGTGTTGCTCTGGCAGCGCGCTTGTTACCTGTAATTGTTTTAGTGATAAACATTGACATTTTTTTCAACATAGCAAAATTTTAATACGCCTGATATATACATAATTTACGCCACCACTTACTAGTGCTCTTTATGCAAGGAAGAGTTGATGCAAGTAGCAATGCCAGCAAATTTTGAACCAACATGATTATATGAATATGGAATTGGTGAACTGGGAATTATTACTGACAATAAAACGCCACAAAAATAACAATAATTTCTATTATATCGTTCTTGTATTATTCTGAGCAACTCAATTTGTAGACTACACATAACTGTGTGTTATTTCCTAGCAGTACGATAGGATTGCTTTGGTTGGGTTTGTTGCATGTCTTGATTACATGTGAACACTTTCAATTTCTTTACGGAAGCCGGACATCTGTGGATAATGTTTGGTCTGAGTACTGTGAGACCTTTATTTAGCTGGCCTCGTGATGATGATGGTGAGCGGGGAAGAGGATGATGGGGAAAATAAATGGGGAAACTTGCGACGTGAAGACTTAACTGCTTTAGACTTTTATTTACACGCCAGACTTTAACTGACTTGACTTACGAAATGACTTAACTAAATGACTCGGGGAACTCCCGAAAGAAATATAATTATATACAAAATGGTTTCCTAACTGAAACAAGACTGGGAAAGGGAAAGAGATATGGGATGGGCAGAGGAGAGCTTGAAGAGGCAGCTCATCCTCTGTCCGACGCGACGAAAGAAGAAGTGGTGGCTCCTGCTCCAGGAGCAGCCAGAGTAAGTGGTGCTAGTCGCACCTGAAACCCATGCCTCGACAAGCTTGTCTTGGCGCATGGACAATGGGGGAAAGTGGGAATTGGGGAATGAGTTGGAAGGGATACCTCACACGCCTTGACTAAGATTGTGTTGGCGCATGTGAGATGGGGGAAAGGGAGAATGGGAAATACGCTGTGGGTTATTATGCCCACACTTCACCGGGTGTAAAATAAAAATGAAAAAAACGAGAAAAAAAAGAAAAATGACTTGGGCTACGGGGGTAACTTTTAAGGGGAAAGGGAAAGATGGGGAATTGGGAACTCCACACGTACGAAAAGGGTCCACTCGTACGCTGACGACGAAAAAATGAAGAGGAGAGTCTGCGGATTCTTCCAGACCAAAATTGATGAAAGTGAGGGTGATGAAGAAGGGAGGGTCTGCGGATACATCCAGACCAAAATGATGAACGATGAAAAAGAAGAAGGGAGGGTCTGAGGATACATCCAGACCAAATTTGATGAACTGCTCCAAGCTGCTCTCTAGCGGCAGCGTTGGAATCAATTCCATGTTTGAAGAAACGGCATGGTGAAATCTCGAGTACACGAGGGGGAAAACTGGGTGGGGAGGTGGGTCGACGGGCCGAGAAACTGGCCAAGACATCCTCCACGGGAACTTAGATTAAAGATGAGATGACCATGGCCAAAACGGGGTGTTGTCGCTCGTTGCGGGATTACGACGACAATTTCCAGTAAAATGGCCATGACGAAAGAAAAAATGAACGGAAAAAATTAAGAACCGAGTACACGGGAGAAAGAAAAAATGACAGGGTCTGGGGTGGGAGAAAGTAACATTCCTTTTCTTGGCCACTCACAAGGAATTATCATACATCACTTTAAAAAATATGTGTACTTTACCGGTAACTGGAAAAAATAGGAAATACGGGGAAAACCTCTGGGGCGTAGAGATGTAGAGACCGGTACACGGGATCTTGAAGCGACTCCACCAATTGTGAGACCTTTATTTAGCTAGCCTCGTGATGATGATGGTGAGCGGGGAAGAGGATGATGGGGAAAATAAATGGGGAAACTTGCGACGTGAAGACTTAACTGCTTTAGACTTTTATTTACACGCCAGACTTTAACTGACTTGACTTACGAAATGACTTAACTAAATGACTCGGGGAACTCCCGAAAGAAATATAATTATATACAAAATGGTTTCCTAACTGAAACAAGACTGGGAAAGGGAAAGAGATATGGGATGGGCAGAGGAGAGCTTGAAGAGGCAGCTCATCCTCTGTCCGACGCGACGAAAGAAGAAGTGGTGGCTCCTGCTCCAGGAGCAGCCAGAGTAAGTGGTGCTAGTCGCACCTGAAACCCATGCCTCGACAAGCTTGTCTTGGCGCATGGACAATGGGGGAAAGTGGGAATTGGGGAATGAGTTGGAAGGGATACCTCACACGCCTTGACTAAGATTGTGTTGGCGCATGTGAGATGGGGGAAAGGGAGAATGGGAAATACGCTGTGGGTTATTATGCCCACAGTACATACCGTTTCTCTTTATGGATTTTCATGATTTGATTATGCATCCGCTGCCGGTTCCAAAAATAAGATGGTAAACATGCCGTTCTCTTGTATATGACAAAACAGTGATGAGTATGGACTTTATTATTTTGCTCTGCATTGTCCTTGACTCGTGTCGTGAATCCTATGGCATTTTACACAATTGGAATTGACGTTATCACACTGCACGATGATTTGTAGCATCCGTATCTTTTCGTCATACACTCATCCGGTTTGTTCTTGGTCGAACTAATATATACAATATATTACAGCAAATCGCTCGTGCAGTCACTAAACATTGCTTTATCATAAACCCACTGCCTCTGCCTGATACACTATGTATTTCATAATTATAGCAATGTACGCTTTTTTACACTACGCTGCCGGGAAATTCCTTATCGATTCTGAACAACAATTATACGTGTATATATTGTACGAAACACGAGCAGGAAGGTTATAAAAGTATTTGTAATACATCCAGCGTTAACAGTATGAGTGGCGGAAAATAGTTTTGTACACAGCGTTATTTCGTTTTTATGAGAATAGTCAAAAACTCCTAGCAATGACAGTTTCCATTTGGGTGATATGAGCAATACGAGCTGATCTAATTGTAAGCAGTATTGAGGAACGGAGTCATACGTGGAGAATTTATGTCATTCGCGCAATTCACTCCTCAAATGACAAATCAACCATGGTTTCCTTTCGAGAGTCGGAATCCATGTAATGAGTCCCGTCATCTATCATGATTATAGATGATCGCATCGTTTAGTTAAACATTATTCATAGAGTTTATGGTGATTTATGTATGGAATGGTTTATTCAATTTGCAACATTATATCCTGGCTGGTGTATTTGTGATTCCAAGCACACCGAAGGAAATGATGCTGCAATAATAGCATAAAGTACATGAACACTAATACTACAGAAATTCCTAAATCCATTCAGTGGTAAAATCTATCGTGCTTTCCGCTGATTCATTGTGTTGCGTGTATGTAAGGTCTGTATCTATTTGAGATTGCTTTTTATGGATACTTTCTGCGTCTATTTGTTAATTAGTAGGATTTGTACGGTAAGATTCGCAGCAAAATCAATACAATTAAGCGGTGTCAGTTTATCTATGTAATTGAGTGCTCCAAATTTAATTTTAATATATAGCAGCTACGATAAAAAATCCGCTTCCAATGTTTGTCCCACAAACCATCTCGTCCTACAACCGTCGTTAGTTCACGGTTAAGTGCGATGAAGACCTGTTTGGATAGAGACAAAATGTCCGCCATGCTTCCCACTAAGACGAGGAAGAAGATTGCACTATCAATTACTAGCAACGATAAGAAAACGAGAAGAACTCAGTTTGCCAAATCGAATGGTAATTTGACAATGATGGACATGGAGCATGCAGAAATTAGAATTCCTGCAACAATTATCACAGAGACGAGCTCATTTTGTTGGATTTCGTTCAAGGATGGTTCCCAGTAGATGTAGAGTTCTCCAGTGGATGGGCATTTTCCACGCACTAAAGTTGTTGCGAACACAATTGTCCAAAAATCTAAGAAAATGTTTATGCGTTATATCGTGAATACTCATATAGTACTTAAGTAGTTTACTCGGAATGTAATTACGATTTCAGATGATGCCTAAATATGTCTGAACACAGTATCATAAATCCAGATGCAAAAATGGCTGCCAAATTTACACCAATGGCCATTATCCAGTGATTGAATATCAGCAGAATGACTTTGAGTAGCGTATAAACCGAATTGAGAATACAACAATCAGTTTGCAGAAATCGGTGGCATTGGGGTAGCAGTTGCTGCCCGATTATTGTGGGTTTGCAGGGATTGGTCCAATGCAAAACGTATACGAATAGGACGGGAACTGCAACAGGAGTTAAGCAAATAAAGTTAGCAAAAAACAATTTTGCGGTAGGTGAATTGGGTCTGTGTTGAAGATCAATGGTCGCAGTTTTTTCGGTCGGGTGATTGAATTGTAACAGACCATTTACGTACATGCACATCTGTGGTGCCTTGTCTCTACAGACACGTAAATACAAGGCGGCAGAGAACTGGATTGCAAGACATATAGCGTAGAGAATGGCGTCTGTATGCTTACCCTCCTTCATCATGGACTTTCGCGAGTATGAGAAGTATTCCACTCCCTGAACCAATAAGATTAATATACATATTATTTGAATCCGGCACTTTCTGGCATGGCTCCGTTGAGCGAGCGAGTAGTGTTTGGGTAGGATGAGTCGATTGGATGTTCCATCCCAGTGGACAAGCACGCTTCCTAGGGATTCCGAAATCTTGAAACACCTTCCCAAACCGTCGAGGTATGCGTCAATCATATTTCTTTGCGGGTCAAATGCTTGAAGCCCTGTGGCCGTTGACAATTTTTTTTCAGCGGCGATTCCGCTTGTTGTTATTTGATGATATGGTACAAGGTCTCAAGTTTCCCTGCATGGATGCTTTAGATGTAACGTTGATTGAGGGCAGAAAGATGGCACAAACTGATGTGTGATTTTCCTGTATACTTGCTTGACTGATGCGTTCATATGTCTCAGCCTCTCGGGTCTTAATATCAGACTAAAATTAAATACTTAATCAAAGCGTGTTTATTGTTTCCTCAAAATCAGATATTTCCAGAACAGGGACAGTAGGATGCGGAAAAGTTACGTAAACAGTCTGGGATTAATTTAGAACCAAATGCATACTTCCAGTTTGTCTTAGCCCTACCTATTTTGAGCTGTATTGATCACTATTAGGAGCAGACGTCTACTGGAGAGTATTATGAAACAACATGTGGGAAATAACCAGAATATTATTATGACGTATGTGTACAACGGAGTGGGTGAGTTGTCTTTCATGTGCAGACACTAAGGGAACTTTGAAATGTTTGACCAAAGTTTGTACACGATGAATCTATTTGCGTATGTCTATGGGCGCAACGAAGTGTCAGATTGTTTTTGACCAACACTCTTCCAATACTAATTAATGCTTGTACTATATCCTTTGGGCGTATCTTAACTTGCCAAACTATTTAGTACTGAGAATTGAGAAGTGTCCATTACGGATATTTAGCAATATATTAAAACAGAAATAAAGCACGCATATATTAATTAAACTGGATAACACAGTTAAAAAAAGATACTTTCTCTGTAATAAATTATATGCATTCAAAGTTTCATACTCACTATTTGCGTAATTTCAAATTCAGTAATATCACATACGCAAATATTTATCCAAACATTGCACTAAAATTATTTCCACAGATGCGGTTTCCAAATATATGTACATCAGAAAACAAATCTACTTTATTTTTACCTATTACGAGATTATATTCCTTGTATGTCTTATCAATCGAAAAAACGTTCGAATTAGTATCTCGTGATAGCAAAAATGTAAATATGAATATTTTATTCTGACGGTTCTAGCACTTAACTTTTTGATACATTGAAAAAATGATGTAAGTTTATACAGGTCATAGTTGCATTGATATGACTACCGCATATAACGCGTGACAGCAAAAGGCACACTACAATGTAGAGAAACAATGTGATGATGACAGCCGCGGACAGGAGATATTTGACGTCGGGCATGTACTTCAAATTTATACTGCAATAAATGACACGCAGTTGCTATATTATTATAAGAGATATAAATGCTCTGGTACTGCAATTGAAGGGCATCAAATTTATCGTGTATATGTACGACCTACTTCCCTTACTCTTTTTATTATTACTCATAGTCAGTACTTTTATCCATAATAACTAGTGCGATGGGGAAGCTCAGTGTTTTTATCATTATTTCCGGGTCGTTATTTTGAGCAACTACTAATAATTTCTAAGGGGTTTTCCTCTTGTGTTATTGTGTTGATATATTAACTATTTTAAACATCATCACTTGACACGTTGCACAATTAACAATTCAATGGCTTGGACATTCTATGAATTAAAAAATATATTTAGATCATTTGCTTTCATTGCAAACTATAATTTTGAAATCATGTTTCCCGACAACACATCCATGTGGTCGGACGATTGTCCCTACTACTACAATCGGGTATACTGCTGTAAAAAACTACCCGCTTCCAGTATATCCTTGTGTGGGAATGTGTTAATGCAGTCAACACGTCAGAAAGGATTTGACAATATCCGGTCACTTTCACACAGAAGATGGACATTGTTCAGTCATCATAAAGGGGATGGTTCCCTCATACATGCAGAAAGTTTATGTTATTATCGGTGTCTTACTGCTTCAGAATATTGATCCTTTGCAGATTTCCTTGCTCCGAATTGGTGGTTGTTCCATTGAGCAGTGGTATTGCCGTGGAATCCTTGAACATTTCTTTAAGTGAAACTGTTAAATGATCGTCTTGATTATTTGGTTGTTATAGGAGCAATACGATGCCCGTTCATTTATTCAGGCGGCTTTTTATACGATTTTCTTACATGCGTATAATACAGAGTTACATACACACAAGTATTAGTCATGTGCATTCATTCATTCATACATTTACATGCCTACGTACTTACGTACTTACATTCTACTGCTTGGCTTACTCACTATTGACATTATGTGCTCTCATTATGATTGCTGACCATAATGGCATGTGCTACGTTGTCTCTTTCTACCCTGTGTCAAAGGGGGATTCGTAGCTTGAGGCTAAGTATAATTTTATGAAAATAACTATCATTAAAACGATGATGATGGTGACACTGCAAATCATTTTGTCAGCGAATGAGAATTGGATCGAAGATGATTCTACTTTTGAAGGAATACGAATGAATTTATTGGTTTTTTTGTGCTTGCTATTATACTAAGGGATTAGTGTGCCCTTTGAATTTTTAAGGGACTTTACAAGAGTACGGTTATTTCCATTGTACATAGGTTAATAATATAATGGATAGTAATATAATAGGTAATAATCATATTATATGTATGTAATAGTAAATGGAAATCATATTCCAGTAATAGTAACATAGGTCATATTTTAGTCTGCATTTATAAGTCATATTATGATAGGTGAATGAAAAAAAAGTAACAAAGTTTATGGTTGGTGGGTATTCACAGAGTACATGTAGATTTTATAAGTATAGATATATAGATATATATGGATATAGTTATTAGACATACATTCGTAATGGTAATGGTACAAAGGTTTGGGTTTATAGATATATATTTCTGTTACACAGTTATTAGACATACATTCGTAATGGTAATGGTACAAAGGTTTGGGTTTATAGATATATATTTCTGTTACATGCCACTTGTTGAAGAGCTTGCGTCCTCGCAAGCAGAGACAGCAGTGGAACAAGAAAAAGAAACACTTATACGATACGCACTTTACACTACACAAATATTATTATGCAAGTACATTATACATTACAGCTATCATCATCTGGGAAGGAAATGCAGAAAGATGCATATAATAATTACACAACAAACGCAACTACAACTACAAAAAACAAGGTCAAGTTTAAGGCTAACAGTAAACTATATCTGTATAGGGTATATATATGTATATGTATGATTTTAACTTTCTTTACATAAGTGGTTTTTGTGTGTATTTTTGTGGTTTTTGAGCAAAAGGAAAGATGTTAAACGGTGTAAATTCATAAAACTTGGATAAGTAGTAAATTAGTGTCTTAAGAAAAACGTATGGAAAAAGGAGGAAAACATTGTGGAAAGGTGGTAAGTAACCGATACAATTAGACTGTAACCGTGAACCATAGTTTGCCAGTATTTCATATATTTCTTTTTTTTACCCACTATCAGATGAGGTGTATTCCCCTCGGCGCCGGTCGCACTGAGAGGCCAAATGGCCAAGACGGTGGCACAAGCGGCATCTGGGATATTTCGTCGAATATTTGAATGGACGCGCAGAAAACGCGTGACTGTTGACCTCACATCTGAAGTATCTCTTGGAGCTGGATTTGGAGCGTTGTGGTGGAGGTGATGGAGGAGTGTAGCCAAAACGACCTGCGCGGGATTGGGTTGGACTTGGAGAGCAGCGAGAAGATGAGGTGGACGGACGGACCGAGGCACGGGGTTTAGATCCCTTTATTTGTTGTGGTGGGTGTTTGAGGTTGAGTTGATGTAATTACTTCATGATTACAGGAGGAAGAATGAGTGAGAACGGACTGGATCCCTTGTAGAATGGGGTCAGCCGAAGAGGTTGGGGTATTTGAACTATGATTATTCAACACAGGTTCATTAGTAACAGAATTATTTTTTCTAATTATCCTAATAGTTAAATTAGGGATTTTCGACAGCTCATTAATATTATACCTTTTATTTCGTGGAATAGGTACGGCTCCAGCAGATGAAACTGGGAAACTGGGGAGGCATCCTCCGAAGACTGGATGGGTGACCTCATTCGGATGGGAGAGCGGGATCTCGATCTGGAAGAGCACGTACGGTGTCTGGATGGGGGGCAAGGTTGAAGGGGAGGACAGGGTTGCGTTGTTGTATGAGTGCGTCTGGCTTGTTGGACGAGACGGATCACCTCTTGGAAGAACGTAAATGTGTTTGAATATTGTTCACGGCGGTTTCCTGGAAGGTTAGCTTAGCCAAGGCTTTGATAAGCCACAGCAAAGAACACGTAAAGCTCGGATAAGGAGGAAACTAGGCGGTCACGGGAAAAATCCTGGCGAGAAGGATCCCAATATCCTTTAGGGTTTAATGAATCCATGTTAACTTTTCAAAATTATTTTTACAAACTTGGGAAATTTTAAGCACTTTTGAAATTGTAGCTTATATAGACAGGTTGAGATTGAAGAGCGAGTTAGCTGAGAGCAGAGAGTGACAAAAGGAAGTGATGATGAGGAATAAAAGGAGACTTTCTTTTATATTAGAAGAGAGGAAAGTCTGAGAGATTGGATGAGGATAGAGTCTGTACTCAAGTAGGAGTTCGCCCCCATAGGTACTGGGATGGAAGAGCGTGCCTAAATAGTATTAAAGTCTTTGCCGAGTCACGAAGTGTAGCGGCAAGCTAATCTTCCTCTGGATATTTGATATCAGGGTGCAAGATTCGATGGGTCGCTACGTCATCGATGAGAGTAATGGTCTGAAAAAAAACTTGGTAAAGGCCACTGTTTACAGCAGCATGGGCTGGAGCCAATTTGAGGTCACGTATCTCGTGGAATATGGGATTACTAGATGCAGTGATAAATTCGATGATTTTATCCATGTGACGCTGGACAAGTTCCTTAATTTTTGTTAAGACGGCAGGGAGGTGGAGACAAGTGATTGAGATGTTTTCGTTGTGAATATTATAGAGGGTGGTTCGATCCACTGGAGCGGAGAAAACGTAATGACGCAATACGTTAAAAAACGTATTTATCTCGGTGCTCAGAAAGAAGACCGAGACAGAGACGTGTTGGTAGAGGGCGTCATACACATGATTTGTGGCCAAGCTCCGGAAACGTTCGTTAAATGTCTCGCATACTACCCACTGCGTCTGTTGTTCCAGATGACAGATGGAAGGACGTTTTGTCCTATTAAATATATCGGCTTGCTCAACCGAAAGATCCAGTTTTTTATAATGCGGGAAAGCAGTCCCGTAATGTTCAAATTTGGAGAGTAGGTTCTCGTCCGTGATGTCGATATGAGATGGGAGTACGCATGGGTCGGGAATCAATTTCATGTGTTGAGCGGTTAGGGTCGGTGGCTCCTGATTTGTAGTAGGTTCGTGTGTTTTCATCCATTGCGAAAACACTTGTTGACAGGGTTCGCGACTTGTAAGTAGTGTTTTTAAGAGGGAGTTGTTTGTGCTCGATGATGGGGGTGCGGTATTTAAGCTCGGAGTGGGTGGATCCGACGTTGTTATGATTTCTTGGAGGATCTCCTTCCATTTCGGAGAGGATGGAGATGATAGTGGGGAGTCTTTGAAAAGGTCATTAATACTTGGGGATAAGAGCGAGTCTTCGGAAAAGTCGATGGAGCTTCAGGCCATAGTCGGCGGTTTTATATAGGGCAATGGGCTAGAATTATATTTGGTATAGAGGAGACGGAAGAAAAGAATGTGACAATAGGATGGGGGAAGGCATAATGATGAAATGTGATCATTTTATCTCGGGTTTTGGGCATTTAGGCATTTTTTTTCTCTGGGAGAAATCTTGCTGAATTGACATTTTGCTTCTCGGGTTTTGTTCATCTATTATTGAGATTTTAGCACGGCCTTTGGTCCAGTGGACCTTGTCCAATAACTTTAATGTAGTTGACTTTTTAATAGTGTAATATAAACATATTACTACTGCAGTAATAACAAGCAGAACGCATAGATGTATAGACTCCATGGTATAGTAAGCTGCTTCCGTGGGAAAGGTTGGTGCAGCGTGCGCTTTCGGAGCGATTGCTGCTAAGACAGTACCAAGGATTGTTGAAGTGTCAAGCGTTGCGAGTTTTTTATATAACGCGATGATGCAGATAGCAGTAATTAAGACGACTATTGTTATGACATAGGATAATTTAGATCCAGTTTCGATGAGAGTAGGTAGTTCATATGGCTCATGAGCTGTTAGGGACAGATTGAGTGTAGGGACTTCCTCTTGCCAGTTAGGATGATAAAGTGATGTGAAGTTTGAGAATAGGGAGTGGTGGGACAGAACCGAGTTTTCGGTTTGGAGTGACCATGCGGCTGGTAGAACGTGATGAATGTAGGTATCTACTCGTTGTTTGAGGCAAGGCCAGTCGGGTTCTATGATATTTTCTGGGGTTGTCAGGACGCATCCACAATCAATGTTGGCTTCGATTAGGCCGTATGCTCGCCGCATGTTGTGAGTTGTAGTGGTTTTGTTAGGACAGTGTAGGGTAATCTGACCGTCCACGTTGAGTATTCCAAAACGATTAGGAGAGAACTGAATGATCTGTTCGCTTAGACTGGAGGACTTAGAACAAGTGAAGGAGCGTGCCGTTTTTAGTTTGGATATGGACTGGTGTCGTAGTAAAGCAGACTCTAAGCAGTTTAGATTTCCAGTAGATGATGTGTGATATTTAGATACGTAACAACGCTGACTGTGGCTCTGAATGCAACGATCAATCATTTTTCCAGTGAGAGAAATTAGTTCCTTGTTATTTTTGTGAATCACATATTGCCATTTCCTTTACGAGCACTGACAGGACTGACTAGACATATTCCATGGGCTTAACATGCTCTGCGATGAGGGCGTGAATAGAGCCCTCTTGCTTGATGGTAGGCTGAGGAGTTGAATCGGAACCACTTTTCTCATATTCGCGGACCAACTTCAACAACTCTATGAAGGTTGTGGGCTTTGTTTTACAACCGATGTAAGTGGCAACCGGCTTTGGTAGGTTTTTGCTAAGATGCTCGGTGTTGGCGGCCTCGTCAGCGGCCTTCCAATCGTCACCAATACGGTAGCGAACACGCAGAAGATAAGAGGAAGTGAGCTCTGCCGGTTTGGGTTTATCGTTCATGATTCCGAGGATCCCTATTGCCGTACTGTCCAGGATGGGAGCTTGTTCAAGAAATTCCTTTATAAAAGCATCAAAACTGACAGTGTTATCCTGAACTTTATCGGATGAAAGTAGGCACCAGTTTTTTGCATCTTCGTTCTGGAACGCGAGAGCCATGGTGGCTTTCATAGCTGGCTCCGTGAGCTTTTGCTGACCGGCCCACAATTTATACTGCTTGAGGAACAACCCAATATCACGAGTGGTGAGGGGTTTGTCGTAACGTGGCATTACAGTATAATCCGTCATTGTGGGAGAGATAGAAAGGTCCTCGGTGCTTTCAAATAAATGTGCAAAACTGCAAATCGACGAGGAACGGGAGGGAGAAGGTTGATGAAATAATCGCCAGAGGTCAAAAACAACCGGTGATGGAGTTTGAAAGATATTGCAGTGGCCGATAACTAAAAGGGGGGAAGGTGTCAGAAAGCGGCTACTACTAATAGCACTCCAGTCGCCCCAAGTACACTCAAAGTCAAAAGGAAGATCGGGATTGTCGGTATGGTCAAATAAGGAGAGGCTTGATGAAGAGGGGGGAGATTGAATGCCAATAGGAGATTGAACGGCAGGGATAGGTTGGACCGCAGGAGGAGAGTGGGCAACAGGTGGAGACTGAGCAGCTGGGGGAGACTGAGCAACAGGGGGAGACTGAGCAGCAGGGGGAGACTGAGCAGCAGGGGGAGACTGAGCAACAGGGGGAGACTGAGCAGCAGGGGGAGACTGAGCAGCAGGGGGAGATGAAGTATACTCCACTGGGTCGGGAGAATAAATAGGCGCTGAAGGTTGAGGTGGAGTAGACGTCTCAAAGACTGGAGATACTTCCGGAGACGCAGGGGCCGAATGATGGCCGTTGACGCTGGAGGTCTCAAAGACCTCCCCACTAGCTAGGACTAGCGAGCTAGATTGGGCAGATAAGTTGAAAGCACTGCTACGGGCAGAGTGGGCAGATTTGGAACTTTTGCCAGGGGACTTAACTTTATTCCAAAAGGTGCTTATCAGTTTTCGAACGCCTTTTGGCTTATCTTTTGGGGCAGGCACTTCTGGCGTCTGAAGTGGCGGTGTCTGGAAGTGACTCGGGCTTAGCGTTGGTTGAGAGACAGAGGAAAGTAAGAGGGATTAGTGTGCCCTTTGCATTTTTAAGGGACTTTACAAGAGTACGGTTATTTCCATTGTACATAGGTTAATAATATACTGGATAGTAATATAATAGGTAATAATCATATTATATGTATGTAATAGTAAATGGAAATCATATTCCAGTAATAGTAACATAGGTCATATTTTAGTCTGCATTTATAAGTCATATTATGATAGGTGAATGAAAAAAAAGTAACAAAGTTTATGGTTGGTGTGTATTCACAGAGTACATGTAGATTTTATAAGTATAGATATATAGATATATATGGATATAGTTATTAGACATACATTCGTAATGGTAATGGTACAAAGGTTTGGGTTTATAGATATATATTTCTGTTACACAGTTATTAGACATACATTCGTAATGGTAATGGTACAAAGGTTTGGGTTTATAGATATATATTTCTGTTACACCTGAGACTGCATAATGTGCTTACACTACATCATAAAACATTATTCTTGTACTCAACAACTTGCTGACTATTTCATCTTCATAAAATCAGCAATGGCTTAGGATTATATTATCTTTATATAATGACAGAAACGGGTTCCCCATAATTTTCCTTTGCATGATGCCAAATGCACACATGCATCCCAGAAGATTATAATTTGCATGCGTGTAATCTCGATTTCTGTAAGTATCAAGGTAAATTATGACACAGCTAGCCTCGCTATGATGTTTATATTGATATCTTTGCGGTTCCACTTTAATACTGCTTCATGAAGGGACCACATCATGGTCAAAATGACATCCTTCATGGTGGAATACGGGACCATGTGATTGCATACTTAAGTTGCTGTGATGCAGTTTAATATAACGTGTTACAAATTTCGACGGAATATATTTTCCATTGGTCAGATATTTTTAAACATCTACGTATATTGCAACGTTTTATATCCTCCATCACAGCTATCAATTAGTTCCGGCGCAAATCGCACACATTTCCGAGCCACTAGAAACTATGAAGCAACTAAAGTGACCGTGCTTGAAAGATCGGAAAGTGGAAACTGCCGTAAGAACGGGAATTTGTCTAAACAGGAAGTTGATAATCTGTCTCCACTAAACGATGAAATGGTTATTGAGAATGGCGGTGACTATTACCTTGACAATGATGCACCTTACATGTCTGAGGAAATGGTAACCAATCCATGTGGTGGTGGTGACCTGAATGAAACCGATGACAAATTTGTTGCTCTCGGCAGTAAGGTTTGTAAGAGGAAATCAAAATCTTACTACACAACGCCTATAAGACGTTTAAGTAAGCAGTACGTACTTATTTTAATATAATTTTTAAGCTGTCTGTTAAAACTTGTTTCTGTTTTTACAACCTACAGCTACAAGCAACTCGAAGCTTTTAAGCAAATTTAACTTTTTGGGTGGCGAAATGGCTTACCGCACTGGCGTCTCCCCTCCTGCCTCAACAGTTAGACAATTTCTTGCGTGCGTTACAGGTATAGGTACTCACTATCACTACACGGAAAATTAAGCTCACCATCAGTGATTGGTTACTGAACGTAAATCCTTTAAAAATCAATTCGAATCATAAATAAACATAGTTTAGCATGAGTGTAATATGCAATAAATAAAAAATGTGCCGATGCAGAAGAATAGCCTTTTAAAAACTGGTCATGGATATGGTCATTATGATCATTTGGTTCTGCATGCGTCAGAGTTGACGTAGCGCAACAGATTTATCACTTTGAGTAGGAAATATTATTCAATTGACGTAACAAATAATAGCCAGTATTTACACCGACTTGCAAATCACGTTAAAAGCAACAGTGTTATGTAATGCAATTTACTGGCGTATCTTTTGGACATAAAAAATGTCGGTAAATCTATGTTTTACTAATGATTAAATTAACATCATATAATAACATCTTGCTTTGAGAATACATACAATTTATTAGTTTTCTAGTTAATTATTTATTGTGGCACTTTGTACCTGTAAATCAAATTTGGTTACATACTTAATTGCCTCGTAGACAGATATATATGTTTGGTCATTATTAAATGTGCATACTAACATGCGTGCCTCTTGTGAAAGCTAACGTCACTCTAATAGGCCTAGTAGCTCCGAGAAAGTTGGCCTATAATTCGGGATGAGTTGCCAGCACTTCCTCATAATCATGTACCTATTCAGAAAACGAGGCATAGCTAATATTTTATGGATTTCCGGCATCGCAAAATAGCCTAAAATTTATTTAATGCTTACATGTTTCGGTCATTGAACTCGGGCTCCTCCAATCGGAGTCCATCCTCAAGGTCATTAGCAAAATTACAGTCCAAAGACTTTCCAAGATATGGACATTCCCCCAACGAGTATATTTCCCATAACGTTACTCCATATGCCCAGACATCACTCTTTTCGTTAAATTCCAAAAACCGAAGCGACTCTGGAGACATCCATTTCCAAGGCAGCGGTTCCTGCTTTTCCTTTGTATACAATGCATAGTTGTACATTCTTCTTGATAAACCAAAGTCACATATTTTCGCAACTTTGTGAGAATTAAGAAGGACATTCCTTGTGGCCAGGTCAGCGTGAACAACATTCTTTGACGCAAGATACTCCATCGCTCCGCAAATCTCACGGCTCCAGCGGTACATGTCGTGATACAGTTCATAATCTAGACTGACCCTAAGTGATGGGATGACTAGATAACCACCAGCGTGTAGTTCTGGCAGCACATCAACATTTTCGTAGCATCCATCTTGACGCCCACTAGAATGTGGCCTGCATTCTCTTAAATGTGTTTCCAATGATCCCAGCTCACAAAGTTCCAAAAACACAAATATATTTCCATTTTTCAAATCACTCGTGCTTGCGCCCAGCAGCTCTACTATATTTTCATGCTTTCCCACAAACGACAAAATCTTAATTTCTGAGAGCAGTCCCGTGATGGCCGACTTGTGTGGCCTCTCTGTGTTGATTGTTTTTACTGCAGCAGAAATTTCTTTTCCATGTCGCTTAAACGTTGTCCTGGTGACCATTCCGAATTCTCCTGACCCGAGGACACAACCCATGTCCATTTTAAAATCCCTCATGGAAATTTCGTACCGTGAGTTGTCGTAAGGAATGCTCTGTGCTGACATCTCTTTATTCTTCTGTGTACCATGAAAGAACTCTTTTATTTCCGATTTGGAAAGAAATTTATCCATGTATTTCATCCTAATGACAAGAAATACTTGAACTGCGCAAACGGCAATAAGCAGCAACGGAATTAAAATTATCGAAACAATTTCGTGTGTCTTAAGGACAGTCGACGGTTCTGTAATTTCCGGTTCCAAAAATTGGAATTCGAAATCTTCCAGCTTATCCATAAATACACCTTTATTTTCATCCGTTCCGTTTTGCAGTCTCCACCAACCTAGTTCAGTCCGAAACTGGCCTTTGTCCTTGAAGTACCTGTCTCCGTCTATTGCATTACTCAACACTACTGTAGTGTTTGTATCCACTGCCCAGTCGCTCAACAATTTCCTGTACTCAACAAAGTTCAAGATATTGCGCTTCCGACGATAAAACTCCGAGCTTGTTGAGTAATGCAGCATCACAAATTTAAGTTTAACAGTTTCCAAATTACGCCTTGAAGCCAACAGTTTCCGGCACTGGTCCAAAACTACAATCCTCTGTCGGAACATTCGAGCTGCGCCCAATTTTACTGTTTCCGAGCATTCTTCAAAGTAAAAGATGATCGTGTCCGCAGCTTCCTTTGAAAGATACTCAGCAACCAGGTTTTTCTTGTCATCAGTCAAAGCGGCAAACGATGAGCAAATGGAAACGTTAAATGAATACCCAACTTTGTATTCCGTTTCCTCAACTCCAATTCCAGTTGATAGCGTATATGTTATACCAGTTTCAACTCGCGCCGTAGCACTCCACCTGAATGGAAAAATGTACGAAGTGACAGGTTTCAGAAGATTACGGTATACATTATTCGTTTCACTGTACTGGTTCCTATCTCCTTTAATCATTTTTCGAAATGAAACTTTTGACAGGAACAACATGGTGACATCCACCTTGTTTATGTCCGTTTTGCCAAGCGCTGCTAGCTCTTCCCGCCAAACCCTGTCACCATCCCGGGAGTCATCGTGCACAACAATTACGATGCTGCTAAAATTTTCCGTAACTTTCTGAACCAGTAAATGCGATTCATCAGGTGACAGCACTTGACGTTGTTCTAATCTTGTTTTGTTGTACAGGCTAAATATTATTCCGACATGGCCATTACTAAAATTAAAGCTGTGCGGCTTCATGATTTTGCTGTTTTCCATTTCATCAACTAAGTTACAAGTTTCCATCTTTTCTTCAAACACGAAATCAGATGTGGAGTGGTAACTCTCATTCTCTACAAGACGCCACCAGCCAGTAGTTTTCCGTTCAATAGCATCCGCGTATGGCGTGTCGAATGCTTTAGAGATGACATTTGTGATTCCGTGGTCCTTGGACCAGTTCATGGACAGATTCCATGCTTGTACCTGGCCCGTTTGATTCACCCGGCCATTGGGATAAGTGTCAGGGATGTTCACAATCCATCCATGCTCCATGTTACCTGGAAGCTGTCTTATGAGATTATGGCCGGATCGAAAACAACTGTAGTAGTCGTTGCGATTTGGCAGGGGTCTGAGACGAAAAAGGACTATATCAGGACGCAGTTTGCGAACATGACTCTGAAAGCTGGGGAATGAACGGAATGTATCCGAGTCAACTAGTAAACCCCACTTCCGTACAGAGGTTGACAATATCGCTCCGACACTTTTAGTTGGATGCCTAATTAAATCCATGTCATTCAGGATAAGTCTGTATGGTACAATTATGGTGGATACGGTGTCGCTGAACAACGCGTTCGCTTTATTCGCCAGTGATATCAAGCGATTAACGACAATTACTGGCTTTTCGTGAAAAATGTATTCCTCTGCATCGAAATTGCATTCGGGTATGCCGGAGCCGTACGTCAGCCAAACGTCTAGTGTGGCGTTAGTTCCGTTTTTCATTTTGTTGTACTCTGCCGCAGCATGTGGTGACTATTCCAAGCTTGTTGATGTATCTAGATAAACGGCGAAAGATACAATTCAGTTATTTACGTTCTTGACTTAAACGAATTTTCAAGGAATTTCCGGGTAAGCATTACAAAATGTAAATTTAATCAACGCGTTCTTATGTTCTAGTAATCTTGTTTAAGTGTACATTGGGTTCAGGTTTTTTAAAACGATCAATTCGAAATTATAGGCAAGAAAACGTCCGGAGAATCACAACGTATATATAACGGCTTACTACATTGAAGTTCCACTTCTGATAGCTGAACAAGTATTTTCTTGAAACGAGTTGTCACCTTTCCAAGAATTGGTATCAAATCCGATGTACTATACCGGAAGAAGTTTTCCGAGTCCAATATCGAAACGTACGGATCAAATTGGACTATCGACTCGTCCAAAGAAGCCTGTAAGTTACAGATGAGTCACAACTAATTGCAATAACATAATTACGAGATGATAGCTTTCCGATGAATATACTTACCTCTCCGACTAACGACCAGTTTCCGCCGTTAATCCCAGCGGACGCAGAAAATTGGAATGCGAAATGAAGAGTACAAACTAACAACGAAATGTGTGCCTCACTCTTCATTGCTGTAAGGAAATAATAGTGTGAGCCCAAGTGTAAAAACGACCAGCAATATGAAATGATGTAACGATGTTGATGATAACTATGTTGGCTTATTGCCCTCCACTAAATGGTTCATCATGAAATGAAATGACAAGTCGGCAACATTTACTAGCATGCAAGATCAATTAGCATATTATATTAATCGAATGATTTCATATGTACTAACTGCTCATGCCTACAACTGGTCTTCATGATAATGTAACAAATATGTTTTGCTTTAATTGGAAAGTTCAAAATCTTTCCGGGAAAGAAATAGAGTCTGCCGAATTATACTTAAACTTAATTTAGTCCTATTTTCTGGGTGGTTGATAGTAATGTAAAGTAGCAGACATTTTGATTCATGTGGAGTATTAACGAAATACTTATTAATGTAATGAATAAAACATGTTGCCGTTGATCAAATGTAGGCGGAACTTTATGCAATAGCGTCAATTGCATGGAAACTTCACATTTTTTAAAGCGACCTCTGAGTTACAACTTAATTGTTTGTTGTGTCATTGTTATGCACACAAATGAAACAGTGGCGCCAGTATTTTCGGGTACAATGCTATTGCTATTTGGGAAATTTGTATTTATCCCAGAGATAAAACATCCGGAATTAGGTGGAAATTATGACTTTATCAAACAGTTCCAGGAACATCATTTCAGGCTTTACAACAAGACAGAGCGACATATAGTATATGTCAGAAGCACCTAAAACGTAAACGCTGAAACTCAAATAAATATTTACTCCAAGAAAACTTGCATTGACGTTGCACACTATTGCTTAGCACAAATGGTGTGTAATGACGCACGTACCAAAATGAAAGTGTTCCAGGCAACTTTTGTCATTACCATTACAATCAATAATTAGTCACTCAGACAAACTGAAATCAACTCAACTTTGAACTTTGGACATGACAGTACATGGTATCAACTTTCCGAGTAAAAATGACGTACATCTTTGAAGCAGGAATCATAAATTCTCTGTTTTGTGAAAGCGTGCTTGCTATTTGCTAGTTCCAAATTGCTATATAATTTCTCCTACAATTTATTGCAATCAAATATCAAATTCAATTTATGTGTTAATAAGTCATTATGAGTGCAAACGATCAAGCCAACTTTGCATGGCGAACACTCCTGGTTTCCTAGCAAGTAAATTGTTCATCGCGGACTTTTGCAAAGAACACTTTGGATACGAGTAACTACGTACAATACCATTTTCTGGAATTACAGAAATACCCTCAAAGCACTGGTATGACATTACTGTAATACGTTGGCATGACCGCCGACCGCTTCATTTATTGCTAACGTAAACTCATGCATCGGACTCAATTCTATTGAGAAGAATTTTAAGTCGCATACAGAAGTCATTAGAGTATTTTGTTATCGCATATGCTCATGTATGGGAAATTAATATTACATTGAAATGTTTAATTTTTGGTAGCGCCATTCGCACAGAGATGGTTCTATGTGACTTCCATTATGTTGTATTCCCCCCTAAATTCCATGATACGCATTAATCAGTAAACGCCAATTTTGTACATACGAAGAGAAGCTGGTAAAGCAATATGAGTAATGTAAACATGCATACTCTCCGCGAACGTTGTATTGCAGTTCTTACTAAATCACAGGTGTAAACATGCTTCACGAAAATTGTCAAAATTATATAATTGTGTCATAATGCTTTTTTGATTTGAGCATGGTCTGTCAAGCGTAACTTCACACCTACTTGGAATCAGCGAAACGATTTACAAACCGGCCTACAAAAATTACTTAACGTGTTCATACTCATTATGCTTGATCATTTGTAACTCTTCAAGGTGGAGCAATGTTTCTGCCGAAATTTATTTATGATACTATTTTCATTTATTGCGTCATTGTGCACGATTTGTTCACAACGCATACGTCTCTCTCTCTGTTGACATGTAGTCTTGCTTGTAAAAATACGCATATCATGGTTCCGCGTCGCAATATCAGTCTTAAAATTACAACATAATTAGAGCATGTTTACCATTTAATCAAAATGAGATGTTGTCAGGAGAGGAAAAATGTGTCGGGACACGGATACGTAAATCGCCTGCGACTAATATACAGCCCAATGTGTATTCAGAGTAGTTTTGCAATACTTCATCAACCTGGCCCATGCGTGCAAAAGGATGTAATATATAACAAGGCCTAGTAAGCAATTAAAGCGTTCATGGTATTATTATTGTTACACCAACAAGCGGGATTGCATGACATGCCACTGACTATAACCATATACATCAGCAATCAGATATTGACCCGTGCGAGACGGTGGAACTATGTTTACAAATTACGGCTGTACTCGAGCTAATTTAGGCTAAAATTTTAGGAACCAAAGGAAAACGCAAAATTGCAAAGATGTTTTTAGAGCGCTAACAAGTTTATTATTTTATTGAAGCAAAGGCAAGCAATACGATCGGATCTTGCCAGTCCACAAAATTGACGCTTCCTTGGCATTTCTGGATTGACTAACCCGGAGATATTCGTAAACCATGCCACCACCTCATATAGGTTACAGGGTGGAATCATTGTCGAATTTTGCTAAGATTGGAGACGTTTACGGATCGGTAAGTATGAACTTGTATTACGGTAGGGATTTGTGAAAACAGGCACATATGCCGTATGGGATATTAAAAGCTTATTTTGAACGAATCTTGGCTGCTCAGTCTCCAACTTTATTAGGCACCATCGTGTAATTCAAACACGAAGGTAGTCCATATAAGCATTTAGTAAATATCAAGTTTTAAATAAAAGTCCTTGAAGCTTTCTGTAAGTGCCACGATAACCCTATAATTTGGCAGTGCATGATGCCACAACCTACATACCTCCAACAGAAATATGTTATTGGTTTGGTATCCCGATGTGTGTGTTTTCATATAGGTACCCTATTTAATAGCAACCTATGCACCAACACTACTGCATATCGATTGTTCATAAAATCCACTTTAAAATAATTTGTAAACTTTCGTGGCATTTCTGGTTTCATAAAATATTAAGAGTTTCTCGCGGTTGAAATTCTACTTGGTTGACAACAACACCGTGCAATGGCATATTAAATTTCGGCATCATTCCGCATAAAATTTCATTTCACTAATGTGGCGTTATAGATACTGCTGTGCCAAGAAAATTTTCAGCATTTTCTTTTACTCTTTAAGGTAACAAATTAATTTCTTGGTCGATGAAAGCAAGTATTGATCTCATTACACACGGTCCGAGTTATACGTACGCGTAAAGACTTTGCCGTATGCGCTTACCGGACGCGTTTGTCAACTTAGCTTCTTTACGTACTATTAAAATTGCCTCTTCAGAATAATTTCCTTTTTTGTATTATCAACCTACACAATGTGTAGTTAGTCCACGTAGTATTCACCCGTACTGACGTCAGTAAATAGTCAAAATGGAGTGCAGCCAATTTACAATTCTTTCCCTGCTTGTGTCCATCATTTCAAAATTTGACTTATCAAACAGTATTTCTAGTATGCATTCCGTAGATATTTTCAAATCATTATTCCTTAACGTGAATACAAAATACGATGACTACGAAATTTTCTTCCATTCATTGACGGAGTACCAGTTAACTTTGGTACAAGACAAAGTCCGCTGCATGATATTTGGCGACTACCATCACCGAGTTTCAATACTCCATCCATTCAAACACACCCAGCCTAATCACTTTATACTTGCTCCTGCTGACATGCATATGTGGAGTGCGAATATATTTTGGCATTTTTCGCCCTTACCTGATACAATGTTTATATTTCCGTTTAAGGCATATGTATCTCATAGTGATGCATCTGGACATTACAACCATCTGTTTACTCCAAATTTTGAACGTATACCTGCGGTGAAACTATTTGTTCAAATGAGTATGCTGAACTCGTCAAGAATAATATCCGATTACTTCTTTATTTGTATCAAATGTTCAAATGGAAATAAGAATTTCCTGGGACATGTGTCAGATAGCGAATTCGTAAAAGAAATACGTAGCCCGAAACTGGTACACAGCACGTTGGTTAGAACGGCAAATGGGAGGCGAGTACACGGGCTCGTACAAATAGCTAATCCAATCTACCTAGACAATGACTATTACGGATATGACAGGCTTGCCTGCGAGTGGCTCTTTTTGAATTTTATAGATTACCGATATTGCAATAGACAAATGATGTCCGTAATATTGCTTTCACGGATTCACAATATTTCCTTGAATCTCCTCCACAAAGACTACGGCGTAGAAATGCACTCGATTGATCGTATGAGTGAGGAATTCATCATTTCAGATATATCGTATAGAGGCTTGGATAGTTTCTCCTTTACTGAAATGTTCCCGCTTCTATCGGAACTGCGTCATTCATCGTATCTCGATAAACGGCTTATATATTGCTTGCCCCACGCCAAAATAAAGAGTAAAGAATCTGTGGATTTCAAAATCTGGATCTCATCGTTTCCCACCCGTCTCTGGGCACTCGTGCTTGCGTCCCTTATTATAGTTGTGCTGACTTGCACACGACATCTGAGGAGGACGAAAATCACACAACTGTTGGATTTGTTTGGAGCGTTCATTGGTAACTCTATTCCGCGGTATTGGGATAATCTCAAAATAATCATTCTCATCCAGTTTCTGGGTGTATTTGTGAACACACTATATGCAAAACGGAATTGTGAGTGTACTGACTGTGTTCGCCCCAACCAGGCCGATTGATTCTGTTGCAAATTTTCTCCAAGAGGGATACAAAATTCTGTGGCCATACGTACATTTACCTTTAAGAGATATCGGAAGGGGGACTGATATTTTATCCAATTCCAGCTTCCATTATATCCCGGGTGAAAGTATAGAGTTTGGAAACATTGCTTCGTATCTTTCAGAAAAATATGGCTTCTATACGGATTCAAATGTGGCGGACGATCACCTACTCGTTCTCTCAGCCATTATGTCAACTCGATATGGTGAAGAACAGCAAAAATGTTACATTTTGACAGACTCGCTAGAAACACTAGAATGTTACCTGCATGCTAATACTGACAATCGGTATTGGCTACTGCAAACGTTTTCCTATTTTTATGAAAGCGGTTTAACAGAAATTTGGGAATCGCACAGACATTTTGGAAATGCGGTGTTCAATGGAATTTATTATTCCCCGAAAACCACAAAATTTATTTCAGGGGATCAGATTGATTTTGTGGCCTTTTTGGGCGTGTTCATTTTCATCGCTGTCTTGCACGTCTCCAGCTCAATAGCGTTTATAATTGAAGTTGTGGTAGCCAATCGGATCAAAGGAAACGTGAACATGCTTCACCTGGTAGCCACTGTATTTAAATTTTGTGTACTTAAAATGGATGCGATGCGACAAACGATTTGCGCACATTTCCGTAAAATCAGCGTTTCCATGTGTAGATGTGACAGCGGTTTGATGTCACACAGTAGAATACAAGTGAGAAAGATCGACAAACTACACACAGATCGTAAACTGTGGTTGGTAAACTAATTTTACAACTGTTTTAATTGTAATCTAGTATGGCAACCAATAGAAATCGTTTATAATATCGAGCTCACGTTTATTTATTTGAATTCAACGATACAACAAAAAAAAATTGTCAACGAAAAAAATATTGATAGGCCATTTATCATTCTTGACCTATATTATGTTAATTTTATCCTCATATTGGCTTCATTTAATGACTTAAATATTTACAATGAAAATGCGGGCATAAATTAAAACCGTTTTAAAGTTCAATAAAATTAATATTTTTTTTAAGTACTACCAATATGATGAGCTATAATGATAAAAATATTATTATAATGCAAGTTCTTGATTTTTTTTACAAATCCCAGCTGCTCAGCTGGCTTTTTTGTACCGCGTTGACTTACAAATACAAACCTGATTTTACAAGTCTCTAAACCAATTCTGATAAGCTTCATCAGAGAACCTCGATCTATATATTACAGATATAACTGATTTCTATCGTATTGTATTGTATAGGAGAAAGAATCCACATGCAAACGCGAATGACTACATGCTTTAGATTAGGATACATATCAGAAATATGCTTTGCTAGACAAGATACCGCGCGTCTATTAGCCTCTTACTACATGTCTATGGTTTTAAAACGTGGTAAGAAAATGGAAGTGTTCAATCTACCAGACAGAAAAATATATTTAACAACGATTGCAATTTAGCAAAAGTTTTAATGAATATTGTGCTGATATCGTATGTATGCCATATATGCCATATTGCGCCAGAAGGGTCAATATGCATTATAGGGACGCATCGTATTTTATGTACCAATTTCCACTTAAAATCACTATTAGCGCAGGTTAAATCCCATTGTGATTGATCTCTGTAGCTAAAATGCATTTGTAATTTTATATTGGAAATATAGTAAACAACGTTGTCATTACATGAACTGCATTCAAAGTTGAATAGCCGAGTTTTGAATTTTTGTGATTTCAATTTATCTCTCGTGCAGGGTTTGAGTGATTATGAACGGTATGTATCGGGCGTACTATCGGATGCTTGCCTGACGGCACCAGAACAGCAGTATGGTGCCATCTTGGTGCTGCTGAAGCGATTGGTGAACTTGAAATAATTCCAACCGATTTCCCGCGAATAAATATAATGCTGCACGTCGGGTATTGAATAACTGGATGTAATCTAAGTTGTCACTTGATTAGTTTGAATACAGCTCTCGTCGGAGCTACAAGGATATGGTAATATTCGTAGGCTATGGGAGAGTTTCTGTCACGTTGTTGGGAAATGATAAATTGCTCCCCTTTCCCCAAATTGTAGTCCAAAAATGGATATAGTAGTAGTATGTTCCTAACTCCAAGAATGCTGTATTTCTATATAAGGAAATACTATTGCGCAATCATGTTAGCTCATAAATATTTAAGAAATATCGTCTGCCAAATGTGATTGAAGTCCCAAGTTGAGCCGTGGATTCAAATCTACAAAACATATGGGGGATAACATTTTTTTCAAATATCATTAATATATATTGCAGACATGACGAGTTGCCAGCATATCCTTTGACATACGCGCGTGTATATACATGTATACTTATTTTGGTTGACTGCACATATCAGTCGACTTGTGCTTCCCTTGACGGACAACGCCTCGTTCATCTGCTTCTATATATATTTTACCTTTGTAATAGATACCCACATTTTAATGGACATTATGGGCACTCGAAATATCAACTTATTTATATACTGTTTTTTGGGTTCTGGGCTTCCGCACGTGTAAAGTTAATGCCACGTATGTCAAAAAATGTTTTTTCTGCGATGCAGAAAAACATATCTTGGAACCATTTTATTTTTGCAAAATAGCTCCTACGACTACCCGTATGTTAGTTTTTATGCGGAGTTTTGCGCTGTATGAATCACCTTACGTCGCAATAGCATACCAGCGTAGTCGGTTTCAAAATGTTATTTCTCATCAATTTCAAACTAAATCTGCATTGACAGCAAACGAGTTATTTCAACTCAAACTGCAACTCAGAAATCTGGTGAAACCATATTAGAACATTATTGCGTGAAATCACTTTCCAATTAAATCGCATATCAATATAACATATACATATATACATCATGTTCACCAGAAATCAGAAACGAGCATTCCGTTTAGTTACAATTGGTTTCAAGTATATGCCTCCAACAGTTTTCCCATGGAACCGTGACTACACCCAAATCCTCTGCAAGAATACCCGTATAAGTATCGTTGCGTGCCTTATTTCGCTCGTATTAATGCACCTGGTTTCCACGGGATGCGTATATGTCGCATTTTCTCATTTCTTGGCTAATCCGCGGGATGACTACGGTGTCGGAATATTCGCATTACATTGTATTGCAGTGCTACTCGCAAATTCTCCAATTTGTCTCGCAATTCTTTTGAGTCAACACGAAGAATTTTGGTACGGGTTTAACGCAATGTTGTCGCTTCCCGATGTTTGCAATTCAGGTGGGTTTACAGTAATTTATATGAAATCATTTGTTTCCACTGAATGCCTGACGCAGCATATGTTTGGTATACATAGGTGCTCATGCCGGAAACAAAACGGGATGGAGACTCTCGGATCTCGTTTTGCTGAATTTCGCAATCATCGTTCCACCGTGTCCCATATTAGTTTACTGCTCCGTTCTGTTCTTCAACTTCGACCCGTTTTATTATATCTTGAAGGATATTGTCCGGGAACCGAATTCGATACATAAAGCTATGTGCTTTATGTTTAGAGCAATCGTGTGTCTTGGTGCTTTTGAATGCGCCCGATTTATTAGTCGAACGTTTATGATAGCAATGGTGCTGGCAGATAATATGGAAAGATATCTGTCACATCTGTGCATATACATTCAACAGCACAATGACGTGTATCGATCTATTCAATGTTACAAAACGAATCTTGTAATTTATTCAAACATGCACCAATTCACGGAAAAGTTCTCGGCTTTGGTTGTGTCCACAATTTTCTGGTGTCTTGTATTGTTCTGCTGCATTGTTATTAAGGCTTATAGTATCATACCATTTAACGTGTACGTCGTTGTCGTCTTTCTTTCTTGGGTGACTACTGCAGGTTCCCTTGTAGTATTCGTACAAGTTGTGAAATTGACAGAAATTTGTGAGAAGATAATATTTTCTTTGAAGCATTTGTCCAGTTTGAGGTATGCTGAGTCCAAGTTGGTTTCGGGTAGAAAATTGAGGTTGTTAGATATGGAGGAAGTACGGTCACTGCAACTTATAAAGATGGGATTTGGCAAATTATTAGTGATAGATCGATCGTTCGTGGTAGACTTTTATAAGAACGTGGTTAATAGGGTGTTTGAACTGATTTTAATTTTCTAGGTGTATTAAAATACATCAGTTGTATGTTGGTTTCCGCAGATAGGCAACCGCTGTAAAAAGTCGATATCTTATAATGATCAAAATTATAAATATGTTCTAGTTTGCCAGCTGAATCAAGTCAACATTATTCTCGTTATAAATAATTCATAACATTTCATGGTACTATAATTAAACCAATGCCCCATACTTTTACAATTTAACTTTTTGGATGCAAATTTTAGCAGCAAACATAAAAACCTGGTGTTCTCTTCAGTTGATACAGGCACATTTTGATTATCAATATTACATAAACTTACTCTCAGCATACCAATGCGTTAATACATTCTTGAATAACAGTAACATATAATAAATCTGCTAATTTTATTGTAATAAATGTATATATAAGTATCACTTGAGCTGGACCGTACAACAATTGCATAACCAACTATACCTACACTGTGGCCAGATGGAAATGTTTCTTCTAAATGTGTATTAAATTAGTCCATATTAAATGGATGTTACACATTGTTGCAAGTGTTACATTTAATTTTGTCTTCATTTCTTTACTGTATAATTTGAAGTTTAGGTTGTAATCCAGAAGTGCACATACGTACTTACAATTTCCTACCAACTGCACATTATTTCCATTTAGCAAGCCACCACCTCTGGCTTGCCTTCCAGATCTATAATCTTAGGCTGTGTAATGAACCATTCATTTTATTTTTGACACATTTCCATTTAAACAATTGTTTGTACTTACAATACCACATTTAAATAATAAAGGCTGTCCACATTTTACCCCTAAAATAGGAACACAATTAACTGTCAATTCGGAGAATTAAAAGTACTAATAACTCCTACTAATTTCATATAAAAAGTAAGTTTAGACTCATGTAGGATGGCCAGTGTTCACATTGCAAGTCACTAATAAACATAAAAGCGATCATAATGCAATATATGAGCACTAATAATCGTTTTTTTGTTGTTGTTTTGGTCTACAGGCTTAGTCTACTGACGTCGTGGTTGGTTCTCATGAAAACAATATGTCTTAAATTTTAATGAATGACCAATACATTTGCAATCAATCAATAATGTTCGCATACGTGCTTTAAAACATACATTCATCAATTTATATTTGAAGGGGATGAAGTTGATGCGATCAACGCTGGAATGTCGAAAGTCACGTTGAAAATAAAGTGGTGGGCAAAGTGAGTGATGGAAAAATAAAATTTGAGGTGGACTGAAAGATATCAACTGTCAATGTTTCTTGACGCGATTGGAGTGGATCTAGTGGACTATTTCAGTCTGGATGTTGAAGGTGTGGAGTTGCATATTCTCAAGAAAATTCCGTTCCATCATATAAAAATGTAGGTTTAATTAAATATTTATAAGGTCACAATGATATGAGTTCTGACGTAATTTTTTGTATTTTGTCACTTACAGCTCATCAGCGTGAAAGTTAGACAAGGTAATAAAGATGACGTAAATGCTTTTATGGAAAGTGTAGGATTTCGAAGCATTTTTGAGTTGGTTGACCCTTCTGAGGCCGTTCATGATGACATGTGCGAGTGTATTAATTAGGAATAGTGAATCTTATTTATCATATTAAAGCACGCTTCAGTATAAATATTAAATTTCATTCACTATGCCATACATATACTCCGGTCGAGTGCCCACAGTGTAAATGACACCCAACTAAAGTTATAATAATGCCATATTATTGTATAGGCCATTTTCATCAACGGATTATAGCTACTGCCAACATGCCGTATTTTCCTGACGCTTGTAATGTGTTTCATCAGAGTACCACACTCATTTCTTCTGTCGAATGCAATTGCAAATGTGTTTGCATTGATAATGTGAAATCCTTGTGAAATATAATTAAAATGTGGTTAGCCTGTTGTTTGCATTACTGTACTGTAATTTCATTAGAGAGTAATGGAAAAGAGTGATTGTATATCATTCTCAAACAGTGAGCAGTGTGAGCAACTAAATTGTTTGCTTTGTCGTAATGGGTGATGAGGTGAGCCATAGCAGTATTTTAATTATCGTATTTGTCCGGAATTATGCAGCGACGCTAAATAATTTGGTGCAGTCATATTTTTATAAGCCTGTAAATATGCGAAATATCTACAAAAGCGTCAATTATACTCTGCCTTCAGTGTAATTGGGCGTTCATTCTGCAACAGAGGTTATGAAATTCAGGCATGTTCGAACATTATTTCCTTAGTAATAGCATGCTAGCCACTTTGTTCACAGCCTTGAAACATTTCGGTAGCACTTCCAGTTTTTCTAGTCCAATCCAAGCAACGGGAACCCTCTCGTGTACTTTTCTCTTCATCCTTGATTTTCTTGTCAAAATTTTCTTCACTTTCTTTAGCAAAGGTCATAGTGGCACTTGGTCTATCACTTATTGAAAAGGCGAGAAGAAAAGTTTGGAATGATTTGTAAATCACTTCGGCACACCAAATCAGTACCACTTCCAGAAGAAATCTTGGGATGTGGTCACAAGAGCAATTTTGAAATGTCAATGTGAAATTACCTTCCCCTTCTACTAGGTTTCCTGGTGCAACGCAACAGCAACTTCACATTGCGTAAAACTACTTTTTGTAAATTTTTATGTTAGCAATACAAAATTATACTCTATAATAAAGTTAACAACTCGTTTGTGAAAGAAAATATATGGTACTATTTTGTGTTACAATAATATCATGCGCATACATTTGCACAGCTGTATACCTACGTCACATAAATACATGTGTAGTCGGAAAAAAACATTACATCAGGAAACTGGTGGATTTCCGGCACCACATACCTACGATAATTGACAGTCAATATTTATTTTTTACACGGTTCAGTTGACTTCGGTCAAGCTTGCTGAAGAGCTGTGAAATGTTATTAGTAAACCAGCTGATTCCATCGCGCCAGCACGCAATATTCTTTAAAACTTTCTGTCCTCATTTCGGGTTTCCTCTCTTGTTCGTCATATAGTGTGCACCAATTATACCGTTTTGTTGTCATGAATCGCAAACACAGATCATTTTCAATCTTGGACGTACTTTATGTTGCAAGTGATTTGCTCTTCTTTCTTCTTTTCTTCAGGTTGTATTTAGGAAATGTGCAACAATTGGACAGACAAGATGTGCTAATTCGAGAGTTGCGAGAACAGCATCTCTTTCCTCATGATCCTAGTATTCCCACAAATTACACAGCTTGGGCGCCTCTCTGGGAAAATCTGAAACAACGAATGTCTCGTTTCATAATTAATAGATTCAACAACAAGGTAAGGCAGACGTTCGAACAAATAATTATCCCCATTTTCTGCTCGACGTTGTTGCATTAACATGTTGAAACTTGTAGACAGGTGGCTTTTTCATTGAATGCGGTGCCTATGATGGGAAGGCTCTATCCAACACGCTACTCCTGGAACAACAGTTCGGATGGAACGGGCTCCTTGTCGACGCAGATCCTGTTCCACAGGCAGTCCTGAAGGCTAGAAATAGACGTGCTTGGGTTGCTGATGTTTGCCTATCCACATCAGCCACTCGGACAAAAATTGTCATGTCAGGTGCGCTGGTAGGGGATCGACAATGGAACGCAGGAAGCCACATCGAAAACAATGTGCTGGGAAAAAATGCAGACGGAAAGAGGAAATTTGAAGCGGACTGTTATCCAGTCTCAATGCTTCTTGACGCGATAGGAGTGAATCAAGTGGATTATTTTAGTTTGGATGTGGAGGGCGTGGAACTGGATATTCTCAAAACGATTCCATTTCATCGCATAACAATACAGGTTTCACCTTTCTTGTTTCAACAACACTGTGCTACGATATGGAAGGTGACCTTGCTAATATATTTTTTCTTCCAGCTAATTAGTGTGGAAGTTAGACCGGGCAACAAGAATGACGTCAAAGCATTTATGGAAAGCGTTGGATATCGCAGAGTTTATGAGTTGGTTGATCCATCTCAGGGTATTCATGATGACGTGTACGAGCTTATCAAGTCGGAATAGATAAATTAAGCTACCACATTATAGTCGAACTGGACTACTTTGTCATACATGCATACCGTTCAAATGCAAACATTGTAAATTACATTCAACTAATTTTAATAATACTGTGTTACTGTACTTGACATTTTAATTTACTGATATATCATCTATACCAAGTTTTAAGACGATCCTGACGTGTTTCAAATAACTTTACTTGCATCGTTTCAGTGAAATGCAATTGTAAAGGCGTTGGCGTGTTTGCTGTATGCCATACTGAAGCACCACGAAAATGTTGCCAGCTTCTTGTGTGCATAGTCAGAATTTCATTAGGAAGTAGCGGAGAACTCATTATTTGCTACTGTCAAACAGTGAGCAGCTAAATTATGTTTGTTTTGTCGTATAAGGTGGTGATACATGACGACCGTATGCTTATTACATTAGCCGTAAACGTTATATTAATTTATTTTATTAATAATACTGAAGAAGAATATTAAAGCGTTAGTTAATCATTTATCTACTTTAAACAGGATAAGGGTAACGGTGTATCCCAATCCCAGCAAGCTATCTCCCAACTTTGCACATGAAATGTTTTCACTTGCCGATTTGACATATCCCAAACATCCGCTCCCTTTAGGTCCCGATAATCCCAGGAAACTCTTAATTTGTGACGGGCAGATTGTGAGGCAGGCTCCACCGACAAAGTCTATTGTTAAGGGATCGGAAATGAGACTGACCACCGCCCCAAGTTTGAGGAGGCCCATAAGGAACTGGATGCAGCCCACTCAGAATCCCACGATAATTACGCAAGATGGAAAATCCTGTCCACAGGTCTCCAAAACAAGTAGCTACATGATCATGAGTGCCGTTGGACCTATGTTCATTTGGCGAAAGGAGCCGAGGAATAAGTAGACAGTAAGCAGGAAGTGAAGGATGAGAATAATCCAAACTGTTAAAAAATCAAAAACATTAAATCACCATATAATTTTAAATTATGTTAAAGAAGTTTTAAATGAAATTTATAACCGCTGGCGTCAGTCCAGCAACTCCAGCATAACCCATACTCTGCGGAATGGCCGTTAGCCATTGGAGCCACTTCAAGATGGGCAGCCTTTTAAATGTAAATTGAGTACAAGAGAATATTTCCGAGCTTGACGAGCTGAAGTAGAATTCCTCGTCGTCATCGTCTGGAGATAGTAAGTAAAGTCCTGTCGGTAATGGCCCATCATAGCGGCCACCATCGTTGTAATTAGGAGTAACCGGTTGACTTGAAGAAGACGGAATTATTGTCGCTGGAGAAGTATTTTTTGCAAATTGAAATATGTTGGTAAAATTCGTTGTCCTGATTTGTGGCATCGGTATTTTTAGAACTTAATACTCCAGTTATCTAAATCAAAGAGACCGTGTAACATATGTATTTCTTCGTTTTGAATGTGCAAGGGACGTCACCATGAAAATAGTTGAAAATAAAATATGGGTTTATATATGTAATGTATTGATATTGATTAACGTAGGAGTTATGACAACAATATCTCAAGAGTGCGGGAAAAATTATTCCATGTAACCAGAGTCCCAACACGATGCGTACGTACTTCAGACAGGATTCAATAAGAATATGTTCATAGTATTTCGGATAATATCATCACAAATCAGTATGCCGAGTCGCGCAGTTCCCAAACCATACGGACCGAGTTGAAACCCAATTCGTGGTACTGCTGCAATGCGTGGTTTTGTAATTGGTATGTTTCCCAGAAATGTCTTCCAGAATTGCTTGAAAAGCACTCCATTCATGAAAACAATTCCACCCATATATGTGAATACAATTGCAATGATAAACACGACTATCGTAAGTAGTGGCATGGCAAAATACAAGCAAACACAGCGTTAATTTTGGACGGCGTAACACATTAGCTATTTAGTTACGGTGTTTTCACGTAGTAACGGAATATGGTTGTATAGCTCTGACATTATAATCCACTTTAAACTGTTAAATACATTGATTGACATCTATGACGGTTACAAGATCCTATTTGCGTTAGGAGAATACTTATGAACATGAAATGCCAAACCAAGTATCTTACCCATACAAGTATGCATCTCAAATCTCCACGTAATGTGGTCTAGTAGTTCATTTTCCGTTGCGATGAGTCCATAACAAACGGTGGTTATGCTTCCAAGTACTTAGCTAGTTTAGAATTCTCAAGTGTTAACCAATTACCGATTAATCCGGATTTGAATTATCCGGTTCGTATGATTGACTACCGAAACATGGGACTGAAAATGGAAACTGAAATCAAAGCTAACTTTATGTTTTCCATGGTGTGCAACATGATATAACCCATATGCAACCATCAAGAATTATACTAGTTGCATTTTACCGCTTGCATTCCGGTCAATTTTTGTAACTGAAATTTATTCTACCATTCTAAACACCGTAATAACTGAAGCGTTTTTTTTTCAAGATATAAATTCCAAATATGCATATTGACAAAATGATAAAAGTTTTTCCAATCACCGATCAATTATTTGAACGTCTATATCATTTAAATACAACACAATTTAATGAAGTATATTTTAAAACTGTTTTCTAAGCCGAATATTTGTGTACCTTTTATATTCATGGTGTAGTTGAGGTTTGCTTAGATTGACATTATGGTAATCGAGGGAATTTCAGAAGGTCGTTAATTACGGGCCGGAAAAACTTTTCAAATTCGAGTTCAATAGAAGTTTTAATATTTGCCAGGCACCTTTCACATGCGCTGGAATAAGTATTGTATAAATCGCTGTATTTCATATAAGACATACAGTCAGAGACGGTGTTTGACCCAATCGTGTCGCAGACTACTGAGTCTGTAACAAAACCTCCATAGAAATTTGGACTAAGGATCTTGTGATTTCTCACTGAAAATTTTTCCTTCCTCTGTGATATAGCCTCTTTCAAAAATCGCGTGTTGAGATCAGCCAGCCCCTTGATTTCCTCAACAATCGCATTTCTTTCGTTAGACCCATTTCGCATTCCATATGCCAAGTGAGCTACTGTTAGGTATATGGATGAAAATGAGACAATGATAGGACTGGATGCAACCTTGTTATTGAGAACAGAATGACGGTGCTTGGTGTAAACTGTTCCAAAATAGAACTTCTGAATCTATGACTTGTGGTGTTGATCGTAAGCTTGTGACAACACCAATTCTTTGCCAGTAAACGCAAAATGATGGAATGAGGGGAGAGACGAGACGACTGTAGTTAACAATAATAACAGACTTTATTTTAACTTTGATTGACATTAACAATTTTAACTTGGGTTTTGCTAATTGACTTTGCTCTCTAACTTTACATAATTTAGCTGACGAAAACTGACTTGCTGACTTGACACGAATGAATGCACGCTAATTCCTGAACGTTACGCTTCTCGCGTGCATTTACTACCTAAACATTACTTGTCGGATTGACAACGCTTTTTACTACACTTTTCCCTAACATACTCCCACTAAATTTTAATTGGTTACATTAATTAAAATTTAACTAAAATCTACACATTTGACACTTTTAATTTTAAAATTAGTTAATCCTCATTGTTCCTGATCTCCAGAGGGTAAAGTCGCTGCACAGGTCTCAAAAACACTTCACTTGCTGTTTTCACCTTGACTAAGCGTACTTCCTTGTCTGCTCCAGGAATGGCTTCCACAACGATCCCCGTAGGCAAAAAGAATCCTTTTCTGGTTGTCGTTTCCAACCAACACGATATCTCCCACTTTGACGGTACGACATCCTTTCTTCGACTTGCCATTGGAAATGAGCATGGCAAGATACTCCTTCTGGAATCGGCTTCTCATCTCATCTCTACAGGACTGCATGTTACGATAACATGTGACAAGATGACTTCGGTCAGCTTCATCCACGTCTGGTAGACTTCCGGTACAACAATGGCTGATAAACTTGCTTGTGGTTAACGCGACTAGGTCGTCTCCTTCTTCACTGACATAAATCAACGGACGATTGTTGACCACCGACTCCACATCACACAACAGCGTCTGCAGTTCCTCGTTAGTGACCCTCGATGATCCAAGCACGGAACGAAGTGATTGCTTTACGATTCCGATCATGTGCTCCCAGAATCCACCCCACCAGCAGGCGGTTGGGGGATTGAACTTCCACTTTATTTTTTGAACAGCTGCTGAATCCACCAACTTCTTTTTTCTTCTTGTGTAAAAGGTACCAGCTATTTCCACTCTTCTTACTGCAAAGGCTGGTCCAACTTGAATCCTATCCTTGGGCAGAGGTCCTTCTGGTACTTGAACTGGTGGAGCACGAAATCTTCTACACTTGGCACTTGACTTGATGACACCACGGATGGTGCGACGACTATGGATAATCCAGTATTTTTGTCTTAACTGTGTTTGTAATAACTGGACACCTGCATGACATGACATAATATGCTCCGCCCATTTCAACTTGTGCACAACAGGATCCTTGGACGGAAGTACGAGTGGATATGAGGACTCTCCTCCTTCCCCCGGGAAAGGTCTTGTCGTCAAACGGATTAGTCCACTTCTATCTGCACCAACTCGCAAAATCTTCAACTTTTGACCTCGAGCTCCGTCAAAGTTAACAGCGATGCTGGCTTCATCATCCATTTGTCCAGGGACAGGAACTTGCTTCTCTTCAGACTGTGGTCCTGTCGTTAAATGATTGCCTCTTGTCTTCTTGGCGGTGGTGATGGAGTGAGTTGAGACAAGTTCTTGAGCAGCGGATTCGTCTTTGCTTGCCGTAGTTACATCATCGCCATTAGGTGTGGTTTGTGGTATCTTGTCCTCCCCCAGAAGGTCTTCAAGCTCCTTAAGCGTGATGGTTGCTCGTTGCACAATATCCATCTGTACATCTTCAGCTTTCTGGAGGTCTTCTTTTGGTAGGGGGTTGGTTTTCAACATGGCGTCAATCATACCATCGCTGGCGCACAAGACTTCTTCGTAACTTGTTCTCATGTGCGCGTAGATTTCTTGCAGAATGTTGACGGTGAGGGTGACTGATTCCAGTCCTTGATTGGCTTCAACAAGCATGTCTTCACGTCCAAATCTCTCGTTGAGGCTCTGGATCACTTTGGGATAATTATTGGCCGTGACAGGATAACTTGAGACCAATTCTTGTGCAAGGGATCCAGGTATCATGCAGTTTTTCAAGTACTGGAACTTCATCGTGGCCGCCATCGAGTCATCATCATCGATCGTTTTGAAAGCACTCCAAAATTGAAGCCAATCCCTTGCTTCTCCTCCAAACTTAGGTAGCTCCAACTTGGGAAGGCGGTGAAGGTGTGCTCCTCTCTGACTTGCGGAAGAACCAGCGTCATCATCAGCTGCTTCCAGAGGTGGCTTGTCCTTCCCAAAAAGTTCTTCCAATTCCAATAAGACGATGTCAGCATCCTGAACAATATTCATTTGTTCATCTTCAACGTTTTGCAGATCATCTTTAGGTAGCGGTGTCGTCTTCAAGAGGAGATCAATGTAGCTGTCATTGGCGCAAAGGACCCTTTCGTAGCTGCACTTGATCCTGGTGTAGACGCCCTTGAGGGTCTTGATGTTTGGGACGTCTTCTTCTAGTCCTTTCGTTGCCTCCGAACAGCTGTCTTCAAACGCCTTCTTCCGTGTCTCGTACTTGGTCTTCGCAATTTCCAACGCCATTTTTCGTTACTGGTGAGCTAAGGGCCTCCACTATATTGAGAACAGAATGACGGTGCTTGGTGTAAACTGTTCCAAAATAGAACTTCTGAATCTATGACTTGTGGTGTTGATCGTAAGCTTGTGACAACACCAATTCTTTGCCAGTAAACGCAAAATGATGGAATGAGGGGAGAGACGAGACGACTGTAGTTAACAATAATAACAGACTTTATTTTAACTTTGATTGACATTAACAATTTTAACTTGGGTTTTGCTAATTGACTTTGCTCTCTAACTTTACATAATTTAGCTGACGAAAACTGACTTGCTGACTTGACACGAATGAATGCACGCTAATTCCTGAACGTTACGCTTCTCGCGTGCATTTACTACCTAAACATTACTTGTCGGATTGACAACGCTTTTTACTACACTTTTCCCTAACACTTGTTCTGGCTGAATGAGTAGTTGTCATCTTCAAGCAGTGTTTTAATCTTTTCGCAAGAATGTAGGGCAGGCGGCAGTGCCCGCGACCTTGTCTCTGGGGAAGCCGTAGAGGACATAATGGTTGTTACCCGATTGCGTATGGCTTTGATTTCTGCAATTATTTCGCTGGCCGAATTTCGTGAAAACGCTTTGTCAATCTTGGCGTCAATCAGTGCTTCGGTAGACAATGACTGTTCAAAAAGATCTAGAATAAATTTGAAGGCGGTGTAAAACGTGCTGAGGCCAGCACCGCCTGCTTCCGATACAGCTGAAACTGCAATATCAGCGACCCCAAAAACTATAGCTCGGACGTCGGAAGCAGCCTCAGCAACCTCATCAGATTTAATGTTTCTGCTAAATAGTGTTTGTATATAGCACTCGGGAAAATTTACTAATGGTCGCTGGCAGGAGCTCACCGATAAAGCGACATTGTCAAAGTTGTACTTGCTTAGGTAGCTAATTTTTGAACTACTTGGGTGTACTTCAAGATATGTGCCAGAACAAGCCGCCCCGTTATAAATGCGAATGCAAGTATCGTGACTGTCAACCGAGGATACCCGCCCGTCATTCCACCAATCATTCATGGTAATGCACTCGTCCTTCTGGAAAACGATACATTGATAATAGCCGGAAAAACTATTCAGCTGGTAGATGGTCACACAACCCGCAACGCCCGTGCAATCGGACTTGTCGCATTTGTTGTAATTTTCCTCGGTTTTCACCGTTTCTGAAACATGGATAGAATCACATTTACTAATTACATATTTAAAATTAAAGCGGGTGGAATCGGTACGGCATAAAATTTTTACCTCTGTCACAGGTGCCAATTGAAATAGCTCGATCGTCCCAGTTGAGTTTAGCCAAATTGTTTGCATGCTGCATACTAGGTTTCACCTCCAGAAAGTCGCGCGTGCACTGGTCTCCAGCGTACAGGCGTACACATTTGCCACGTGTGTCAATAGACGAGAGTCGACCAGACTTCCACCAACTGTCCAAGGTGACACATTCTGTTTCATACAATGTGGCACAAGTGGACCAGCCACTATAGTCAGCATGCTGATATACTGTTGCGCAGGTTTTATTGCCGAAACAGTCTGAGGGGGTACATTTTGTATAACCGATGCTGACGGAGTACTTTTGTGGAGCTGTAAAAGAAGGATGGTTTGCACGACATTTAGTTAGTCTCGGAACGAGACAACGCGAAAATATGAAATATGTCATTGATTTATTTTACCTCTGTCACAAGAACTCGCAGAAATCATCAATGCGTCAAAGTATAGTGCACCTAGATTATCTTTGTTGGGGCTGTCGGATGAAACATCGATAGTTGGCCCTTTGCAGCCAACACCAGCGTAAAGTCTCACACAGGTGCCATGCGGGTCCACACTTGATACTCTACTGCTGATATCAGAGAAAAGCCACCAACTGTTCAGGGTGACACATTCGTCCTTGTTGAGAGTAAGGCACTGGGAGTGCCCAGTAAAATTTGTGTGTTGATATACTGATAGACAAGCCATGTTACTGGCACAATCTGATGGCGTACATGCTCCAAAAATTTTGCCAGAGTCCTTGTATCGTGTACTTGTCAAAACTAACTCTGTAATCCAAAAAAGGAAGACATTTTTGTTTATTCCATGAACGGTTATTTTGCTTCAAAATTGAGATCGCATCAAGATCAGAACTTTATGGAACATTATTCAAAACAAACTTGTTTTAATTGTTGATGATACACAAAAACTTTTGCCATGAAGTTTACAATCCCATTTGTCTGCTTGTCGTATTATTGATAACAGAGTTCACCAATTATACTGTGCACAGTAGTACGCATATAACAAGCTGCTTTTATTTGGTGGTCAGTCAATAATATTCTAAATGTTTGTGATACAATTACATCAAATATTATTTCTGAAGAAACGAATTTACTTGTCAAATAAACGACGCACATTTTCTAGTGCATCATAGAAACACCACGGCTCCATTTTGGGAATTTCCTATTCTCCCTTTATGTTACGACCAAACAACACTGGAAACGTCACAATAATAACCACTTGACGTTACATGCGACACAAATATAATTCCTAAGAAATGCTGTACACATGTGAAAAATGAGACGTATTTATAGCCGAACTAAAATCAAGTTTTTAATTTGTGCTATACATAGTTTAGCAACATAACAAACGGTAAAAATTACAAATAATGACGATAATAATGAAAATTTTCTTGTAGCTGCAACATACCTGCATTTAGAATTAGTATAGTTATTGTTACTACCAAGCACACTAACATTTTTTGGGAAACTGATATTAAAGAAGCATAATTTCGGGAGAGCAACTATTTTTGCACGTTTTTGCGCAGACAGCGTTTCCCTTCTGTTGTCCATGAACACCCAAGTACATTTTTATGGCCATTATGGAGTGGACAGTAAACCCAGTGATTCAGTCGTCTTCAAGGTTAATAAAAATTATATTGAGTAATTCCAATAACTCTTAATATTTTGTTAGTAGGTATAGTGATTCCACACTCTGATAAAAAAAATCAAATGAATAAGTATGTATTGAACGTCTTCAGCACAAACCACTGAAACTGCGACGCTGCTGTTCTTTGATTTGTGGTCATGTATTTGTATTTTATTAATAATGCGTGTGTCATGACCCTGGTCGGTTACACCAGCGATAAAATCTTGCACAATATCAAACCTGTTTTCTTGTGGGCTAATTTATCGAATCTTCTGTGCAACCTGAACCACTGACTTGTATTTTGGAATTTCATGGCAGGCTTATCTCTCACGGTATGTTTTTTTGAAAAAAATGGGTCTACTTTTTTTTGCTGCAGCGTACGGTTATTTGACTTGGTACATTATTTCAGGTGCGGACCATTGCTGAGATGTAAATGTAAATGTAACCACAGATGTAAATGTGCTACAGCATTCTGCGCCGCATGTATGGGAGCAGAATCTTCCACCATTTATCCATAATTTATTCCTGTATTTTGACAAAACCAGTTCTTGCGTAAATCGTGCAATTAATGTTATTATGAGTGAACACATTTCAGAATCAATAACATGAGCTGGAGTATCGCTACATTCAATCTCAATAGCAAATATAAATTGCTGGGTTTCTACTACATCACACTCCTTTGAACAACATGTACATTTCCAGCGAGTTTGTGTTGCCGATGAATTGGCAACATGATCGTTAGTATAAGTGTGCTGACCGTAGCTTCACATTTCAACGGTGAAGGGCATACTTATCTGTTTGAAATTATTTTTATGAATTATTTGCAAATATGATACTAGTGGTAAGCTTACCAAGAACAAGTCGAAATCCACCCAACTAGAGTACACAATTTTTTGGTGTGTAACAGCATGGAGAAAGAAACACGACGCTTGAAGAGAACCTGTGTGATATAGGTTACCTAATGATTGACTGAATCATTTTCGAGTAATGACATCAGATCTGCTTAGCCTTGTAAATATTGCATTACGAACTGAAATGCATCACACTCAATGCCATTATCCGACGGAGAGCCATTAATTGGCACAAACTTTTCTAAAAAAACCAGGACGCGTGTAAACCCGAATTACATAACTACCGGAAGTTTGGTGCATGAAAAACTACAGAGGGGCAGGGATTTCATATTCTAAAATGCTAATCTTTAACTTAACGCTCAATTTTCGTTAAAAAATTCCCGTAAATTCACACATTCCCGGCCCCACTATGTCGGTAGTTAGTCGAATTGATCCATGGTGTCTTGACAAAAATTATCCGCGTAAAATTCTCCAGGCATGTCTACATTCCAGGAATAATGATCCAAATGATTTGCGTTCTGCTGTTTTAAATCCAAAAAGCGTAGAGTAATTACTAAGACGTAATTTTCAACTATCAGAGGGGCACAAAGAATGCTTTCAAAATTCTCAAATACCTTTTCCACATTCCGAAATGAAGCCAAGGAACGTCATCTAATTCTGATCCTACTCCAATCGGTCATTAGAGCATTCGAGTATTAGAGAATCATATAGAATGACTATATTTGGAGCACGCAGGTTTTTCGTGGGAACGTTGATGATAGAAAATCATGAAAGCCCTTCTGTCGAGAATCATAAATTTTCAAAAGTTTCATCACTACTATAAATGTTGCATACTACTGATGCGAAGAATGGACCCCACATTATAAGTCGGAATCTACAAATACATGACATTTGTATTTATGTATTTATTTATTTATTCATTTGATTTACAATACTGTTAACACTATTGAAATTTTTTGCAATACGAAATAAACATAATGATTGCTAAGTTATCCCATAACTTTCCTGCGGAACAACGACAAAGGTCGTATACACTATTGTCAATTATTATGTGCAATTGACATACCGTGGGACTGCTAGGCAATCATGGTCATGGAATCGAATTCTAGGACTACACGTACATTTGTAGATTCTTAGATTGACAATTTTATTTCATGTCATACAGAACATATATGAGCAGGCGACTATATCAATTGTCTTTAATCTGATCTAATTGCCAATACCTATGAAGCAGCAGCAACTGCAATCCTAAGAATTTTACGCCTCAGCTGATATTTACAATCAAATATATACGAAAACGTTTTCAACTAGCAACAATCGCACCTACGTAAGAACCTTCAATGGTTACGATATTGCCAATACACGAAGATGAGATATACGTGATCTAAACGAGGTGTCTACATTTTACAAGTATGTATGCATTATCCGTAAACATCAATCACCCTCCAGAGCCCTGTTAATCAATTGATTGCAGTCTACTCATAATAATTCCACACTAATTGTAAGTCTCATTCAAGCGCAATACATACAGAGGTATGGCGGTACTACGGCCGTTCGCTTACACTTTCATAATGTCTCCTCTAACAGATCCTCGTCCATTTCTAGAATCCTACGTTTAGTCTCGTCGCGGCAAATTGGAGCGGAGTGGTTCAAATAAATTGACCTGAATTCTCGTTCAATAATTGTCATCCGCTCAGATAATATCCTATGGAGCTCTGTTTGATCAACAAATTTTGGTTTTTTCTTTAAATATCCAGTTGTCTCGTGAAGTGTGTGCATTTCTGAGTGTATGTCAAAACCGCGTTGACGATATCTTAGAGTGTCCATCAGTTGATGCAGTGGTGAGGTTTACACGAAGGAACGTATAACAATTAAACAATATTTTTTGCGAGCGCGTGTAGACGGAATACATATCCTGCTTCAGTTGGTCCACAGTTTGGTATACATTCCATGCACGGGAACTAATTAAATTGTATACGTTTGTATTTAAACACGCGTTACTGATTGCCACAGTAGCAATAGAAACCCGGAAAACAGTAAGCAGTTACGTGATGAACGAAGTTAAGAAGATGGGATACATTCTTTATTGGCGAGAATCATGGCAAACAATATAACCCATAAATACAAGATGCTCGTTTGACCGACACTGACGGATATTTTTACAGATACTAGACCGAGTACTACTACTGTTCCAACAACGAAGTACCAACCTGGTAACTGAAATTATATTTGCAGCTCAGAAAATGATAGCCCTTCAATACGTCGCTTGCCACAACTGACAAATCGCAACGTGTTCCGAGTGTCGTTGATGAACACCGGAAGTAGTAAATCAGAGACGGTCGTGCTATCTGTACTGGTCGTTGTCATCTTATCACTTGTTGCTCCGAAAAATGTAACCTTCTTCATGTATAAATTTAAGACACAGTAATGCAATGAACGTTTAATGGGGAAACATCATTAATCATAGAACACATGGACTACCTATTTAAATTGAAAAAATGTGACATGTGATGCCGATTGTAATGCAACAAATACAACTTAATCTACGAGGGAACCATCTCATTACACTCTTACGGCTTCTGCGTCATTATAAGGACAGAGACGGAATTGATCCATCTTATTTGAAATTTTCACATTTTCTTCATCCACAGATGATGCGTTTACATGACGAATGTTTGTACATGTTACTTGACAAAAATATTATATTTTCAACCAATGCATTGGATAATGAGAAAAACTTTTTCATTATCCAAGTTCCAATTATCTGCATTTGATGCACAGAAGCATCCGTGGCATTATAAAGGCTTTCGAAAATGAATGCAAGTGTGCCAATGGTTAGTCCAACCACTAGCAAAGAGAAAATAACTAAAATGTTACCATCCGTGGTTGCCGCTTTCGGCGTTGCAGTATATATTACTTCTTTGTCCCCCATCCCGGCCTTATTCAGAAAATCATTCCACCATACCCAAAGACCAGCTGTCTCAACCGATTTAAGTCGCGTTAAAATAAACTTTGGAACATTGCCGTGAAGCATGAATACGATATAATTATCAAAGTACACCTCTCTTCCAATTTGAACCTCACCATTGCGAAAATTATACTCCTTTCGCAGCGTGTTAGTAAATTCAATGCACTTATGATGTGACTGTATCACTGCAGTGCGTTGGCAGTTGGACATGGATGCAAACAGCAACCTGTCCTCCAGTTCCCAAAAGTGACGTCTCAAGTAATTTTCCGACAATTTGGTTTTGTTTACCATGTTGTCAAACAAAGCAATTTGTTGAACTTTTGAAAAAAGTTCTGACAATTTTTCATGAAGCCCAGTTTGGTTTAGGTACACCTCCTTTGCATTTGGCAAGTGTATATTATCATACAGATCACTCATTTCTGATTTGATAATGAGTAGTGAGCTTTCATCAAACATTCCATGTTTTTCGTGCGTCTCAATAGCCATGTTTGTTAGGTTGGCATTAAGGAACCTATCGGTGTCGAACCCAACTCTTAGGGATCGTGTGTAAACTGAAAACGAGTTTGATTTTAGCTGATCTAATGTCTCGTACACAATCCATCGTCTTGGGCGAATCAAATTGTATACATTTGTGTTCAAATACGCATTGCTAATGATCACTGAGGACAAGAGAAACCCCGATAAAAGAATTCGGTTTCGCGTCCGCTGCAAGTTGGATGTTGGAAAGGCGTCCTTATTTACAAGTAGTAACGCAAGTAGCCTTATACAAGTATACGTATACCCGCTTGAAGCTTTATCAGTAGCCAACCGAGTTGCAGCGATCCCAAGAGCAAGAATTGCGGCAACAATACAATACCAGACAGACTTCTCGAAAGCCTTAAATAGCTCGTCAAACGCCAAGGCTCCTATATTCTCCTTCTCGCAACTAACAAATCGCAACGAACTTCCTGTGTCGTTTATGGAAGCCGGAAATTGCAACTGGGACCCATCATTAATTATTGTGAACGTAATGGCCACCTGAGGGTAGAACAAATCTTTCTCACCGTCATCCGGGTATACATCCTGTGGAGTGATAACGACTTCTTTACCGTTACTGCAAAAATAATTCCGTATCGGCTGGTTAAATGAGTAGTTTCCCAAAATGGATTTCCAAACGTGCACATATACGTCTGCGAATCGCTCGTTTAGCAATTGCGAAGGAGGCTTTTGAAGTCCGCGTTTCACCCCAACCTGATCGACGCATCTACCAAAGGCTGCACTGAAATCAGCCTGCTTCCTTCCGTCGGCTTCATCATTAGAATAGTATACATTCCAGAACACCATATTGTTTAGATTTGTTTGTCCGAGACGGTGTTCTAACTCAAACGAAGCTAGCTTCCATTCAGCAAGACTGAAAGCTGCTAATATTTTGGTGGTACTATTCATTCTACTTGGATACGGACACTCATAGCACGGACGAATTACATTCATGGTTCTTGGGTATAACTGATTTGATACTTTTACGTCGTATACCTCAGGTTGGATGCAAAGAAATATGTCATTAGTAACAACAGTCGTATCGACTGCTTCCGGCCGCCCATTGGTACTATAATATGTTCCGCTATAGAGGCTTAGTAGATGGTGAATTTGCTTGATTTCCGAACAGATTGTGGAAACAAATACATGAAATGTTGGCGAGGGACTAACGTATTGCTTCCTCCAACTGTAGTACCAAACTTTTGGATACCGAAGTGTGTAAAGATACATAGAATCGGAATACCCGTTCAAGATTTCAACGACTTGATTTCGTCGAAGCAAATGTCCGAATGGGAGCAAGCCAATATGAACTTGACAATTCCATGGTTTTATGAATGATGCAAACTGGTAGAGCTTGATGCGTGTGCAGTAACCGTCGCTGAAAACTCCAAACGTAAAATATTTTGACAAGTTGGTACAAGCAAACTTAACGGAGGTCCCATTTTGTGGTGGATTTAATCCACTGGAAATCCACGTTAAGAAATGGCCATATCCGACATACTCGGAACGTTCCTCTGAGTCAACTGGTCTGTAGACGAGGGCAAATCTAAGACCTCTGGATATTGCGGGAATGTCTGAGGTGCTTATATCCGTGTTCCGAAAGTTTGTTATGTGAACCAGACAATTTTTGAATGGGTGCAATACGTCCGATAGATTTATCAAACGTGTCGCAGTGTATGTACTGTCTTCTTCTTGACGAAAAAATTGTTTGGTGTATGTACTGAGTTTGTGGTGAAAGCTGCTACGGACTAGCAAATCCTCGACATTGTCAGATAGATTTAGCGAGTTCCATGAATAAGCAGAAACGCAGCTGATTTTCACAAAAATGATAAATAATATACATTTTGTTTTAGGCATTTTCGAAAAGAAACACAAATGCACACTTAGCATGACACGTTCAATCTCCATATTTGATTAGTGTCTTTTTGTTTTCTGCCTGTTAAGATAAAATAAAATGCTTGTTAGATTTTTTAAGAACTCGATGATAATTATGAACCAGTTAAACACTCGTGTTGCTAATGGTAACATTTTATTCAATGTTTTCCAGAAACTAGAATAATTCCAAATGATCGTATTCTAAAATCATAAATAAATATGGTGTTATTAGAGAGTAGTATAGTGCCAACTCTGAGTGATTATCACATACTCGTTTCGTGGCACTCCAACAGAACACACAATTAAGCTTAAACAATTTCTAGTATATCTCAGGTACAGAACCGTTTGCTCGTTATTTCATGCTAATTGGACGGTGGTACATAACATTGTTAAAGCTCGTGTGAACAAATACAGCTGCATTTGTTATGCTCACAACTTGATGTGAAGTGTCGTCAAATGTGCTGCAGAATTACGGATGACAAATTAATTATTTTTTACTTGTAATACAAATAGACGCTTATTAAATATCTGCAATGAAATACGTACGTGTCTGTAACATTACTGGTCCATTTTCGGAGCATTATGCATTCACTAATACACAAGTGCACCCGAATACCTCGTGGGACACTCTATCCTCATGGGTTATGCTTCGTAATGTCAGTCAGTCAATGTAAATCATAATATTGGTTAGTACATAGATTAGTATTGGTTGGTTTTCCCTTAAATATTTAACGGCGCGATAAACGACCGCAAATTATATAGACAACATACAAGTAGTGTTATGTTAACGATATTTTGTGAATTCAAATAAGATGATCAGAACTCTGAAAATTTAATAGTCTTTTAATCAGAGCAGGTATTTTTGGAATTTTAGAAAACAGGTAGTATCGATGACATGCCATAAATGCGATAACTCTTAAATGTTTGTTGTTGGATTTACTCAGCATTGAATTGTCTCATTAAAAAGTATGACGCTAGACACTTGATAAAATACATTTGAATTTTTACATGCATACGACAGTGATATAAATCCCAACTTCTAGTCGAGAATGTACTTATTGACGACTATCCATTTACATATTAACCGAAATACTTTGTATTATGTTGGGATAAAAAATCTTGCCACGAAGTCATAAGACCATTTCAACCAACTTTTTTATATATCAATCATCGATCATAATAGTTTTTTAATAAATTATACATTCAAGGTAAAAAATGGGATCTTCGGTCCTCTGTTTTAGAGTTTGGAATACTTGAGACCCGCTTTTGATTTTTTTAATAATATGGAACGCCTTTTCTTTGCATCTGAAAAACTTTTGTGTGACGATTCAGTATACCATACAGCCTTATTTCAGTTGGCATTTTCCAGCTTGTGCATCAAAAACATTCTTGTTCCGAAATTTTAGAAAATCCGCTCCCAAATTCATTTAAAATTAACTCATATAGATGGTACAAAATTTGCGAGTCGCTCAAGCTACCGATAGACCTTTTTATCGGAACAAAATAAACAAGTAAACAATTGTTTCATTCAGCCTACATCAATGGCATTAAGCAAAACAGAAAGGTTTGCGTTCCGCCTCCTTTCCCTATTGACATGCTACATGTGGCCTCTCACCCTTCAAGTTGACGTGTCGAATTCTACAATGGCCGTAAATACCACACCAATAAAATGGATCCCACTGGGTTTAGCAAACGTATACCTTTGGCTGTGCGGATGGATATCGCTTGGATCGGCATTCTACTTTGGAATCTGGGATCATCATCCAGATTTCGGTACAATCAACTACGGACTTTATGTTGTTGCCTGGGCGTTGTTCTGCGCGGTGGTGATAACCGGAATGTCATTCTTTCGAAACCAGGGTCCATTAGCATCTGCTTTCAACGACATCATCATACTGGAAGAAGAAATTGAGTCAGGTACATAATGTAACCTGTGTACTTATATTAAAGAAATATAAGAGTTTGCTTAACCATTTTCGATAAATTTTCAGCATGCAGAAATGTGCGGCGCCGCTGGAAGAATGAGACAAAAGTGGAGGCAACTGCGAAATTACTCTGTCTACTCGTTGCATTTGGTATGTTTTTAGTAATAGTGATGCCATTTGCGGCGATATATACTGACTTGGACTGCACATATTTCATTGCTGATGCACTGCTTCCGCCGCCAGAATACATAAGTATGGAAACCATCTATGTTGTGTGGTTGAGGCGCGGCCTGCCAGTACTTGTAGCAGTGTTGCAGACCTACAGAATGATTACATTTGGTTCATGCATCCTTTTTGTTGGGACGTAAAGGGCGCAGAAAATCATGAGAGCTCTTCTCTCGGGAATTCCCCATTTTCAAAAGTTTTATCATTACTATAAATGTTCCATACTGCTCATGGGGAATGTCTCCCCCGCGTTACGTTTTGGACATGAGCATAAGTTATGATAATGAGTTTCCAGTGTCATCTGGGGTTTCACTGTGTCAGGTAGAAAATAATATAGCGTTTGGCTTGATAAAATTCGTTGTCTTATCTACACACTGAACATTCTCGACAATTGTTATTGAATTTCCTATGGACTGTAACTGGATTTATAAGAAATTACGCCGAAGCATACCTAGCTCTATCAATTGCAGCGACCGTATTTTACATCTAAATGAAATTATGAGCAAAAAGGACTACCGGAAAAATAATTTGCTTCAGTGGTATCAATAACAAAACTTACTTCGTACGTCATTAATAGTCAAACCTTCCTTTTTTGTTAGTTACAGTTGTTGGATTAAGATATGAACTTCATTAATGTGACATTAATCTGTAAATACTAAACATTTATTTTGATAAACGATACAAACGCAGAAATTTCTTACGTCACACAATGTTAAATACGCGCGTATTAAGCTCAATTGGATACATGACCTTGTTTTAAAATGCTTATCCGCAACTGCACATGTCAATATTTGTTCTATTAAATAAAACACGCAAATTGTATACATGGTCGTACCAAATTGTAGAACACATATAACTACAATATGCAGTGGGTAGAAGTAATAGTTTGAGCTGTTGAAGAACAAAAGAACATTCACATCATGTTATCTCTTTATGCAAAATACTCTCATCCTACACAAATTATGTCGCAGAACCAAGCCGCGTAGTTTTTAGCGCTTAAATGTTTGAATATTAAATATAGTTACTTAAAACTAAAATGTGAACATGCGAACATCTGAGTACATACTTCAACCGAAATAACCTAAACAAATTCATATTATTACACTTGTTTTACTTTTTACAGTATATTGTGTAGGAAAGTGAAGCACATGTTGCCAAAGTAGATTATAGTTGCTCTTAACAATCTGTTATTTTGATTATTGCATTGAAACTTAAGCTCATAATCTGACAATCAAATATGCGTTCCGCCAACATTTTTGATGCGGGGTCCACTCGCTAATTTTGCTCGCAAATCGGGTGACACGGATCGATAAGGCAGTTCACTTGTACGCATTTACTGCAGCAATGACAGGTCTGTGGGATGGGGAAGAGAAGGTACGAAATCGATGTGCAGCAAGGTACTTTTCCAGTAGGGCAAGGAGGACAATCATAGGCAGTACAGCAGTCTTTTCCAAGTTTCTGAAATGTTAGAGAATAAATGTATATTTACCCACGGTGAAGAAGAAGTCTTTGATTGAAATATCGTTCGCTACAACTGAGAAAATTTTAATTACGCAACTGAGCCCACTTTGTGGACAGAGTACAAAATTATGATTAAGTGTTTACTGCCTTACAGTGCTTTCAAGTTGGATAAAGAGTAGAGATCCAACTATGAAGATTGTGGCACAAACAAAATTATTAACTCGCAAAATTTGTGCCATTTTTTGCTTTTCGGCAAACTAGTATTGATGAGTTGATATATAGCAATAAGTGACTCTTGAAGACAATAACTGTTTACCGTTTTTAAAAATCTAATTGTAGGATCAGAATAACACAGAGCAACAAATATAATTACAAAACTATCTATTAGAGGCTTTAATTCGTACTTAGATGACGCTTTAGAAAGCACAGTATTGACCTAATACACACTGTTGGCAGGAAAACCTATTTGTAGCTGTGGCGTTGAAATGAAGGTGATGTACATTTTATGGAAAATCGCTCTACTCCCTTGCCTTTGTGTTCACTGAACGTTTACAGTGACGACGTCTCCCCGTATGGAAATGTAAGGAAAAATAACTCTATTTTTATAGTTGGTTTACACAAAATGTCTTCGAACATTACTTGCAGACATACCTAACAAATTTAGTCGTAGGGTGGATTGGATAACGTATCCTGCCAACGTAATGCACTTGGGTTAAGGCTTAGTATGTAAGGAATGAATCCTTTTCTCAAAAATAAATGAAGTCGACAGCGTTCCTTTAAATGCCATATATTCCCATAAATATCGGAACGACATTGCTATATATAACGCAATAACTGATATGGCACGTACTACCTACTTAAACTGGGTACATAACCAAAGAACAAACCGATATTTAGCATAGTAGGAAATATGTTGCCCACAAACCTCAAAGACGATATGGAAGGGATAGAATAGAAATGTGAATAGAAGCTCCTACTACCTTCCCAATAATATTAAAAATAACTCAGGTAGCCACAACTGATAACGCAGCATTTGCCGTGCAACCTTTTAAACGACTGCCCAGATCTTGTTTGTACCGGCTGGTTGAAAACAATACCGCCTCATAGTAGGTTTAAGTGGTAGCGTATAAATAAGCTCTGCGTTAATAAACATGTAAGGTTTCATTTTTTCCATTACCAACTACCTGATGCATGAAGTTCTTTTATAGGCAGATATTACGATTGACATATGTCTACCTGTGTGTCTGTAATTGTATAAACACTATATCTTTGCCCCATGTGGACCGATGCGATTCATACTTGGCATAAAGGTACCTCAGGTCATGAGAAAATTTAAAATTGCAAATAATATGATGATGTGGTTGCGAAAGAACCAATATAGTTGAAGTATGAGTGTTCTCCCAGTTAGTTTTGCGGGTTGACAATGGAAAAAATTCATGAAATTTTGTTCACAATTTAGACAATATGGAATTTAACACGCGTGTAAAATTTCAGAAACTGTGATAAGCCTTTTTCGGAGAAAGAGAATTACGCAGCCGGCGTAGAAGAAGGAAGCTGTTCTCGCTGCCTCAAATGCACTGCTCACCACAATGAATCGTATGCCAAACGTGGCATATTCCTGCATAGTTGTCCTGTATTCTGGGTGGTGCATCCAGAATAATTCAAACACATAATGGCATGGGTCGAAATCAAAGTAAAGTGACGTAAACAGGATCGTGAAAGCAAGAAGAAGACACAAGACTAATCCCGTAATAAGGACGATGTCAAGTATAAAAGCGGGCGCTTTAGCGACTGGATTCCGAAAATCTAAACCAGGCACATAAAAGTATATATAAATGTAGAAGATTTGTGTGATATATTGCTTGTCGGAAAATTGCTCAAAATTATTTACCAAATGGTTGTGGTATCTCAAATGCGATGCTTTCGTTGAAGCCCTCGACAACTTCGTTGTTCCAAATAAGCAGGACGGTGGCTAAGAGAACGCCGCCACTAATGGCAAAGCCGCACGCGTGCAAGCCTAGTGTGCCAATATTATATTTTTTAGGATGTTAGCATGAAATATCCGTTTCTACGAAACCGGAATCCCGATATTTCCAAAGATGTTAACATTTTAACTTCAGTAACGAACTGCACGTTTGGCAGCGCTAAATAAAATACCAAAAAAATTCGCATTTACATAGAAATTCTCTTTTATTTTTGCCAGCATCGTTGTGTAATACAATTATCTGCTTAGCAATGTGACAAACTATATTTCAATGCATTTTTAGACAAGTATTGGAGAGTATTATTTGGAGTTTTTGAAATCCGGGTGGGTCCTATATTATATTATATTCTTTTTCTTCACAATTGTTAGCTGAACAACTCACTAAACATTTGCTTTAGGGAAATTTAATCTGAAATGTGTGCTTATGGATTCCGGACTGGTACTTCAATAGCGACAGAGTATTCAAATTTTGCATTTAAATTTAAAACTGTGTCGAGCCGTGCTGTATGTAGTATGTATGAAGTATTTTAACAGTATCTATTTGTGGATTCCCTGCAAGAGAACGTTTAAAAAATGATAAAAAAATTCAAAAGAAGTTGTATTGAATTTATAATTTTTGTAATACTTCATATTATTATATTCGTGACAGGGGACTGTGTGGAACGTTTGTCGTATGGATTTGCTAATGCTGAAATTCTATAGTTTAAGCACGTCAAAGTTTTATATGCATTTTCCAATATTAAATTTCAATAAAATGGGCAAGTAAAAATTACGTAGTTATATTACAGACTTATATGAAAAATTCTTTGGTCTTACCCGTCAAATTTAAACCGTTGCATGGATTATACATATTTGTGACGCTTATTGAACCAGCAAGACGATCGTGACGTATTTAATTCCATAGCCACGCTAGCCACTCTAGCAAGTTCAGCTACGATAAATAAAATACCAAATTCATTTCGCATTTACTAAGAAATGCTGTGGTGGAAAGTTGGACGCCATAACTGTGTAGTCATGTAAGTATCTGTTTGAAAGATGATAATAATCTGATATTGTACGGAATTGAATATTTGGTAATTTAATGTAATACGAACAATTGCCAATTTCATAGTACTACAATCAGAAAATTAATGCAACATTTTATTACGTCGGAAAAAAATTTGCTGGGCAGCATAAAATCATCAGATGGATTTTCTTCTTAGATCAGTTACTACACCATTTAATAAAATTTTGTGAATTTGTTGTTTGTCACTTCAATGTATGCTGCGGAATTATAATATCACAAATCGGACAAACAAATAAGATTGCGTTACAATAAAGAAAACCCATGTGTTATATGAGAATTTTGTCGGTGCGGCAATAGGTAATTATCATTATCCGTCTGGACTGCATTATTTGGAATCAACTCCAAAACCGCGAAATTAAATTACACTTAATGATACCACGGAAGTGGGATTGTACATCCACTTGGCTTTACTTCAAATTATTGAAACTAATATATGTACATATTGTAATTGCATTATTTATTATAATGATTGCTAAACCACACATATTTCGATACTCTGTTAGGGAAGTTAGTGCAATTGGAATTTCCTTTTGTATAATCCGTTTTAGTTTCTTTATCGTAATTCGGAAATCAATACGTTTCCATACTTTTGGATCCAATTGCAAGTTGATCGATGAGGGTGAAATAGAGCGTCCATCTTTATAATACTAATCTGCAATTGCTTCTTAAATTTTAACCAAGGATTTAGCAGGAGGCGAACATGGACCTGCTAAATCCCATGTTAAAATGTCCCTAAAGTTAAACATATTATCGTATGCTAAACCAAAATCGTAACAAGAATGTCACCCCTGCTAAACCCTATATTAAATCGTAACAAAACATTTACCCTGGCTAAACCCCGTGTTAATTTACTTAATGCTAAACCCCGTGTTAATTTACTTAATGCTAAACCCCGTGTTAATTTACTTAATGCTAAACCCCGTGTTAATTTACTTAATGCTAAACCCCGTGTTAATTTACTTAATGCTAAACCCCGTGTTAATTTACTTAATACTAAACCCCGTGTTAATTTACTTAATGCTAAACCCCGTGTTAATTTACTTAATGCTAAACCCCGTGTTAATTTACTTAATGCTAAACCCCGTGTTAATTTACTTAATGCTAAACCCCGTGTTAATTTACTTAATGCTAAACCCCGTGTTAATTTACTTAATACTAAACCCCGTGTTAATTTACTTAATGCTAAACCCCGTGTTAATTTACTTAATGCTAAACCCCGTGTTAATTTACTTAATGCTAAACCCCGTGTTAATTTACTTAATGCTAAACCCCGTGTTAATTTACTTAATGCTAAACCCCATGTTAATTTACTTAATGCTAAACCCCGTGTTAATTTACTTAATGCTAAACCCCGTGTTAATTTACTTAATGCTAAACCCCGTGTTAATTTACTTAATGCTAAACCCCGTGTTAATTTACTTAATGCTAAACCCCGTGTTAATTTACTTAATGCTAAACCCCATGTTAATTTACTTAATGCTAAACCCCGTGTTAATTTACTTAATGCTAAACCCCGTGTTAATTTACTTAATGCTAAACCCCGTGTTAATTTACTTAATGCTAAACCCCGTGTTAATTTACTTAATGCTAAACCCCGTGTTAATTTACTTAATGCTAAACCCCGTGTTAATTTACTTAATGCTAAACCCCGTGTTAATTTACTTAATGCTAAACCCCGTGTTAATTTACTTAATGCTAAACCCCGTGTTAATTTACTTAATGCTAAACCCCGTGTTAATTTACTTAATGCTAAACCCCGTGTTAATTTACTTAATACTAAACCCCGTGTTAATTTACTTAATGCTAAACCCCATGGTCGAAACGTTACCCCTTATGAGTCCGACCGAAAAACATTAACATTCGAAACCTCATGTTAACTTTCCTAATGCTCAACCCAACCTTATTTTGCCCATCTCACAATGGAAGTATTAGAATGACCATATCGATATGGCCTTGTGAGATATGCCATATTTATCAATTTTTCGTGATAAATTTGATGGGCAGATCCATTTTCCCAAATGGAGCCTTATATTCGCTCCACAGTGAATTATCGCTCTCTAGATATCCGTCAGTATAGGAAATGCAATGCGAGGTGAATTGTCTCCATTCGGAAAATTCCATGAATATTGACAAAAATCAAATTTGTTACCCATATGGAGGTTTTAGATATCATGTATATCAACTTTGTTGAATTTTGGCACAACCGAAATTTTTGAAAAAGTTGCAAAGAGAAAATCTTCCCTCACTTAATTTCCCCCATGCTAATTGCAATCTAGAAAGTGGGAAAATTTCCCGCAAAAACCAATAATCCACTGTGGAGCGAATATAAGGCTCCATTTGGGAAAACAGATCTCGTCATCAAATTTATCACGAAAAATTGATAAATATGCCATATCTTACAATACCATATAGATGTGGTCATTCTGATACTTCCCTTGTCAGTTAATTTGTGACTATGATAATTAATGAACATGTGACAGTGGCGAACATTTATTAACCGACCTTATTTTGCTAAAACGTGCCAAATAGATTTGCAACATTTGAACCCTTGGATATTCAATGCAACGATGCTGCCGTCCCTCTAGGAGTGTTTTTATCTTACAGTTAGGCACAGGACCTGACTCTGCGGGATATGTGGTTAGGAACTGCATATGCGAAATTTTCGAGCACCTTTCTCTGATTTGTTTTTGTTCATCCCTCAACATTGAGCCTTAAAATGTGCATATGTTAATGTTTGACAACCTCACCTTATTATGTAATGCCGTTAAGGATGGCACTGATGATACAAGTCAATGCGCGCAAAATCCCACGATCTTATTTTCAACACGTTTTATTCAGCAACAACTAATACGAAGCAAATATAACAGGAAGAATTCTGCTCACAAACTGGCAACACTTATATTGTGATTCACTTATGGTTTGCAATACTGGCAATTACGAACCACTGAATCCTTGGTAGCTGCAACTGAACTCTTGTGTGTACTAGAAGCAAACCAGCATTGAACGTTTCAATCAATTCATTGAAGTTGAGATACGTCGAGATGAAGCTAATGATTATATTGGTTGCAAAATCGATTAAAACATGTGTTTTCCATTATCTGATACCGTTCACAAATAGCTGTATTGAAAGTTACAAAATTACTCGCAACAAACGACCTAATTGATATCGTGCTGGTGAAAACTAACGATAACATGACCTTATTGCGACAGCAGCAACACAACAGCTAGGATTATGTACAGACAAGTTAGTTTCAGCACATGATATACCAACACAGGTCGTAATATTTTAAGCCTACCTCAAACTCAGTTGTGGAAATAATGTAATACATGTTGTCTTGCTTGCATTGATCACTTATCGTATTTAATATCTTTCTCCTGAACGTGCGTCATAATCGAAATTTCTGGTTGTCTCAGCAATCGATGTTCAGCGTTCTCCCGCAGTACCGATCGGTCCGGTAGCATTTGGTGTGTATTGGTGCGTCAGTAGTGTATTGGTCGCAATAAATTTTGGCGTTTACTGCAATATTTGTAGAAATAGCAACATGGCAGGACTCAGGAAATGAGTTCAGAGAGACATTTTAGAAACCAAAAAATCTTAACTTTTGCAGACTATATAATCAAATTGACTTTAACTTACAATAGGTGCAACCAGTTTACACAGCTATGTCAACATTCCAAAACAAATCTCAGTTGCTTAATATCATTTTACTTTCGTTCAAATGTACGTACTACATTGCAGATAGTGCGTGACATGGAGATATTTGGACGCTGTCGCAAGATTCAGGTCAACCTGCTGCATGATTATCGCATTACGATACATTGTGTTTGCTTTTCTGCGTGTATGGGCTATGTTTCAGCTATGCTCTTACGTAAGAGAATTTGTGGGCAAGTACTTATAGTTGACTTTGTTGCCCGCCTTGATCACTTCTACAATATAACCGCGATCATGTTGTAACTCCTGCCGCAAGCAATTAAGCTGCCACAATGGGCACACACTCTGGACGCAGGAATAATGTTTTAACAAGTTGTTCAGGATTTAATGAATGTGAGTGTATATATATTTAAAATAATATTTATACGGTATTGTTATATGCCAATTATACCTACATGTGAAAAAGCGATATGCCTGTAAACTATCAGTTAGCAAGCTTTCCTACCACTTCATGATTGGAGCTAAGGTATCATTATTATAACTCGGGTTGAAAATCCTCCGTTTACCTCAATTTCAGAAGCTAGTCCTTTGTTCTGTGAGTGATATTGATTTATACCGGTTTACGTGATGCATAGTTCTTGAACTTTTCTCAGGTAAAAAATAACACCATTCCTACATCGCGTTGCCCAGAATTCGCTTCTTCTCAGCCGAGACAAAACCAATACAGAAATTACGACTCTGACAGTTAATGTTAAATGTCAATCAGTTTCTCAACTACAGTAGCATCTGTTATTTTATCATTTCAGCAACTATGGTGGCTTCCGTAAGCATTGCCTTGTTCACACGTTGTGTATTTCACGAATCAATTGAGTTGTAATACTATTCAGACTAACAATAATCACCATTCCATCATTTCGTACCATCCCGTTATTAACTACCGGAAGCATGGAGTGCTTGAAAGGTAGTTATAGCGATTGATCTGTTTGTCTGTCTGTCTGTCCGTCAACAATCTAGCTTCCCTCCATATTGACCGATTCGGCTCAAATTTTGCATAGTGGCACAAGGGGACGTTCCCTATAGATTTTCAGCCATGTACCTCATCATTGACCGGAGGTACGGGGGTCGGCGTCCTCGAGGTGGTCGGGGTTACCACGTTGTCAAAAAAATTTATTGTATGAATCGATGAAGGAGTTTAAGGCGATCATTTTTTGCCAAGGCACCATGGGTCAAATCGGTCACCTGGCGGTGGGGTGGGCCGTCGAAGGTATGGGGATCCCCAGTCGTCAAATTTTTTTATTGGGATGATGGGGAATCGATGGGGATGATCAACTTGAACCTCAAAAACGTAGTATAATGGTCGAATATGTATGTAAATTTGCTATTTTGGCATTCATCACTCTTCCGGTAGTTATGTAGTAAAGGTTATGTTATTCATCACCTTACTAGTTATTTACGTCTATGATTCGAAACGACGGCGTAAAGTTCCTTGTCTGAAGTGCAGAATCGAGCAGTTTACATTCCCACAAACATCACTGAAGCGTATACCGTTATCAAACTGCTACATTGATACGTAATATAGTTGTTATGCCATAATTTACGTCGCATGAACATGTGATACCACGCAGTGGTGATTACTATTTAAAACTTAATTACTCAAAAACATTCGTACTACAATCTAGAGCTACGTTGATACCTTTTCCGATTCGTATGCAATGGGCGATTGAGAGCTGAAAGATAAATACGATGTGGTAATCGGTGCTAAGTTAAATTAATTATTATATGTAATCACTAGTGCTAAATTAAGATATTTCCAGGGCCAATATTTTGAGTAGCATTCACGCATCCTACGATACCTTACCAGTTCTCCTCGACGTGATGAAAAACATATGTGTATGATTTTATCAAATTCATGGATGACATGGTTTGAATTACATTTCAAATGTGTTAATAATTGGCGCTGTCGATTTGGAAATCACATCGGCTTAATTAAAAGTCATATCTGCAGCAACACTACATTATCAAACTACGCATTTATTCACCTTATATAGCACATAAGTGCTTACAAAATGTATACATTTTGTAAGCACTTCATAAGCATGGGTTGGAGTTCCGTAATTTGGGAGTATATGGGCAGCGTGTCCTATCGGATTACATTTTGTGAGGGCCGTTTCAAATTATATACTATTACTTAATTGCGAACGTTTGCGCAACTGCATGTGAAAAGCATTGGGTTTACTGAAGCTCCTACATGAACAGGGAAACGAAAGATAACAACGACAAATTCGAATATTAATTTGTTACGTTTCAGTTCTGTACTGCTTGAGCTGGATTTGTCAAGAGCACGTATGTTGTTTTCACGAAACAATAGTATTCGTACTACAGCTTCACTAATGGTCAATCAATTCCAGCGTGGATTTAATCACATAACCGTATACATTAAAGCAAATAAGTAGTCACGTTTCGTTGTAGCAAGGAATCTAGTTCAAGATGAGTTCTTAAAGGCATGTGGTCAGGGAGATAAATTTGTTAAACAGAATAACTGGCCCATGTTCACGTTTCCATGTGGACGAAGACGACGAATATGGGAAGCTACGAATCAATTCAAATCATCTGCGAATATGTAAACACCTTTTCCAGTTTCACTGTGTAGCCGACGCAATAAAGCTAATTGCACTAATATTCGAACTGCGTCGTAAAAGCGTTTCTTCTTTAGGATATTTAGTGATGAAAGTAAGCTTCAATCTGCTATTTGCTCTGGTTGGCGGAATGCAACATTATTTTGTCATTCACAAGGGATTATAGTATTGCGCAGTATCAAATACAATATTTGTTTCAAACGACGCACAACTCGAAAAAATATCCCGGTCCGGTAGCGTCAGGTTAATTGTCGCACTAACGGCGCCAAGCATGTTTATTGGTACATTACTCCTTTTTGTAATATATCTTCTGTTCGATATGAATCCCATAACAACAATGATCGAACCATTCCTACGGAAACATATGTGGCAACGTTGGATATATTTCAGTTTGCGGTTCGTAACATTCTTGTATGATGTATGGGATGCCATACTATCTGTAACCTTGGGATGCATTACCGTCTCCGCCGTCGCGGTAGCCTACATCGTTGCATACAAACTTGCAATAGAAGTCCTAAACTATCAGCCGGAAACTAAAAACGAAAGCACATACAAACATCGAATTCTGCTCTATCGAAAACTCCAGATTTTCACAGCGCTAATTAATGATTGCCTTCAGGATAGCATTACATTATGGAACATTATGGGTCAATTGACATGGATTGTAGTCGGTAGTGTCATGTGCTTAAATGAGAATATTCGAACCCAAATGCCACTTGAAGTAATTGCGTTGTTTGGATACTTTGTCATCGTGTTTTATGCGGTGATTGCGTTTGTTTATCATTGCCCAGGGCAGGTAAATGAGTTTAGTAGGCAAATTATATGTAAATGGAAGACGCAATTGGCCAAGACTGCCAACCACAAGTCATGTACAAAGCGTCGCTGTGAAACAATGCTGAAGGGAACATGTGACGTTCGGATTGGTATAGGGTCAAGCAACTTTTTCGAACGTGTTACATGTTTGAATTTGATCATGTTTGGGATTGACAGGACAGTAAATGTGCTACTTCTCATTTGAGGATTTTAATCGACTACTAACGCGTTTCTGGTTTATTGGGGCTTGTGTTATTCAAATTGTTGATAATGCAAATTATGAAATTTCATTGCTAGTATAAATTTTGCATTGTAATAAGAAATAAACGAGTAATGTATAAAATATTTTGTGGTTGTCAATTTCATTATTTTAATAATAATATTTGGTAATATGGAATCTACACTATCCGCATATTTCACTGATGATGCATTCATGTTACAAATTACATCCAGCTTCCACTCATCATTCAAATTCAGCTTCAACTGTTTTGCTTGATATTGGAAATTTATATTCTTCTGGTCCTAAAATCTACGTGACACGGAAGCAGGTGTTTCTTAAAATCGATGTCATTTAGTTGGACCTGTGAACGTTTGCTATTTAGTACATACACTGGAAGAGTATCATACGGCATTTGACCAATTGTATGCGATGGAATGTATCGGTTTTTGTAAAGTGGCTACTCTAAAATCAATATCCTCTAATTAAAACCAGGATGTGAGTCCCCAACAGTTGACGATATTTGGCATCGTTTGATATAATTTCTTCGTCTCGGAAAGCTAGAATATGTGCCGAAATCTGCTAAGCCATGGACTGCACATCGAATATCACGACAGTGCTGCTGGGGTATAGTCGACATTCGATTTTCCAGTTATGGTATCCATAATACACGTTTGTCATAAAACCAATCTGAATTATTTGTAGTGCTACACTTTGCAAAGTACTTTGCTCGAAGCATAAATTCCACCTCAATACGCTCATGCAGTGGCTTGGAAGGGAACAGTATTCAGTGAATCTAAACGAACTATATTTTCACAACGTTAGGCGCTACTGTTATCTCTAAATTCTACGAGATAAATCAAATCCGGATTTCGACAACCGGTATTCAAATACCGACCACTGGTCTGCTCACTATAAGTATTAGCATTCCCTGCTGTTCATTTTTTCAACATATTATTTTGTGAAAAATTTTCAGTTACCACCAAATTATTTAAAAAAGGGATTCCGTAACAGTCGCGGACACGTCATTGAAACCGATTTCATTAATGTGTAAACTTGCACAACAAGCGTTGATGCAATATTATAACACATTATAAAAGTCAATCAGCACAATACCAAACCATGAAACGGAGCATATTCCGACGTGTACATGATCACTCAACAAAAAAGAAACCGCGGCGACTGGCGAATATCATTCTAATTTTCTTCAAATTCTCATATTACATTGGTCTCAGCCCTTTCCATTTCGTGAGGGATGAGAACGTAGTTGGAGGCTACCGTAAGAAGATCTGGCGCCCACAACAGGTAATTTAATATATTACACAACATGGACAACTATTTCTGTTCAACCATTCACTTTTGTATTTATTCAAACAAGGTCGTATGTGCTATTCTGCATGTGTTGGCGACATTACTACTTGCGGCGTATATACGGGAATTCTTTGGACAGAATTTTGTTGCCTTGAAGAATAATCCAAAAACATACCTGAAGATTATTCAACTCATTTGCTACTTTGCTTTCTGCGTTCTGACATTTAAAAGATTTTGGCTGAACAGTCATGACTATCTGGAAGTGTTAAAGGCAGTTTCAGAAGTTAACAATCTTGGACCTGGAGGAAATTGGGTAAGTAAAGTTTTGCACCCAAGTATTACACAATAAACGATCAGAAATCTGTAACTCATGTTTTTATGATTTAGGCAACAGACCCCATAATAATTTGCCTCTTCTACTCCTCGGTTCTACTTATAATTGTGTTCCTGTTGATTGGAGGATATTTCTCCACGGAGCGAAATCTTTCAAAATGGACTCCTTCATGGTGGCTGGACGAACTGATTGTGCAATCGAAATATGTGCTCTTTATATCATCAAATCGAACAAGTTCCAATGTACAACATTTGGAGCACATCACCGTTGTGGACGGCATCTTGGCATTCCTGATGTTCCTGGCAAATTATGTGGGGTCAGTGGTCTCCGATAAAATAAAATCAAATCAAATCTGATTTGCTGCCACTATTTATGTGACTTATATTTATTTTTACAGGTGGGCGGTCGCAAGATTCGCTGATGTATGTCTACTTACATTTGCCTATACCTTATGGATTACATCAATCAGTTTTGCCAGAGACGTCTCCAAGAAATCAGAAAATGCTCATGTTGCTTTAGTCAATCCGAATAAGGAGATCAAACTTGTAGAGAGCCGCAATTGCCCAGCCACTGTCATTGATATGAACAAATTGGAAGCCAGTGTCGAATGCAGCAACCTTACGACATGGCCAATGATTTTCAGAAAGTTTCAGTCTGTTCGGAATTTTTCAGACTTGATTAACATTTCAATTGGAAGCCAAGTCACTCTACACTTGCTATGTAGTCTGCTGTATTATAGCCTATACTGGGATGGGTTGGTTTTGGAGGGCGACCCGATGGAACTTATTTACTGGTTAACAAACCTACTCCTGTTTGCCATCTCACTTTATGTATTTGCCGACATATGTCATCAGGTATGTAAACGTATTATGATTTGTTGTAGCATTTTAATTGTGTGGCACCAAAATAATAGTTTTGATATTTTATACTCATTAGATGAAATCAGTAGAATCGTGGGTGATGGATGCGAAAAATTTGCATTCCGTACGTTCGCGGGAGGCCAACCTGGTACTGCATATGATTAGCAATGATGCTGTTGGTATTCAAGGAAATCAAATGTTTACCATTACATTTTCGTTTTTGGGAGCGGTACAACATATTTCGTCATTTTGAAAGTTATATCTAAATGCCGACACTCGGAACTAATCGTGCTGATTTTGCAGTATTTCAGTTTGATGGTGACATTTTTCATAATCTGCATTCAATACCCATAACAGGATACACGATATTGTGGAAACAAATACCACTAACATTTAAGAGGCTTTTATACTTGGCAGAATCTCCTGGTGCACGGATTTCTTGGCGTTATTTTTACACTCTCAAACATTCGACATACATATAAATTAATATTTAACAAATATATCCATTCAATTGATATTTTGAATGATCGTCAGCTTGACTTTAAATATCAGAAGCAATATAAAACATAAACAAAAGGTTGACTTGGTCAGTATCAGAGTCTTGTAGTCAAATTTAAAATATCACGTTAGCTAATTATATACATAACTTCTGATCGGTAGCCGAAAATTAATGATTGTAAAGTACAGCATGGGCATTTCGTTTTTTACTCAGTCTTTGATCTTATTCAATATTTACACAGATAAATTATGAACCAATTATCTGCTGCTGCTTTTGACCACATGGAACACAATTAGTTATCACAGTAATCTTGCCGGACCAACCAAAAGCTGTAAATTAATTAAATTTAATTACTCAGTGTATTTTTTAATATGAACGATTTAAATGTAGAGAAACTGGTAGTGAGCAAGTAGTTTTCACTACACAAGTTTATTGAGCACGTAATGTACACATTTTTAATTTCAACACAATTTACGCTTCAGCTATTGCAAAAAGATACTACCAGAAATCAACAATCGGCAATATAAATCAAAATTGTTTAAAATTCCTTCTATCATTTCAAGTAATTTCACGGACTGAGATATTTTTCAAAATTACGTTTGCATATAGAAACCAAGTTAATTTTTTTTACCATGCAAAATATTCCGAAATTAATTCCCATTACATGTAGTAATTTAGAAATCAGTTAGGTAATGAGACAAAATAAAATAAAATTCTTTGCACTGTGTAGCTAATTGGTTACCAGAACACTTTTAGTTACACTAAGAAATATGCAATACAGTTATTCGTTTCTCCAATAAGAATATTACTGAGTTGGGACTAGAAGAAAGTTTAACCTGAGCATTTATTTTTGATGCACCGCAATAATAACCTAAAGAGGAGATTACCAGCAATGAAAAATATTTGAATGTTATGTCGCAAACATATTTCACTTCATTATAGAACTACTAAATTGAACTGCAATGATTTTCCCTTTTGAATAGTGGCTTGTTACGCGAAATAAGAGAAACTCAATAATATAAATTAGATATGTAAATAGACTTTCAGTTCAAATAAATCATTGTTGACCCGTTTCCATGAATTCCTCATACTCTGCCTCTGTCATCAAATCAATCATTTCATCTCTATGCACCTTACACAAAACCATTCTTGCGACCATTTTCTCTCTTTTCCTCGGCCGCATGCAGTGAAATTCCGGATCCAAATGATCATTGAATTGACAGTGCTTGTCCGGTTTGCCAGTGGTCGGATCCAGGAAGGCTCTGGCTTCTCGAAGTGGTATTGCTAAATGAACAAAAATAAAACTCATTTAGGAACATGTTGACTGCGGCAAAACCGGATGTGAACAGTTTCTGATTCATTTTCTTTGGTTGCAGTATTTATAAAATTACCTAGTCTTGCAGCCAAACGCTGTCGAGCAGTCATTGTGCCCCCAACTGCACCTTCCGGCTCTAACGCGGCGTTGGCCACTTCAATTCCTTCACCTTCAGCAGCAACATCATCCAAAGGGACCTCTTCTGGAGCGTCAGGATCTGTATGTAATGATGCACACATACACAAATGTTAAAAGTAAATGTTAGAGTCCCTGTGAATGTTTTAGATATAAAATTAGCACTTGAACACTTTTTTAGATTGGCAATTTTAAAATGTTTGTAACCTTCTCCAGGGAAATCTGGCTGTTGATCGAGATCAGCAATCGTGACATCAAGATTGTTATTCTCATCCGAAGAATCCGTGAAATGAGTTTTGGCACTGTGAAACGAATCCGTGGACGCGTTTAAATCAACTTCCTGCGACGAAACAGCAATTAAAAATCCACACATAAGTATATGCAGCAGCGCCTTTGACTCGCTTTTATATATTAATCTGAGAATACTTATATTTATTTTTTATCTAAACATCCTGCGCCAAACGCACCTCAAAAGTCAATATGTTTTTCAAAAAATGAAAATGGATGCTGCATGCAATCAACACCAGAAGGATTTTTATTTATTGTCATATGAGAATACTTTCCCAAGAAATGCATACCTCCAATTATTTTCATGCCAGAGTCCTGCCGATTTCAGACTAATTATTAATTAACTGGAGAAGACAAGATGAGAAGAATGCGTGCAGACTTTTTTGCTTGAAAAAAAATGTACATACTCAACCAACAGGTTTGGAATTACTCTCTACTTCCATGAGAACACCAAATGCATAAAAACTGTAGTGTGTAAAAATATATTCATGTGCTACGCATTCATTTTCATGTCTCAGTCTGCTCGTTCATATACAATTATTAAATACCAATAATACATACAAGTACTTTGCTCAAAGCATTATTATCATGTAGGTTAAGAATAAATTTAATTGTGCAGACAAAGTACAAGTTTGGTGCGTGAGCTAATTAAAAAGTAACATTATAGGCAATTTTACTGCAGAAAAAATTTGTGCCGATTATGAACCTACTTACTCAATCCTTACCAAGCCATCAACACAAGTACACTTGAAGCAGTCGTCATTATGATGAGTAAACATGAGCAAAAAAGAAGAGAAAGAGAGATGATGGGAAATGTGAATGCTTTTGACACAGTGAACTCGTGTACTCTTTTTCTCTCTCTCGCTCGCTCTCAAGACCATTTCTCCAGCTGACTCGCCATTCTTTTACTTGCAACAAGCACACAAGTTGTTTACCTTTCTACTTTTTTTTGCAAAACTACTTGTTGCAGAAAGTTTTGCGTGAGACTCATGGCAAATAAAAGTGCACAGCTGCCGTTTAATTTTAATTTTTAATTTCTCTACTGATTAGTTCAATCAAGTTTTTTAACGTGCATTGTTGCTCAGGAGCAGTAAAAATAATTCATTTTTATGCGAGTGTGTCAGGGCCAGCTTGGAGGAAATAATTATTACGTTTTGGAATGAGTTTGGGAGTGACGCTTGTGATTTTTTAAAAGTTTTACGTTGGATTTGTGGTGATCAGTAAAAAAAACAATGCACAAGACTCTGCTGTAAGTATTGGTGTGACAGTGATAATTTTGCTCGACAAAGGAAAAGACTGCTATCTATTTTAATTTTGTTGTAGTGTTTTGAAATGAGAACTGTTAGCAATAAGTGTTTAAGTAGGCGAAATTGAATGCATTGTAATGATTAGAAATATAAAAAATACTGCGATGCAAACTAATAAAACCCTACTGCATTAAAATGAAAACTAAAAGTGATTTCGTGTGTACTTTTCCATACATTATTGCATAAATGCTCGTCATTAGTAATTATGATTGAAGTGTACTGCTCGGTTTGTTTATTGCATAAAATTACCTCTACATTATTCCTCAATTCCTCCATCATTCGTTCACGGCGCCTGAACCTCGAACAACCTGACACCCCTGGCCTGTCCGGGTCGTGATCTGAACAAAATGTTAAAAAAAGTGAAAGTAATCAGAGAAATGGTTTCGGTAGACATTTTATAATCGCAATTTTCATAACATTGAGTTAGCGTGCATCACTATATAAAATTAACCAACAAGATAATTAATAATTTTTTTGAGACGCAGTTCATTCAGAGTAAATGTGAAAAGTGTACGTAAGGAAAAACTGACTCCCTCATCAACGATATTGATTGCACATTTCTTTTTAACACATTTTGCCAAAACTGTACAGTGTACATTTTTACGTCAGCACTTCGGAGAAAGCTTTGAAATATATATTATTTAGTAAATGTACAGTTAACTTTTAAAAAAAACCATTACTTCGTTTTAATCTATCAGCTTTATTAAAACAATAAAAAGGCAAGCAATTCAACGCACACGTATTTTAAAAAAATACCAAACTTAACACAGAAAGTTAGAAATAAAGCTAATCCAGAAATCCATTTCTCAGTTTTTATCCATTAATATTACCTTCCATGTCTCGGTGACGCTTCAAAGGTGTTTGGAAATGACACAGACTATGACTGATTGAATACGACAATACTATATTTAATTTAGTAAATGGTTAATTGTTAAGCAAAAATGTAAACAAAACACAGCAAAACTCCAGCAAAAAATATTCACTCAACGGATTGTAATGTTACTCCACACACTGTTTCAGCTTGAAAATAAGATCGCTTGTTCCAGCAAGTACAGAATCACTTGATTTCACCACATAACTCACCTGTATTAACTCATACTAATTCAGAGTCCGACAAGTCCCCATTTCAAAAAGGGCATCATGTCCCATTTTCAAAAGGGGCATCGGCCAAGCCCGCTCGTGAAGCGAAGCTTCACCCCCCGTTTTATATTGCAACCCCCGTTGCAATGATCCGTTCCAAACCATACTAAACTGACTTAACCGAAACCGCTCTTTTCAGTGGTGAATTCAGACTTTACCTCTGACCCTTAGGCTGGCTTCCAACGCCCTAGTAGCATTAAAATGCTACCATGCGTCCTCTAGGAATACCAAATAATGTTAATTGGTAGCACTCCAGTGCACTGGATGGAAGCAGTCAAGTGTTGCCAGAAAGCTAAATTCGGCGATAATGCTACAACTGACCCTTAGCCGTCATATTGTACGCAAGGCTGCTTCAACATGACAACGTACTATTGAACTTACCAAACAGGTCAAGAAAGAACAGCCTGCTGCTTGGAGACAGGGGTTGGGACGAGATGGGTGCATTCACCCAGCTTCTTGCTACTATGACTCCAGTCTACAACCTCATGCATAATTTGTTTTCTTTGCATTCAAATTTTGTTTGAGTTTGAAATGTCTCTTTGATACATTTGCCATACCAATCCAGTCCCAACAAATTGGCTATTCTTAGCGCTCCGGTAACAAACAGAACATATGTTAGAGAAGCACAATATTGTATAATGGCATAGAGTAACGGGTGGAATGATAGATATATATATCTAAACCATCCGATACAATAACTCCGTGCGATTACTCCATATATCTGTGAAAATCGAAAGTCATCTAATCAGTAGAAACCTAAAACAAATAATGATATAATTTGGAACATATGTATTTGGCACAACAGGATTTTATTCATCCAACATGCTGGAATGGAATCCAGGAATCCATCCAACTCACTGTGGAATTCCACTACCCGGATTGTGCCCACCTAATCGTAATATAACTGCCGTGGACTGCAGCGGTAACCTACCTAAAGCCTTCTTTCAAAATCAGTACAGAACAGTTCTTTACTATAGTGCCAACATCAACTCAGATATAATTCTTAGCCTCATAAAAAACTGCTTAGATTTTTGGAAACTAAAAAAATGAAGGTCACGCTCGTCAGAGAATCTTATCACTGAAGATTGAATTCTAACACATAATTTAACAGAAACTGGAATACAAAATATCAGGCAAACGCCAATATATCCTTTAGATTTTATTAGTTTATTTTAAATTGCTTAGGATAATACTTAAACGAAGATAAGGATTAACTCATCAGCATTAGGAAAACTGTTAAAACGTATTACCCATGTCATTTAGCATTAGGTACATTTTGGTTGAGGCTATGAGCAAATGACTGCACCAATTCGAAGCACTTGTGTATAAACATAATTTACTGAGAAAATTTTGAACTTGCCTCAAAGACCAAACTCCCAGCCCTACCAAATTTTCTGTCATGCAAAACTGTTTGCCCTAAAAAAAATTCCTCACTCACCAATCTTTGTTTGTGCCCTACCAAATTTCTTGCCCTGCAAAATTTCTAAGCCTGGTTTGATAGTATATCACACAAATTTGTTCGATTGTGTATGTTTGTCAGATAATTCATTGATTCCTAAACCTTTTGGATGTAAACAATTTCGTCAATATCTCAAATTCCATTCTGCTCGAAATTCAAACATATTTGAAAGCTCTGGTAGAATAGTATCCAGATTTCAGCCCGGAATTGTTTTAGATGCGCTCGCCTTCAGGTATACCTAAAACTGAAAACTCAAATGCAGGTGATTGTTTGATGTTAATTTTCAACCATTCGGTCATAAAAGTTTCCCCATGAAAATGCCTAGATACATTTCTACGACACTAAATTCTGGGATACTTTGACCCAATTTGTAGTTCTAGAAAATCTCGGCGTGAAAAACTACGATGCTACGCTATTTAACAGAATCATATTCACTTGAATATAACGGGTGTATACCCGATTTCAAAATACAAATAAGTAATGTTAGAACTTTAAATTGAAAGCCCGATATCAGCCGAAACAATTCAAAGAAGTAGCAGATTGAAAATACCATGAAATATTAACACGTAACTGATTAAATACAAAATATAATTCAATTAACTCGTCAAATATCATCTTTGAACGTGATGTAAGCATAAAAGTTACCTTTCCTATTCCCAGCAAATTGCTGGAAATCTTTGCATTCTAGTTGAGATTCGATTATCTGTATTGACTTATATACTTTTGAATCGGTTGCCGATAGAAAGTTTGCAAGCATTAAGCAGACATGCATTTCCACAAGACCTTCTTTTTTATGTGCATCTGTACACCTGAGTACATCATAATATTAGGAATTAGTTTAGCAGTGAACTAAACAAATAATTTCGTGTTTTTGAAAAATTGAAGTACAATGTCGTTAAAGTAGAACGTAAAGTAAAATAAAATTACAAATTATGTAATTGCATCCAACATCAGATTGAATTGAGACTCAAAATGATATTCTGTGTGTAGCTTGTAATGAAAACTAATTGCTTGTAATGTTTGTAATGTAAACTATCTGACTGCAAATATTAACATCTTCATATCATCATCATCATGATCATACTGACTACCGTATTCAATTCCAGATCGCCAAGGACTCCAGAGTAATACTTGCGAATTCTTGTGAGAGTCATTAGTTCCTCAGGGGACTTTACAGTCATTGGTAGCCATAAGGACGAGCCATTAACACACTTTCTCCTCAGGCCGTCCTTTTGTTAAGAACGTCAATGTTACCACAGCTATTTATTAACTACCGGAAGTATAAAATGCTTCAAAAGGTAGTTTTTGTGATTGTTCTGTTTGCCTGTATGTGTGTCCGTAAGTCTGTAAACACTATGACTTTTGTTAACGTTGACCGATTTGGTTAAAATTTGGCATAGACGTACATCAGTTCTTGAGAAAATTCGGTATCGATTTTGGACCCCCGGTGGTCAACACCACGGGAATGGTGGGTGACGAGGTCACAATGCATCTTTACGGCGAAATTTTTTTATTTGACTATCGGATAGAGAATTTTAAGCTGATCAATTTTGTGACCACACCATGTGTCAATTTGACCAACTTTCGGAGTGGGTGCTCCGGGAAAGTGACGCGGGGCTAAGGGTCAAAAAACAAACTGACAGAAAAGTTCAAGATAGCATCGTGGAAGTTGAAATAGGTTCATTATTATTCAAAATTTTATGCGTTAGGCTTCCACTAGTTTTGCAATTCGGGTTTACACCCGTCCCAGTTCTTCCTAAAAGAGAATATGCGCCGTCGGATTGTAGCTACAATTGACCATAACGACGACACGAATTATATATATCAATATACATTTCAAATATGGCAGAATATAAAATCTAGAATGCGATTACGTAAGTATTCGATTTATGAAGACGTACAGCAGGTAGATAAAAGTATAATGTTTCAATATGTTCATGAAACATACGCTGGTGCTGCTGAAATGTTATATTACATTATATTGCAGCAAAAATACAACTGACTGCACAATCAACAGAGTGTAAATTGAAAATATTTAGCGGAATTATATACCCATTTACATTGTAACTTTTCTAGGGGGTAATTTAGGTATATGAACCGACTCACATCGTATAAGCTCAGCATATTAAAGATGCAGGTGAACATATAATTGTACCACATATCGCAGTCGTTGTAGTTAACTCGTCTCCCGAATTCCTACCATCTGGATTTTTTGTGTCTCTGGGAGTAACTAACTATTTCACTTAATTTAGTCCATATACAATACAAAAGAAAAAGAAAAAAAATCAGTCGTACCAAACAGTTTGTACAGTATCATTTTCTGTTCCAAATCCAATCCGAATCTTCTTCGCAAATGAATCATATATTTCATAGCTGTAATACAAAGTTACAATGCAAAAAGGCGATGCCACGAAATATGTTTGCTTACAGAAAAACAAAGTGTGTGTTGTTTTGAAACCGAACGCTTGAAACATAAGGTGTGAAATGTTCTCCCAAAGTAAATCTCTAACTAATGTGTATACGACCAACTGTACAGAGAAAACTATTTGAGCCTGTTAGCCTACTACAGTATATACTGTTCCGAAAAAAGCTTGACCCCCCTGGCTCGACGGCTGGCTACGCCCTTGCATTTTTAAAAAAAGGCAGCATGAGAAAAATCTTACATTTAAGAATGTATGGACAGTATAACTGAACACTCCAAGCACAGGAGTTATTTCGACAAATCAAATATTAGTTACTTGCCAGTACTACATCCAATTAAGTTCAATTTTCATGAAATGGATGTTAGTGGTTTTCTTATGGATTATAGACTCAAGATGTTATGCAATGTTTTCATATCAAATTAAAAAAAATGCAAACAGCAGCAGGCTGAAGTGACGATGAGGTTGTATTAGTATACGTTGACTGGAGTCATTGTGCCAAGAAGCCGAGTGAATGCACACATCTCGTACCCAAGCAGCAGGCAGTACTTTCTTGACCTGTTTGGCAAGTTCAATAGTGCGCTGTTGTGTTGAAGAAGCCTTTAGTGCACTGAGGCCAGAGTTGAAGTATCGCAACTTTTCCGTTACGCGTTACCTTCAACACATCGGTGCGTTACTCGTTACCGGTACACGTTACTTTGACAATTTTTGAGCGTTACACGTTACCGTAACGTGTTACTTTCAAAATATCGGTGGGTTAATGGTTACCGATACTCGTTACTTTGACAATTTTTGTGCGTTACACGGTACTGTTACTCGTTACTTTATGATATATGCAAAACATTGCATTTAATGATAGAAAAGTTAAATAACATACTAAAACAAGTAACAAAAAATAATTTATATTATAACCCACAAATTTCTTTGCAAAATTTATCATTCATTTATTCAATTGATTTGAAATCTTCCCGAAATTATGCTAGCTAATTTCCCTCCTGCGTTATTCATTATCGTTATATGTATTGCGAAATTGCGTTTCGCGATCTCGTTACGTGATACTTGGCAGAAATTTTTGCGTTACGCGGTACCGTTACGCGATATTTTTTGGACATTTTTGCGTTACGACTTAACGGTATCTTGGCTGTAAAGGTAACGCACATTACGCGTTACAAATTGTATCGCGTTACTCCAACTCTGACTGAGGCACAAAAGTTGTTTCTGCAGCAATGGCGCCTGCAATAAACGTCCCGGAGCCGGAGAAGGTCTACCCCAGACCACTGCCAAACCCTACAACAAAACTTTCACAAGAGTTGGAGGTCCCTACTTGTAGATGGTGGCATCATCATCACGATGCCAATGTCAACAGAGTCATTTGGAAGATTGCTATGAAAAACAGCAAACTTGTGCAAAAAACACTTGCAAGTGACAGTTGACATTGGCATTAGCTACAAGCAGGTACCTGCAACTCCTGTGAAAGTTACCTGGTTTTTAAATTGAAGGGTGTAGGGAGACGCCACACGTCTCACATACATCCGTAGACGGACACCCCGGACACGGACACCCCGGACACGGACACCCCGGACACGGACACCCCGGACATGGCCATCCCGGACACCCCGGACACGGACACCCCGGACACGGACACCCCGGACACGGACACCCCGGACACGGACACCCCGGACACGGACACCCCGGACACGGACACCCCGGACACGGACACCCCGGACACGGACACCCCGGACACGGACACCCCGGACACGGACACCCCGGACACGGACACCCCGGACACGGACACCCCGGACACGGACACCCCGGACACGGACACCCCGGACACGGACACCCCGGACACGGACACCCCGGACACGGACACCCCGGACATGGAATCACCGGGATGCCCATTTGCTATCGCTTCGCGATAGCAAAGGGGCATCCCCAATTTTTTCCCCAAAAGGGCATGCGGACACCCCGGACACCCCACTTGTCGGACTCTGTACTAATTGTTCCAAGATTCACATGAATTCTATATACCTTATTTCATATAGCATGTCTCTATGCATACACAATTGAAACTTGAAATCGTAATTTCAGCAGAGTCATACAGAATACATATTAACAAAAATTGTTTCGCATAACGTTTTGAGCTTACGTGTTTGAATTATTTTAAAATACATACGGTATGGAAAATAGTTTCCTGGTTGAACCGTTGGTGTGGTAACACAAATTACTATAAGTAACTAGAAAGTCCCGTCCTTAATAAGGACGCTGAAACTCAACAATTATAATATTTTTTGTTCAAATACCGATATGGAAATCATTTGAATAAATTAGTGTCAGTCACCGCAGCATACACTTTTTACAGATACATTGCAAAGAAACGCTTGTTAAGTGGTTGTGTCCGTTTGTAGTAATAGGTGAAATACGCGACCTTTACCCCAACTACCATGTGAGAGGCATTTAATAGTATTCAACTACTAAACTGTGTTTAGTTATCATGGTGCAACAATGGAGGAATGCATGCCATCCTATTCTTTGATTTTCACTCAATTTTCAAACTTGACCTTTGACCTCAAATATCAAACATATTTCAAAGTTTGACATCTCCGATATTTGCTGGCATAATAATAGTATAGAAATCATCTTTAAATTTATAACTTTGACGCATATTAAATAACCATTTAAGTTGTTGACTTCTGACCTCAATTATTAATTTAACTGTTATGTATTTCACAATGTCAACCCCTCAATGCGCTCCGCCATTCAATTCGGAGTCGAATGACATATTGATCTGCCGTGTACGTTGAGAAATAAAAAAGTTTTTAGCTGGACAAATGAATTCCAGTTTGTGTATTAATAATATAGATTTGCTAAATTTGTCAAATGGCTTTCATGGCGTTCTGAAATGATCCTCTACTACTCAAACATACTCTCCAAATGTTCCGAGATGATATCATATCATCATACGGTTTTATTTAATAGTATGCCGAAATGGTTATAATATATTCTGTAATGGAAGCTATATGCCCATTAAGATAGTTGTATACTTTGTCCCGAAGCAGAATTGACCCGCTCCATACCGGTATATGTATGCTGCTGCAAACCGGGTGTTGGTGAGTGGAAACGGCAGCTTTATTTGAAATCCTTGTTACACCCAAACTACGCAACCAATTTTGCCGAGCAATCTCTTGAATTTAAAATGATAAATTACTGCGCATTCGTTGCCCATTTTGGATTTTAAAAACAGTTAGGCTAATACAGTTTAAACACAATTTAATTAAGTTAACGTGTATTTATCAATACTCCGTTAGTATTTAAAAATAAAACATGGGAAAGGAATAAACAGTAACGTATGAGCTTCACTGTGGTTGAGGAGAAGTGATGATTTTAGTAACGGCTGGATTTGTCATTTACGAATACTCACCAGTAAGGCCTCTTAAGCGAAGCTGAGATAATGGGCTCAAAATTAGTTTTCCTACGTTTTCGGCGACCCTGAAAACGTAGGAAAACCTAAAATTTGCTAAATACTTAGTTTATAGCTTCGACAGGCAAATACACTGTTTTGTTGTAACTACCTGACCAACTGAATGGACTTGCTGTTATCAATTACAGTACACACATGATATTACATTTTAAGACATGAGCTGTATTACTTTCCAATCTAGGAGAGGTGTTACCTTATTCTATGGACATGGTGTTACCTTTGTCCAACAGCTATGGCTGTGCTTGGCAGAGTTTTATTTTAAAAGAAGCTTGGACGTCAGGCACATTCTTCTTACAACATTTGTATTTGGCTGTAGCGAAATAGCACATTTGGCCATAGAAGCTATGGATTAAGCATTTAGCAAATTTTAAGTTTTCCTACGTTTTCAGGGTCGCCGAAAACGTAGGAAAACAAATTTTAAGCCCATTATCTCAGCTTCGCTTAAGAGGCCTTACTGGTCAGTTCTATTACAGCGATCCTTTGGACGCCGTGAACTATAGGCTTAATGACGTATCCAATTTGGGTATCCTCCGCAATGAAATGAAATGAAAAAAAACTTCAGCGGCTAGAACATTTGGTGACAAAACCTTGAACAAAACAACCGTACGCTCCATAAACCTTAGGGTTGGGTATTGGTCGCATAGGCTTTTGCAGGTCTAGGTTTTTGCTCGTCTACGGTTTTGGTCGCCTAAGTTTTTGGTCGCCTAAGTTTTTGGTCGCCTAAGGTTTTGGTCGCCTAAGGATTTGGTCGCCTAAGGTTTTGGTCGCCTAAGATTTTGGTCGCCTAAGATTTTGGTCGCCTAAGATTTTGGTCGCCTAAGGTTTTGGTCGCCTAAGTTTTTGGTCGCCTAAGTTTTTGGTCGCCTAAGGTTTTGGTCGCCTAAGGATTTGGTCGCCTAAGTTTTTGGTCGCCTAAGTTTTTGGTCGCCTAAGGTTTTGGTCGCCTACGTTTTTGGTCGCCTAAGGTTTTGGTCGCCTAAGTTTTTGGTCGCCAAAGTTTTTGGTCGCCTAAGGTTTTGGTCGCCTAAGTTTTTGGTCGCCTAAGATTTTGGTCGCCTAAGATTTTGGTCGCCTAAGATTTTGGTCGCCTAAGATTTTGGTCGCCTAAGATTTTGGTCGCCTAAGATTTTGGTCGCCTAAGGTTTTGGTCGCCTAAGGTTTTGGTCGCCTAAGGTTTTGGTCGCCTAAGATTTTGGTCGCCGAAGGATTTGGTCGCCTAAGGTTTTGGTCGCCTAAGAATTTGGTCGCCTAAGGTTTTGGTCGCCTAAGGTTTTGGTCGCCTAAGGATTTGGTCGCCTAAGGTAAGGTTTTGGTCGCCTAAGGATTTGGTCGCCTAAGGTTTTGGTCGCCTAAGGATTTGGTCGCCTAAGGTTTTGGTCGCCTAAGATTTTGGTCGCCGAAAGATTTGGTCACCTAAGGTTTTGGTCGCCTAAGAATTTGGTCGCCTAAGGTTTTGGTCGCCTAAGGTTTTGGTCGCCTAAGGATTTGGTCGCCTAAGGTTTTGGTCGCCTAAGGATTTGGTCGCCGAAAGATTTGGTCACCTAAGGTTTTGGTCGCCTAAGAATTTGGTCGCCTAAGGTTTTGGTCGCCTAAGGTTTTGGTCGCCTAAGGATTTGGTCGCCTAAGGTTTTGGTCGCCTAAGGATTTGGTCGCCTAAGGTTTTGGTCGCCTAAGGTTTTGGTCGCCTAAGTTTTTGGTCGCCGAAAGATTTGGTCACCTAAGGTTTTGGTCGCCTAAGAATTTGGTCGCCTAAGGTTTTGGTCGCCTAAGGTTTTGGTCGCCTAAGGATTTGGTCGCCTAAGTTTTTGGTCGCCTAAGGTTTTGGTCGCCTAAGATTTTGGTCGCCTAAGTTTTTGGTCGCCTAAGATTTTGGTCGCCTAAGGTTTTGGTCGCCTAAGGTTTTGGTCGCCTAAGATTTTGGTCGCCTAAGGTTTTGGTCGCCTAAGGTTTTGGTCGCCTAGGTTTTGGTCGCCTAAGGTTTTGGTCGCCTAAGATTTTGGTCGCCTAAGGTTTTGGTCGCCTAAGATTTTGGTCGCCTAAGTTTTTGGTCGCCTAAGGTTTTTTATTCGCCTGAGATTTTGGTCGCCTAAGGTTTTGGTCGCCTAAGGTTTTGGTCGCCTAAGGTTTTGGTCGCCTAAGTTTTTGGTCGCCTAAGGTTTTGGTCGCCTAAGATTTTGGTCGCCTAAGGTTTTGGTCGCCTAAGGTTTTGGTCGCCTAAGGTTTTGGTCGCCTAAGGTTTTGGTCGCCTAAGGTTTTGGTCGCCTAAGGTTTTGGTCGCCTAAAATTTTGGTCGCCTAAGGTTTTGGTCGCCTAAGGATTTGGTCGCCTTAGTTTTTGGTCGCCTAAGGATTTGGTCGCCTAAGGTTTTGGTCGCCTAAGGATTTGGTCGCCTAAGATTTTGGTCGCATAAGATTTTGGTCGCCTAATGTTTTGGTCGCCTAAGGATTTGGTCGCCTAAGGTTTTGGTCGCCTAAGATTTTGGTCGCCGAAGGATTTGGTCGCCTAAGGTTTTGGTCGCCTAAGGTTTTGGTCGCCTAAGGTTTTGGTCGCCTAAGGTTTTGGTCGCCTAAGGATTTGGTCGCCTAAGGTTTTGGTCGCCTAAGGTTTTGGTCGCCTAGGTTTTGGTCGCCTAAGGTTTTGGTCGCCTAAGATTTTGGTCGCCTAAGGTTTTGGTCTTCGCAATTATTTTTAGTCGGCCTTGAAATGTATAGTGTTCGGGTTAAGTGCCTGGAATTTGTGTTTTTAATGGGATTATGAGTGAAACCAAATGTAATAATAAATGGGACATAAACAAGTAAACAGCTCAGCGTATATGTTTTTACATGTATTTAATGCTTTTCTCCATTATGACATGGAAAAATGGAAAAATACATGGAAAAAATGATGAACATGTAAAAAATCAAATAGCATTAGTACAGGGAATCATATGGCTTTGTTTACGTTTATTAGTTAAGTGAAAACTGTCAATTAATGTTTGTCAAACTGTGCTAAATCATTAATTTGGTAGAATTACAGCGTTTTTTAACTATATCTAGCCATTTGATTGAGTTTAGGAGGTATTTTATCAAATTTTTTCCTTTTTTCCATATTTTTTACATGTTCATGGTAAAAATGAGTTGTAATTTTTCCATGTTATAACCTATTTTTTACATATTACTTCCATGTAACATGTTTTTACATAATCATACCTTGAAACAGCTAAGCTTGTGTACATGCAATTATAATTATTGCTGCTAAATGTGGAAAAGCCAGACAAATCAGAAAAACCTCACTTTGTGTGAAATGCTAACCAGTTTAGCAGATAACACTTTGCTGTACAGCACGGAGTGATTTCGCATTGATTTCAGTAAGCGTAAAGCAGCAACAACCTTTTAAACCCCACTTTAACTCACACTGTTTTGGGCGTTTCGAGTTAAATATTATTAGTTCTTGAAGGTAATTTCTAATTGCTATGATATTGCATTTGATCGCATAATACATTTTAAGTGTGATTAGAAACCACTGTATTGAAATTCTAATGCATATGCATTTATTTGTTTTTGTTGGCAAATTGATTTTACTTACACGTATTTTATGGTTACTTGATTTTATATAAACCTATGAAATGTCCATGATATTATCAGCTATCTTGACAATCCAAGCATTTTAATAACTTACGTGGAAAAGGAATTTGTGCGTTGCAGAGCATTACGTAATTTGGACATTCTGCGCACTTGGCCAGTTCAACTTGTTAAGAAACCGACAACATTGTAATCTGGGGTAACAACTCGATGAAAACATATCAAGGTCATTGTGTTATCTCTATTAGCTGATTTTTTTCACCACATCGAGTTAAAAGCATAATTTATGTGCGTAGCAAAACTTGTCCCATGCCACCGTGCAAAGAAAAAAAATTTCATGTATTTCAGGCTGCTTCTTCAACATAAATGCCGTGCATATAAATCATGTAAGCTCATTGCACTCCGGTTTTTGCAGCAGTGCGTTGATATAAACAAAATCAGTGACAAATTGCCACTGGTAATCATGAAGGTCGTGACAGAGTTTCGGAACTATGTACTTTTCCCACTTTTACTTATACTTCTTTCAACGGAATAAACCGATTCCCTAGAGAACAACGACCATATCAGTTTTCCTCATAATTCCGACAAAAAGGAGCTAATGGTAAACACGTTTCATCCAACTACATTGTTAGGGATCCGATTTCGGTCCGTCATGCTCTTAATACATCTGTAGCAGATGATGTAGTTTATTTCAGTGCAGTTAATTTAATAATCGATTACGCAAACTCCACACTCATGAGTGAAGCAAATACGCCTCAAATTGCATTTACACATTGTTACTTAAATGTAACTCCTGTTCAATATGGCATTTGGATGAATCCTGTCTTTCTTGAGCACGTCCACCATTTAGATACAAAATTAGACAACTGAGTAACATTTTGTGGCCGTGACCGGTTTTTGGCACGACCATCGCCGATCTTGTTGAAGTTATTATGCTTGGGTAGGGTCTGAAACCACTACATGTAAAGTTTCAGGGTCCTCTGTGGAGTACTGCGGTGGTGAGGGCGGTGAACCCAAAAGTAGCGGTTTCAAAGTTTTGGCACATGATTGCAAAGAAACGGCTGGAGGTAGATGTCTAAAATTTTTCACAAATAATGTTGGTATGATATCCTAACCGTTAACATATTGTACATGTGAATTTGACCCGACTTGGGTTATGATAAAAATACTTGAACAATTTTGGCGACATTTTTTACCGTCTTTTGCCAATATATTGTCATTTTGCGAAAACATTTTCTCCAAAATTTCAAAAACTAAATCGTGTACCAAGAACAATAAAAATTGCTCTACAAACTGCAAGAACTTTCAACGCAATATATATATCCCTGTCGAATGTATCGAATTAAATGTCTTCGGCGATACTGCTATTTTCGTATGTTTAAATTATAAACAAGGTATTTTATTCAATAAGAACTGCATGACTGAATGTTATTCCACTTTTCAAAGATTATTAAAGTTTAAATCGATAGCACATTACTATACAAAGACAAAATCGAGTAAATAAAGTCCGCAGTTAATATATTTTGCATGGCGTATATGAATCATAATTAGTCGCAATATATACATCCCTGTCGAAGGTATCGAATGAAATGTATCTCACGACGGATACAAAATAGAGTTTCGGTGACGATATGTGCAGGAACTACCTCCTTATTAAATTACAAACATGCCTGAAATACATTTATTTTCATTCCAGGTCAAAATTGTGTCATGAATCTGGTTGCCGACGTTGTTTGGAGGTTGGTGAAGCGACTAATTATGATTAATATACGCCATGCAAAATATATTAACTGCGGACTTTATTTACTCGATTTTGTCTTTGTATAGTAATGTGCTATCGATTTAAACTTTAATAATCTTTGAAAAGTGGAATAACATTCAGTCATGCAGTTCTTATTGAATAAAATACCTGGTTTATAATTTAAACATACGAAAATAGCAGTATCGCCGAAGACATTTAATTCGATACATTCGACAGGGATATATATATTGCGTTGAAAGTTTTTGCAGTTTGTAGAGCAATTTGTTTTGTTCTTGGTACACGATTTAGTTTTTGAAATTTTGGAGAAAATGTTTTCGCAAAATGACAATATATTGGCAAAAGACGGTAAAAAATGTCGCCAAAATTGTTCAAGTATTTTTATCATAACCCAAGTCGGGTCAAATTCACATGTACAATATGTTAACGGTTAGGATATCATACCAACATTATTTGTGAAAATTTTTAGACATCTACTCCCAGCCGTTTCTTCGCAATCATGTGCCAAAACTTTGAAACCGCTACTTTTGGGTTTACCGCCCTCACCACCGCAGTACTCCACAGAGGACCCTGAAACTTTACATGTAGTGGTTTTTCAACAGACCCTACCCAAGCATAATAACTTGAACAAGATCGGCGATGGTCGTGCCTAAAACCGGTCACGGCCGAAAAATGTTGCTCACTACAAAATTTCAGAAAGAGTCAAAGCAAAGATTAAGGTAAAACAAAGTACTTGTTACGATGCAGATACAAATCCTAGTGTTCCCAACCTCGTTCTAAATGCTCAGGATGGATACATAATTGACTTTGACAACGTGAAATTGTTTTACGTTGAAACTGGGCTCCCAAAGCAATCTTAAATCAGTCATTTTTGGAGCAATACGTTTGTGCGTATCCGGAGTCTACCCTCATATGCCAACTATGCGCAACATTTGGCAGTGTGCTAATATTCTGGGACAAACACAGTCAACAAATTCGACCCTGCGAGCATTTCTCGTTTAAAATCGTGATATTTAGGATAAAATATTGGCTTCACTCAATATTTGCTGCAACAATTTTCTTCGGTGGCACTTACCATTTCAAAAATGGTTGTACCGATCATACAAAGTTGCTGATGGACGGACTCATGCTTGGTCTGACAATGCTGTTAGTCTTATCTGGACGTTTGCATCTTAACGTTTACAGATCTGGAGTGACGGTCCTGTGCACCTATGTTAATGGGCTTCTAAAATTTCAAAAGAAAATTTGCAGTACTGCAGAAGTAGCGAAACAGAAAATGTCGGCAATCACAACTTTGAACATACTTACTTCTTATATTGGATACGTTACAATCATGGGTGTACCAGCAATATTTCTATATGGATTGCATTTCGGAAATCCTTGTAGACCAAGTTTGGCGGGATTCTTCATTTTGCCTGACTGTAACGTTGTAGTCACCACAGAAACACATTCGTCTCAACTACTCGTTGTGAATCAACTTCTGAAATGGATGTTGCTCCTCTTGAATCACTATTTCTGGTGTTTTGGGTTGTACAGCTGCGCGATGATTGTGTGCGGATGTCTGGTCCTGTGCACAGTAACAATGGTGGAATACCTGAAAATGTAAGCTTGATTAAAATAATAATACATTACATCGAAATTGCATTTGGATCCTCAACGAAGTTTTACCTACAGTTTGTAGGAAAACATTTGTGACGGGAGGTACTCCAAACAACAGATGGCCCATCTCTACAGAACGATGCAAGTACTGGCGGTGTTTATGAATGAACTCCAGCAAGATGTTATGGTTGCGGGGTTGGCTGTAGCTCCAGTTCTGCTCCAGTCATTCTCAATGGGAATGCTGGCCAGGCTTTCAACTACCAATAGCGATCCGATGCTACTGCTCTTCTTCGCGATGCTGTTTATCGATGGGATACTGCTGACCATGTTTCCTTTTGGAAACACGGCCTATTTGTATATTCAGGATTGTGAAAACTTGCGGATGCTCAAGGAAAGTCTGGTGACTCAAAAGCTGAAAAATGATAGAGACTTACACTGGAAGCAAACGTTTTATCAAAGTTGTAGGCCAATCAAAATCAAATTGGGTTCGATAAATTTCGTAGACAACTTGACCGTTTTGTACTGTATTGATCTAGCTAATGATCTTACTGTTAACTTGCTGCTATTGACTAAATAGGTTGTCAAGTTTTAATTCAGGACACATCCTACTTAAATACCGCAAGTTCAGTAATTTGTAGAATTGCATTTTACCCGAATTTAGAAAAGTCGGTTGTCTCAATTTATTTATCGCTTGGATAGTTGCTGCAGCTTGTCAGGTATATAGTACATCCAGATTCAAAAATCCACATAAGTTTATAAGTGAATGTTATATTATAAATAGCAATTTACACCAGTTCGGAATTTTGTTGTGACCAGTTTAGTGGTGATGGTGCAACTAGCGTCTTAAAACAAAACTTCAAATCATAATGTAGGGAAAATTCACTTTGTAACCTACTCTAATACAATCCATTTTAATCTTGTGAAACGCTCGATGCATTACATAAAATTGAATTTCCTTGTGGTATGGCTCAACTTTACGTCCCAAGGCAACCGCATATACATTTTGTAGCGGTCCTGGTGAACAAATTTCCCAGATAGTTAAGAAACGACATCATCTTGCCGCTGATGTTGGCATGGATAGGTGGGACGGACTTGCAGTCAACATGGGGGCGTAATACCACCGTAAATTGCAAAACAAACGTATGACCATTACATGTCCTTGTAGAATAGAAATGGCAAATATGGTATTGTGCATGTCAGTTGGCTCTAAAGATGATTTACTGGATTGGTCATGTTTGGACAAAAGTCCGTACATTTGTCAAAAATATTCGCTCTAAGGGCCATTGTGGTGGACGAGTGAGGAAAATCAAAGTGTTGTCGAGAAAACCATTGGAGGTTTCAGAGCGATTTGGGTATATGACTGTATAATAGGTAACTTAGTAAGAACGTCGGTTACAACCTCAAAGTGAAGTACAAAATTTCGCCAGAGACATCTCCAAGAAATCAGTCAGGGAATGCGCTCGTGTTGAGTTGAGTCAATTCTAGTACGGATATCAAATTTGTAGGGAGCCGCAATTGCCCAGCTAGGGTCATTGATATGAACAAAGTGGAAGTTTTCATAAATTTTCAGTCAATTAGGAATCTTTCAGATTTGACCAACATTGCAATTGGAAGCCAGGTCACTCTCCACTTGCATTGCGGCCTGCTATATTTCACTCTGTACTGGAATGGGTTGGTTTTGGAGGGCGACCCGATGGACTTGATTTACTGGTTAACAAACCTATTCCTGTTTTCAATCACACTTTACGTGTTTTCCGATATTTGTCGTCAGGTATGCAACTGAAATGTTATTGGTTGTACAATTTAAGTATTTGTACTGCGCGACAATATTTGCTTTGATTTTTATATTGATTAGATACAATCAATAGAATCTCGTCGATGATGGACGAGAAAAATTTGCATTCCGTCCCATCGCGCGAGGTCAACCTAGTGCTACATATGATCGCGAAGGGTGTTGTTGGCATTCAAGGAAATCAAATGTTTACCGTTACATTTTCATTTTTGGGGGCGGTATACTATATTCCGTCATTTATAATATTATACCCTGATTCTCACATTGATTCGTAGCTAATTGTGTTGTTTTTGCAGTATTTCAGTTTGATGGTTACTTTTTTCATCATTTGCATTCAATACCCATAATTGGATAAAGACAAATGTGGAGAAACCTATCACAAATGTTGAAGCGGCGTTCAAGATTGACTGTAAGTTTTTCGTCATCGATGTTAGTGTTGCGCTCTTAACACTTCCAGCGCGAAGACCAAGCTGAGCAATGTGATGAAATGGTTTATGATCACATAAAACGTGTCAAAAATCGGATGCTAATTAAATTTCTCCTTAACATAGAGAGGATTCGATCGACCTGCTGAGTATAAAAAGCACAATTGTTAAGAATATCAAGATCTTATGCTGGGGTAGCAATGTTGTCAACGACATTGTGACGTTAAGACAATGATACTCTTTGAACCTACGGGCAAACTTTCTTGTTTGTGGAGCACTTTCGATTAACTGCACAGTCTTAGCGCATGTTTGATATACGTACGAGGCGTGATGGATTGCAAACACAGTTCGCAATTTGAAGTACGGAAAGGATATAAAAATATAGTAATTATGAAAAGTAATAATTTAATGTCGGATTTTGGAGAATGTGAAGACAAATGTTATTCAAGCTGGTATTCGTTTTACTAATACATTATACTCGAAAATCCCGCCCTTAATAAGGACGCTGAAACTCAATAATTATATGATTTTTTGTTCAAAATACAGATATGGAAATCATTTCAATAAATTACATTTCATTACAATAGTTTCAATAAATTAGTGTCAGTCACCACAGCATACACTTTTTAGTGTTACATTGGAATGAAATGTTTGTTTAATAGGTGAAATGCGTGACCTTTACCCCAACTACCATGTCAGAGGCATTTAATTTAATAGTAGTATTCAACTTCTAAACTGCATTTAGTTATCATCGTGCAACAATGGAGGAATGCAATACCATATCGTATTCTTTGATTTTCACTCAATTTTCAAACTTGACCTTTGACCTCAAATATCAAACATATTTCAAAGTTTGACATCTCCGAAATTTGCTGGCATAATAATAGTGTATAAATCATCTTTAAATATATAACTTTGAGGCATAAAAAGTAAACGTTTAAGTTGTTGACCGTTGACCCCAATTATTAACTACCGGAAGCATGAAATGCTTATAAAGGTAGTTATTGCGATTGTTTTGTTTGTCTGTCTGTGTGTCTGTTAATCTGTTTGTCTGTAAACACTATAACTTTTGTTAACGTTGACCGATTTGGTTCAAATTTGGCATAGAGGTACCTCAGGTCAAACGATTATTCGGTATTGATTTTGGGGCTCCGGGGCCGAACCCCAAGGGTACGGTGGGGGGAAAGGTTGCCCATGCAACCTTATGGGTAAAATTTTATATTGGCCTATCCGATAGAGAATTTTATGCTGATAATTTTTTGTCACCACACCATGTGTCAATTTGACCAACTTTCAGAGTAGCGGCTCTGAGAAAGTGTGGGTGGGCCAAGGGGCAAAAATTAAATTATCAGAAAAGTTCAAGATTAAAGTATCGGAAGATGAAATGTGTGCTTTATTACTCAAAATGTCACATCCGACTTCCGGTAGTTTTTTAATTCGGGTTTACACCCGTCCTAGTTAATTTATGTGTTGTCCATTACGCAATGTCGACCCCCCAGTGCACTCCGCCACTCAATTTGGAGTGGAATGACACCTTGATCGTTCCTATACGTTGAGGAATGAAAAAGTTTTTAGCTGTACAAACGAATTTCAACTTGCGTAGTAATAATATAGATAGATTAAGAAATTAAAATAACGTTAAGAGAGTAAAATAATGACGGGTGAAAACCCGAATTAAAAATGTCGAATGTGTGAAATTTTGAGTAACAAATCACATATTTCATCTTGCACGAACCCAATCTTGAACTTTTCTGACAATTCATTTTTTTGCCCCTTGACCCAACCTCACTTTCACGAAGCCACCACTCCAACAGTTGTGAGAATTGACACATGGTGTGATGACAAAAATGTTTTAAAAAATTCTCTACCAGACGGGCCAATAAAATACTTCTGTCATAAGGATGCATGGCGACCTCGCGGGGTCGCCATACCCAAACCCCTGACCCTAGCAAGCCCAAAATCAATACCGAATTATAGAATGACCCGTGGTGACTTTATGTCACCTTTGAACCAAATCGGTCAACGTGGAGGAAAGTTATTTTGTTTATATGCAAACAGACACAGTCAGAAAAACAAATCAATCGCATTAACTACGTTTCTATCATTACATGCTTCCGGTAGTTAATAGAGTGCCATTGGGCAAATCGGACTGCTGGAGCGAAAATAATTGTATGACATTTGAAATATAGCATGACATTTGATTATCATGTGAACAATGTAAAGTAAAAACCCAATACATTTGTTGACGTCTATGACATTTGTGACATTCCTGACAAGCAGTGCATATTAAATTGGGAGATGAAATGAATAAATAATTTCTCCTCCTTCATCACTCTTGCAAAATTGTACTATCATGAACATAAGTACTTGCGCTTATAATATGACATGCATGCTTCCATAAATTTCGTACAGTCAGAACGTTTATGACTGCACATTATTGATATGGGTTTTCTGTTTCAATATGGGATATTAGGATCTGGCATAAAAACACTGTTGTCGCTTTGATACATATCGATCAGTGTCACGGTATTGTCAGATAAAATTTCCAACGCCTTTCAAGTATTGCCGCTGACGAACCGCGCACAAATATTACATATCCATCAATTTCAACGTTTAGGAACATAACACTTTTATAACATATGTCAGATTGTTAGAGGCAAGACAGCCAACATTGTTCCGCCGTAAATTATACCAGTGAAAAATAATCCTAAAAGCAATAAAATATTGGCATTTTGAGTCCATGCCATAAATATCACGAAGATATACTGTGATAGTATTAGCTGAAATGAGCTGACAGCCAACATTATATGGCACTTGGGTTTTCTATGCAAATGTGCATAAAATATTCACTTCAGTGTACGAAACTGAACGTAATTCCCTAACATAACATATAAATTTTATATGGCGAATCGGTAATAAGGACATTATACTTTGACTCGACTCAAACTCCGCTCCTCACTTAGTACTTACGGAAAGTCAAAACAAAGGAAAATGCACTCAAGAAAACTCTCTAAACGTTCCTTTGTCTCGGCATAAACTCATATTCTACGTAATTACTCTTGATGTAAGATGTACTAATAACTTATGTAGGAGCACGTGGGAATTTGTAACTAATACAAGTAATAACCCATTCACAATTATACAGTTGCGACAGTGTATTGTATTTGCTTGCAATGTAATGGCTTTTAAGTGTGCAGTTGGGCAACCTGCAGTTGGAGCAAGCCTAGAATTCAACCACTGAAAATGAGGTGTAAATTATTTCCTTAGACTTAACAGCGGAATGATAATTTTGCATTGTGTGTCATGGCTCTGAGAACACATACTAATATGTATGGCGTTCTGCTTTCATTATGTTTCGTTTTAATGAAACTCATTATCTTCTGTGGAATCATTTGTTTTGCTGTTTCGTTGAAGAAACTCATTATGTTTGACAGTTAAGTAGGATATAAATGTACACATTTTCAAAATTTCAAATCACATTAACTGAAATAAAGAATTCAGTACTTAATTTGAGTTATCTTACGTAAAGTTTTTGCTACAACTTATTTTTAAATATGTTGATACTTTTACTTTGCTTCATATCTGCAGGGAATGGGTTGAATGAGATTATATAGTTGACAGCCCGCATAAACTAAAAAATGTGTTTTGCTGCACAACTTGTACATATAATGTGAGTATAGCCGAAATTAAATCAGTGTCACGTATTACAATTCAAGTAGGGTGTACATAATACGCAATATATGATAACAACAAGATCGTATTCATTCACCTTACCAACACGTTGTATTAGAGGATTTGTAATAAAATAGTCTAATATATCTTCATACTTATACTGCAACTATTTATACGGCATAACGTTATACTTATGGAAAGGTGATGACACAATTAGTTATGACATTTGAAATTTCTTGGAAGAATGTAATCGTCGTCGATATTGTGATGAAGAAAAATCTTCTAGCCCAAATGTTCATCCTCGGAAATGACAACATGTTTCTTCGCAGTGACTTATCCTTTGCGCTACTCCAAGAATGAATGAAGCTGGTGGCCAAATCCGAAACATCCGCTAACATTTTCAAAACGCTAATAATATTAACATATGGAATTATAACTAGGTGAAAAAATATGTTTATTTAATATCGTACGGGAAGAAGTGTGTTGTAAAATCGTGCTTACAAATACGCCTTCATTGTAGTAATCGTCACACCAAGTGGATAGGTCAGGATTCCGGGAAAGTCATCAATAAATGTATGATTAATGCTCCGTATTAGAATGAATCCACAGGGAACTACCGCCGTCGCCCAAATAAATAATGCCGATGGAATTGCCATGGGCGCCATACATTCATTGAATAACCTGTTCAACATTTCCAAGGATTTGTACATCTTCAGAGCGTTATCGGGTTTGCGTAGGTTTTCCGTCGTGTAGTTGCTGTCGTTCTCATGGCTAAAGAATTATACGATGTAAAATATTTTGGAGAGGAATACCGCTAATCCTAAAATAAAGTATGCATTAAATTCATACTCTTACTGTATTTGGCCCAGCCAAAATCGCAGTGTGTTTGAGTGGGCCACCACTGTCCATGGGACCAATAGGTAATATATGATAATCTGTCCACTCATCAGTAGTTGATGCAGCGCCCCAGGAATCAACCAGAACCACGGTTTCGGGTACAGGTGCGAAAATAAATACTGAGACATCTGTGGCTTCTTGATGAATTGACTGACACTGGATGGCACAAGCATTGCGTGCACTATAAAGAACAGAGGACTGACGAATTTCTCTCCACTGGACTTATAATGGCTGAGGTGAATCAGATATTCGTCAGCGTAACATTTGTTGAGGTGCAGCATTTTGTTGATATATTCTCTTATCTGTATGATGAAAAGCAAAATGATGTTCGCCACAACAGTATGTCATTTGGGTGACACTATAATGAAATGAAATCTCAAATACCTTATCGCGGTAGAAATATACGCCCAAACCCTTTGCTATGTTCATTATGTTATGAAGCATGCCAAAGCAGCTCATAAATGCCTTCCGGTTGGACACATGTTCAGAGTACAAATTTTTGTAAAACACTCGAAATTGATAACCGGCCAGCATGGTGCTCTGAAGTGTTGTAAAAATTAATAGACAAAGGCAAATGTTTGCGTAAAACTTGCTACGCATATTGATCTGAAGTGTGTCTTTGTTCCACGACCAGGGGACCAGTCCAAAAAATTGATCCAAGCCGAACCAGTTCCCTCAGTCGCTTCATTGTCCTCCTGGTCAGAATTGGTGTCGCGTATTTTTTGTTACGTTTCGGATTCTTGTTTTGATGCCGGTTATTGGTATAGATGTGTTGGCAAGCAACTCCAGCATTATTCATTTCGTATGATGGAATTGTTATCTGAACATGATCATGGGATCGCACAAATAACCGGTCCGGTTTCGCATATTCATTGTTTGAATTCTCACTGGGTTCAATACGAAAAGTTGATCCTTCCGGATTTGTGGAGGTGCCGTGAATCTATTATAATGTTTAACAAGATTTTCAGTAAATACCGTATTTCTGAAATTAAAAGCGGTTCATGAAAACTTACTTTTGCCCAGATTCGGGTCGGTCGCTTTCTCATGCTTCCCACTTGCTGCATTTTGAATATGGTGCTGACACGATTATGAAAGCTAGCACAATGACGATAATTCAGCAGCAAGCAGCGATCTTTATATAAATGTCAATCCATCATCGCCAATATGGCATTCTTTTTCATAGCACTTTAAGCGTTAAAGGTTTATTTCCAAACACGCTACCATACACGCTTTATTGGTTAGCCCCGACAACCGCTGCATAATCTTCCAGAGCCGCCGGACAGGCCCACAGAGCATGGGGAGACAAAATTGATTGTCGCATGTCATTATGGCAGAAGAATATACAGATGGGACCACTTTAGAGCGCCAACGTTCGATTGAAATATTTTAAAGTAAACGTTGTCTGCACTTATTTCTGAATTTTTTACTATAGTCATGTAACTTGACTACTTTACTGCACCATTCATAGATTGATACACTGTGTCATAGTACCATATGGGTTGCCTTAAATAGGGCATGTCAGAAACCCGTCTCTGAATGACGTCTACGAAGAGTTAATATCTTGTGATTAAAATTGCATGTTGCTAGTTTTGTTAAAAGAACACACATAAGAGCATTCATGGCTTAATTCCGAATTAGAAATAGCCTTGGGTTTAATTATATCCATAACTTATTTACAATCGAATTGAATTTTCTCAAAGAAAGTTAAAAACCCATTTCACTCTGGCATGCATTTTGAAATCATCCCAGTATTAGAGATTGGGACTTACATCCATATTTCAACTTGACATAACATTCTACATGGATAATTGCTTCCTAATGTTAATGGGCAGTGGTTCCATAGTGAAGGTAAAAAAATGGTGCGATATATTAGTGGAGGTGGATATTTAAGTTGTCCAATCCTAGGTAGCATATCATAATGGCTGAAGAATATAGCATGTCGTTATGGCATATTATTTTGGCAGAGCAGTGTGACAGACGATTATAGCCTGTCATTATGGCAGAGCATTATCGCATTTCCGTATGGCAGCATATTATAGCACGTCATTATGGCAGAACATTATAGCATGTCATTATTGCAGAAGAGTATATAATGTCATTATGACAGAGCATTATGGCATTTCCCCATGGCAGAACATTATAGCATGTCATTATGGCAGAATATATTAGCATGTCATTATGGCAGAATATATTAGCATGTCATTATGGCAGAATATATTAGCATGACGTTATGGCAGAATATATTAGCATGTCATTATGGCAGAATATATTAGCATGTCATTATGGCAGAATATATTAGCATGACGTTATGGCAGAATATATTAGCATGTCATTATGGCAGAATATATTAGCATGTCATTATGGCAGAATATATTAGCATGACGTTATGGCAGAATATATTAGCATGTCATTATGGCAGAACATTATAGAATGTCAATTTGGCAGAAGATTATAGCATGTCATTACCGAAGAACACTAAATTTCACGCATTAGAACACTAACAAGAAACACGATTTAGTTGAATCGTGTCTATCAAGAATCCAAAGTATGCGTCTGAAACTTTTTTCGCTCGCTACGGAACCTGCACTCGTTTTTTATTAAAGTGTAATGTCGCGATAACAATGGGGCTTTTAAGTGTAATGATTCACAGTTTTGAATTCAGATACTTGACGGCAATTGTTAAACGCAGCAGTTAATTATTGTTTTTGGACTGTATAGAATGCCTAACTTGTAACGCATATTTATACTATAATCAAAATTCCCAGCAGGATTACATTCTTCAAATCTACAATGATTATAAGGCCGAGTGCGTTATTTTCGGTGTTAGTCAATTTTGTAGACCGAAATGGTATTGTGTGCTCATTTACTGGTTAGAACTTGATTTTTAAATCAAAAACTGTTAATGTGGTCTATATATTTATAAACAGATGTTTGTATCGAAGTTTCGGAGTCATCCTGGGCCAATATTTAGTACGTAGATAGTTTTGTGTTATGTGCTAACTGACTTTTTAAACGCCACAAACTCATCGATGAGAACGAAATATGTAGATCGTGAGTGGAAGGAATAATCTTTAAAATAATACGTATTTTGGCTCCGTGAATTTTGAAACAAATATGCATTTCGTATGAATTCTAGTCAAAGACACACTTACACCTTATTTAAGTGCTTCTTTTAAAATTCCATGATGACTGAATATGTAGACATGTCCCGAAAACCTCAGTAACTAGTAAGGTGCAACCTTTAATATATAACTGCCTGAAGAAAGATGGCAAAATAGCAGACTAGGTACGTATTTGACTTTCAGCAACTTTCACCCATGCTTAATATCATGCATCATTGCTGATTATCATGTCTCTATGCCATAATTTAATGTACATAATTATGGTATCAATGTATAATTTTTTCTGGCTCTCGCAAAACACAGGATTACGCAGCACAAAGCGATCAAATGCCTAACCCCACGTCCCAGACGCAATGCTCAATCCCTCGTCCCAGACACAATGCATGTTCAACAAAAATTGCTTTAGCCATATTACAATTCATAGCCGCTTTTTACGATATTCAATGCCATTTCAACAACTTTACTGTGACGGGTGTCCACCTTAAGTTAAACCGCAAAGCGGTCCTAGTGCACTGTAATGCTTTATAATGTATGTGAATTAGCAGAACCAACATGAAATGCTAACAATATTGTCGCAGGACGTGTCTAGACGAATTTTCGCAGCAATATGCACACTAGATTGAACGACACATTGCTACAAAGACCGTCGAATTGCCCCGTAAGAGGATGTGCTATTCATCGTTAACTGCTTGCAAATTTGAAGACTATCACTGTCACTATCAACATTAACTATTGAAATATTTACTATTGAGCAAAAGTATATATCAATTGCTTAGTTTTCGAAGTGCTGTAATGGAAATAAAATAATTGGAGTAACATATTTGATATAACAATAATGCCACCAGCGTTATGGTAAATCCCAATACCGACGAGTTGAAGTTACAACCGACGTTAATTTGACAGATCGTATCATTTAGTCAATAATAGTGTTTGATATTTCAAAATTGATGTGTTAGAACTTAATACATAGTCCCGCTATCATGAGCGTACTTGAAATGCAGCATGTACCATTACAAAGATACGTATCAAATTATATAATACATCGCATTATAGTTCCATGGCATGTGGACGTTATTTTGTAGCTTCTTCAAGCAATGAAGTAAACTATGATTCTGCCAATTCAGTTGGCATAAACCAACCCTACTCGTGCTAACATTTGCATTTCTCATTTTTATTTCTGAGTTCAATTGTCTAACCCATCAGTTATATGATAAGTAGTTGGCATTTCTTTCGTAGATACATCACATCTCAAGTGATGGGATTGTAATGCTCCAATTTGAACTATAGTCATGATTAGCAAGCAGGGCTCGCACACCATAGTCATGATTCAGCATCAATGCGCTGCAAGAGCTAATCAGAAATGCATCTCAATTAAACACAATGATTAATGCAAAATACGATATGACCTAAGCAGCCGAAATAATTCTGAATTGTATTCATGAAGGTGTGCATTTTAACAGACATATTTGTTCTTAGAAAATGTAAGCATCGATACAGAAAAAGCCCCCATTCATGCAAATGGGAGTGCAACCAAATTAACGTGCAGTCAAACTATTATACCCTTAAATGGGTCTACCCTCAATAACAAGTAATTTAATTTTAATATTTTGTGTTAGTTTAGCACTACATATTTCGTTAATGATGATGGAATGATTACGCGACAGTTTATATACACCACCTCGCCATGGCACTTCAAAAAATTATGTTAACCCACACCAACATATATTATAGATTTCTGTGATTTAATATAACAGCGTACACATTTAAATGAGTGGGAGAAATTTACATGTCGTGACAAAAGCCGAGCATGCATAAAATAACAGGTGTTTTACGGAAATCAGAAGTTGCTTGATCGTTCAAGTATTTAAATTCCTTTAAACATTAAATGAGCAGAATTGCGGTTTGGCATTTATCATCAACCGCAGAAAGCTTTGCCGTATTTTATCATCCGACAGCCAAAACACTGCTATATTATTATTATTATTATATATATTGGCTTTATTATTACGTCCTTTTCATTTAATTTCATACACAATTTCATAGCCAAACCCCTTGCAAGCAAGCTGTTACGTTGGCTATTTTATATTTGGCTAGTTTATATTTATATATTGGCCATATAATTCATTTAATAAAAATATTATTCCCGGCTCGACTGGCGGCTGAAGTTTAAGTAGTGGCCAGAATAAGTTACGACGTATTAGCTCAACGATATCTGCGAAAACACGGCTTTCCAATCTTTCGTGCTGAAGCGCAATAAACAGCCGAGAGGCGGTGCCAATCAACTCATAATTAGATTGTCTAGAACCATATAAGTATTTCCATGTTAGATTATATACACTGAAATATACTTCTGCGCCATAAAACAGAGATGTAATGAATACTTTTATGGAAGTTGGGAGAAAAAATGCCAAATTTTTAATGCCGATACTTACTTCTGATGTGAGAAGTTTCTCCACTCTTTCCAACAACAGACATATTCAGAAGGCGGATGCATAAATCAAAAATTTATATTCAGACAATTGCAATTTAATTTGAGCATAAACCGAAAATAAAGAGGAAGCAATTGCTGAGCTCCAGACTGTTGGCAATAATATAGCAGTAAAATATCGTATTTATAATTTTGGTATTTCCAACCTGTCGACACCTGTCTCAACGTGCAGGCTTGGTGAATCCTTAAACCAGTTTTGTGCCTGCGGTGAAATTATTTTTCGATTTTGCGCATCTGCACAAATTTTTCAATCGGGATAGTATTGTTGTGCATGCACTCGTGCAGCCAATACTAGTGTGATGGTATGTCACACACGAAAATAATTCCGTGTAAAATCAATTAAACCATTTCAATCAAATCCGCAGTTCTGCCCTTCTAAACGCTATTAAAAACTAATTAATTTGCAATCATATTAACAATAATTGTCAGATGTGGTCAAAATGCTGCGGAATCACTTGAAACTGCTTTCGCTCATATACCAACTTTGTGCAGTATTTGGCAGCGTGCCGATAGTCTGGGACAAGAACAGTCAACAAATTCGACCCTGTAAACATTTCTCCATTAACATAAAAACCTTTAGGGTGAAATATTGGCGTCAAACAATATATACTGCAGCACTAGCCTTTGGTGGATCCTACCATTTTAAGTACAGGTATTCGAATGATAAAAGATTGATGATGGACGGACTCATGATTGGACTCACAATTGGATTGGTCTTGTCTGGACGTTTGCATCTTAACGTGTATAGATCTCTCGTGCCGGTGCTCTGCACTTACATCAACGGGCTGATTAACTTCCAAAAGAATGTGTGCAGTATAGTGGAAATAGGCAAACGGAAAATGTCGGGTATCGCATCTCTGAATATACTTACAGCTTATATTGGATGCATTACCATCATGGGTGTCCCAGCAATCTTTGTGTCCTTGTCGTCCAAGTTTTGCAGGGTTCTTCATTTTGCCGGAATGCAAGTTTGAAGTCGCGACGGAAACACAGTCTTCTCAACTCCTCATTGTAAACCAACTGCTGAAATGGATGATGCTGGTCCTGAATCACTATTTCTGGTGTTTTGGGTTGTACAGTTGCACAATGATTGTGTGTGGATGTCTGGTCCTGTGCACAGTAACAATGGTGGAATACCTAAAAATGTAACATTACAATGATAATACGTTGCACGGGAATTGTATTGAGTTCATTTACTAAAATTTATTCACAGTTTGCAGGAAACATAAGAAGAGCGATCCGATACTACTGCTCTCCTTTGCGATGCTGTTTATGGATGGGATTCTGCTTACCATGATTCCTTTCGGCAGCACTGCCTATTTGTATATTCAGGATTGTGAAAACTTGAAGAGGTTAAAGGGAAGCTTGGTGACTCAAAAGATTAAAAATTATACAGATCTTCACTGGAAGCAAAAGTTTTATCAAAGTTGTAGGCCCATCAAAGTTAAATTGGGTTCGATAACTTTTGTAGACAACTTGACCGCTTTGCACTGTATTGATCTCGCTAATAATCTTACTGTTAACATTCTGCTATTGACTAAGTACCCAGTTGATATAATTCGCTGGTATCGCAGCGATTTCGCTTGCCCAGCTCACTATGTGAGTCGCGGATAATCGTATTGGATTAGTACTCGAATCCAAGGATATTTGTCCGGTGGAACTGTACGAGCTCTGTGCTATTCGCTGCGATTAAAAACGCATCGATCTTTGTGCGATTTCTCTGCGATTTCGACGGACATACGTTCATGCACGCTTCTTACTATTTCTACTAGCTTGTTGCATACTATTGTGTTGATGAATGAAGGTATGAAAATGATCGTAGTTATGAACTTAGCAACTATCTATTATCTAATTTTTAAACGAATCATCAATTACCATCCATGGTATAAATTCAATGCGCTGCTTGTCTTGTCACAACATTGTGATTCAGCAGTTAACTTACTTATAATCGTGTCCATGAGCAAAGTCACTTTAAGTTTGTTGCATTACCAGTATGACCAGTAGCATTACTGGCTTACTGTTAATTTCAGAGAACATATCATTCGACAGTACATATAAATTATATTTCTGTAATAAAAGAGCTACATTATTTGGTAATATGTACCTAACGCTGGTAGGGGGGAGGGGGGGGGTTCGCCGACGACCGTGACATCTAATGTTAAAGGGTACCCCATTTACATTACATAGGGCGTGAGAAGGGGGGGAGGGGGGTCCGAAAAATCGGTTTTTTAGCGTTACATACTATATGCACGCCCCCTTATACCAACATGAGAGGAGTGAAACGAATTATTTAATTTTGAAATAGCATGCTTGGTAGATAACCACTCTACGCACGGCCTTTGCCTCCATAAGTTTAGAGCTACTAAAATGCATTGGGAACAAAATCGCCGGATTCGTAGACTTTTCGCATACATTCGCTTCGAACAGAGAGGAGCTACAAAACATCCCCAAACCAAATTCGCTGCGATTTCCAAGCGATATATCTTTCGCTGCGACATCAACGCGAAAATGTGCTAACAAGAGGATAGAAATAATTACGCTGGTTTTACGCTAGAATCGCAGAGATATCGTACTGCGAGAAACAGCTATATGTCAACTGGGTAGGTTGTAGGATATGTTAAATCGAAAAGGTAAAAAAAATTCGCTTGTTAGCAAAGTCTTCATTCTGGACACTTAATAATTAAATTCCGAAAGTTCAGTTATTTTTAGAATTTCATCTTACGATCTGAATTTAGACAAGTTTCTTTTTTCAATTTATTTGTCGCATGCATAGTTGTTGCAGAATGTTAGCTATATAGTACATCCAGATTGAAGAATATAAGTAGATACGCTTATAAGGGAATGTGACATAGTTAATAGCTCGGCCAACTGGCCAAGTGTTTCTAACTGTCGGCAATGCATTTAATTTGACGAAAGAGTTGCTAATATAACTCTATCAACGACCCAGCAGAATTAAGGTAACCAGCTGATTCAAGCAAAAGTCGAGTAGAACGATGGGCGTTGAATTGTCAACGTAGTTGACATCTCCTAAACGAACTTTTATTGGCTGCAATGCTGAAATGTTGCGAAGCCAAACTCCACTTTCTCTACCACTTACCAGTGGAATGAGCTTTGTTTTAATGTATTTCAACAATTGTACAGAATCACCATATACTCCACCAAAAGCTCCAAAGCAAAACACTATACCAAGAAATCCGTCAATTAGAGTACACGAAAATATAAAAATATGCAAATAAGACATTCCCGACTTGTTGGTAACAAACGCGTAAGCACCTATGATGAAACAGATAATGAGAGTATTCAAGGACACTACCACCACACCGTCTTGTTGAAACAAGTTGTAGTAGCGGGCAAGTATTTCAATTTCTCTGTAAACACGAATGCGTGTAGTTTGAATTACACGACTGTTTCCAGTTTTCATATTTCTAAAGCAGTGAGTGATATGCACTTTAAAGTAATTTAAATAATATTTTAGACATATTCCAGGAAGAAACGATAGTTCAAAGAAGACAAAACAAAGAAATCCTATCATATCAATATGCAGCCAAAACATCCAAACAAAAATTGCTCCCAACATAAAAACTGCCTTAATTGATAAACGTCCAGGACCGTTGTCGGCTGTTGGGAAATTGCAATGAGGGAGCAGGAAATATGCAAATGTTCCCGGTGAGCAACTATCGACCCATCGTTGAAGGGAGTAGCAGACTGGAATTATTATTGTGGTAGCCAGACAAGATATCTGAATCAGTTGGATCGTCCACTTTTTGGATTTTGTCAGGGCAAACTCCTGAGCCAATCCATTACCTATTGTGAAAATTGCATGCAAATTGTCTAAATCATTTCCGGCGCTAATTTTGTAAAAATATAAACATTACTACCGCATCCAACAAAATGTCGCTTCTCAAACGTCAGCAGCAAATTAAAGAATTCCACACTTATTTTGCATTTTTCAATGCTTGCCCATCGGTGAAGTAGCGTCGCAGTTCCCGTGACGCAGTATAAAATGCATTCCATTGTAATCGCCAAAGGTCGCAAGCTCGCCCCGTAAATAGTTTGGATCCATAACATAAACGTGTGAATAGAAAACTGCAGCAATTTGAATTTTTGTCGTGCCAGCTTTTGTTTTGAACAAGTCCCAAGCGAGTATGTTATGTACGACTGCGTGTCGTCCTCGAACGTATGTGTGATTGGTGATGGCGCCACTCGACTTAGAAAAGATAAGTGAAGTTTGAACACAGTTAAAATTTTCTCTTGGATGAGCATGATGATGTAACGGAATTCAAGATATTTAGTGAATTATATTGGAAATTGCCGTTACAAAATGATGGATTAGGAACCAAAGGTACCCGCCGTTCAAACCATGATGTAATTTTTACTGTCGACGGTTTAGCAGTTGGATACAACTTGGTTGGAAATTTGAGAACCTGGAGATATCGATGTTAAATTGTTTACTACAATATTCAGTTGTCACTCAAGTAGTTGCTGATTGCTTTGTGGTCACTGGGAATGGTGACATACACGTCATATGTCTACGCCAATCGTTGCATTCATAATGTATGCCAACATCGATCAACGACACGGTTCAATACATTTGAAAATGTCACGCTTGTTCAAATATACATTTATCTTGTTCACCATGCCGACACAAGAACCGACAACATTCTCTGTGATGTACTTTGATTTTATCATAGGTCGTCGGTGTTTAATTCAACATTCTGTTAAAACGAACATCTATGGGAACTTCACTGAAATTTGCCCAGCATGTAGCATGCATCATTCACGAATCTGTACCACCGACCGATTGGAGCCTCTCTTTCAGCTTTGTAACTTTAAACATCAAATATTTGACATAATCCGAAGCTGAGTAGTATAATTATTTATGTCTAACATATGTTTTTGTGCCTATTCCAAATTATTTTAAATTTTACCACGCAATGCTAGAGCATGTTTTCTTTTAAGTGAGTACAACCGCAACGATCAAATCCGGTTAGCATTCGTTGTGATATTGTGTTTCGTTGTTGATTTGTCGGCCGTGACATTGCCATTGTATGTGTTTATCTATTAAAGGAAATATTAATTTATAAATACGATATGTATCCAGACAGCTTTCGGATAGAGTACATGTCGACCGCAAACCTGTGTTGTCAAAAATATATCACATAGAAACCGTCCAAGAAAATGTCATTAACAATTCTACATTTCACAACTCAACTATCATGTTATTGATACAACAGAGGAGACTTAAACTAAATTTACATTTACATGAAACGTGTCAATTTCAATAACAATGCTATTGCTTTCTCAAAATTGATGTGCTCATCACAAAAAAATCAAATTTCTCGAACTAACTTCTCTTTCGTCCGGATTGTTGCAAATTAAGCTAATCAACAAGAAGTCGTTCGTTTCTGTCATGCAAAAATAAAGAAGACACAACAATCTTTAAAGAATATAATAAATAAACATACGTCATAAACAGGCGTTATGTTTCTAAGTCTGATCTGTACTCCATGGGAAGGAAGACGACCATACGTGTATTCAAATATTTTCATAGATATTATGTATAATGGCGTAATCCATGGCAAGGCTAGGATATCAGGATTTCAACTGGGAATTCCTATCGCCGCCATTTTCTATTGTTGTTTCCAATGTAGCAAAATGGAACGTTCGTTTGAAGCTTTGATTATGTACAACTGAAAGGCGTTATCCTAACAAGGGAAGGTAGCGATGTTAGGGCGGCCGAATGGGCTGAAAATTGTGTCAGATACGTAATCAGCGATGCTGAAAACGTAGGAAAAGTCAGGTTTTGCGGAATACAAAGTCGTAATCCTCTACACGCAAAGAAGCAGTGTTCATCGAATTGATTGAAAGAATTCAAACATGTTGTTGAGTAATTCATCTATGAATTGTTCATAGGTTCTACTAAAATCAACACTTGCAATCTTAAATTATGTTTTATTTACAATTAGCTTAAATATTAATTTTTAGTGGTAATGTTTAGAACAACTTGAAGCAATATGAAAAAAGTTTAGCATTTGTGGAGAACATGTCGAGTCATATTTATGCTTATGTATTGACAATTTGTTTCACCTTGGGAAATATTTCAAGCAACAACATAAAATAAAACTTGTTACGTCAAACATCAAGTGGAGAATAATTTTGGACTACTTGCATTGTCAATGAACATTTCAGGGACGAATTTTACAACAGCATATTCTATCAATCCAGAGAACAATACTTTTCTTCATTGATTTTCGTGTAGCGGCTTACAACTTTGTATTCCGCAAGATCCGACATTTTCCAACATTTTTAGCATCGCCGATTCCTACGAGACACAATTGTCAGCCCATTTGGGCGCCCCAAAATCGAAACCTTTCCTTCTAAGGGTAGGGAGTACTCCGATTACAAACACGAAATAAAAGACTACTAATTATATACAGGACGCAACGATTCATTGAATTCACCAACAAATTTTCCTCATTGAATTTTCCGAATTGAATATTGCGATATGAATTTTCCGAATTGAATTTTCCAAATTGAATTTTCCGAATTGAATTATCCGAATTGAATTTTCCTAATTGAATTTTCTGAAGTGACTTAACCGAATGGGATTTTCCGAATTGAATTATCCGAATTGGAATTTCCGAAGTGAATTTTCCAAATTAAATTTTCCAAATTGAATTTTCCTCATTGAATTTTCCTAATTGAATTTTCCAAATTAAATTTTCCAAATTGAATTATTCGAATTGAATTTTCCGAATTGAATTTTCCTAATTGAATTTTCCGAATTGAATTTTCCGAATTGAATTTTCCGAATTGAATTTTCCGAATTGAATTTTCCGAATTGAATTTTCCGAATTGAATTTTCTGAAGTGACTTAACCGAATTGAATTTTCCAAATTAAATTTTCCAAATTGAATTTTCCGAATTGAATTTTCCGAATTGAATTTTCCGAATTGAATTTTCCTAATTGAATTTTCCAAATTAAATTTTCCAAATTGAATTATTCGAATTGAATTTTCCTAATTGAATTTTCTGAAGTGAATTTTCCTAATTGAATTTTCCGAATTGAATTTTCCGAATTGAATTATCCGAATTGATTTTTCCTAATTGAATTTTCTGAAGTGATTTAACCGAATGGGATTTTCCGAATTGAATTTTCCGAATTGAATTTTCCGAATTGAATTTTCCGAATTGAATTTTCCTATTTGAATTTTCCTAATTGAATTTTCCAAATTAAATTTTCCAAATTGAATTATTCGAATTGAATTTTCCTAATTGAATTTTCTGAAGTGAATTTTCCTAATTGAATTTTCCGAATTGAATTTTCCGAATTGAATTTTCCTAATTGAATTTTCCTAATTGAATTTTCCGAATTGAATTTTCCTAATTGAATTTTCCTAATTGAATTTTCCAAATTAAATTTTCCAAATTGAATTATTCGAATTGAATTTTCCAAATTGAATTATTCGAATTGAATTTTCCTAATTGAATTTTCTGAAGTGACTTAACCGAATGGGATTTTCCGAATTGGAATTTCCGAAGTGAATTTTCCAAATTAAATTTTCCAAATTGAATTTTCCGAATTGAATTTTCCGAATTGAATTTTCCGAATTGAATTTTCCGAATTGAATTTTCCGAATTGAATTTTCCGAATTGAATTTTCCGAATTGAATTTTCCGAATTGAATTTTCCTAATTGAATTTTCCTAATTGAATTTTCCAAATTAAATTTTCCAAATTGAATTATTCGAATTGAATTTTCCTAATTGAATTTTCTGAAGTGAATTTTCCTAATTGAATTTTCCGAATTGAATTATCCGAATTGAATTTTCCTAATTGAATTTTCTGAAGTGATTTAACCGAATGGGATTTTCCGAATTGAATTATCCGAATTGAATTTTTCGAAATTGAATTTTCCGAATTGAATTTTCCGACATTGAATTTTCCGAATTGAATTTTCCGACATTGAATTTTCCGAATTGAATTTTCCGACATTGAATTTTCCGAATTGGATTGTCCCAAGTGAATTTTCCGAATTGAATTTGATTGAACGTCAGTTGATTGCATAATATGATCTTACGAAGTCAAAAACGTAACAAAATGTGTACTTCCATAAAACTTCCTGAAACACTTTAAGATGGTTCCCATTTCATGTCCGCCTAGGTTAACCCACGGCACGTTAACGTGCATAGACGCACTAATTGTAGCATGTGCACTATCTGCACATTATTGCGTTTATGTTTGTTCGATGTTAACAGAATAAAGAAGTGCAATAACCAATTTAGAAGGACATTTGCCAAATTTACTTCCACAATACGTTCTATCGTGAGGTCATTGTGGGTTCTGATAGACTTTGTATGACGGATGTATACTAGAAACTTCAAAACATTCAGAACTATTGTGTGGCCAATGGCCCACTGTTTAGGTGCACTAAACATCAATCATGTTGTGTGCTTTGTTCGCACTCCAGCACCAATTCTCAAATGTCATGCATTTTCTACTTACTGATATAACACGGGTGGTGATTATTACCTGCTGCTGTGCCAAGAATGTGTGTAGCTAACCGATAAACCATTCAAGGGGGATTTTATCCATCTGGAGGGGACGAATTATGACACGTGAGAAAAAAAGACTTCTTCGTAATTGACCAATCATTGCCTTCGCCAGTGACCATTCCTATAAGGTAGACAGCAGAATGTCACCATCATCCTTTATATGCTTTGTTACTCAACCAACATTGTTTATCGTGTTAAAGAAACAATGACATTCTTGTGAAAGGTTAAGCATGCTTTCATCTTGTGTTCAATACATTCACAGAATTTGGATTTATCCACAGAAGCGTATTTGAAGTTAAATCATTCTCTTGAATGGGATGCAGTCATTTATTCTAGTTATGAACGAATTGCATGAATTTAATTACCACACCGATTATGTCACCTAGCATCTATTTAGGGTTTCCATAAACTTGTCATATTTATACTTCAGACTTGCTACACAAATATTAAAACCACACAAATTTCTTGATTATGTCCATGAAGTTGCGATATATTCCCATTATTTGTTTTTGTAGTATTTTTCGGCCTTCGAATGTCCAAGCACAGAGGGCGATGCCGATTCCGCCACCCCACACCATAAAAATAACCACAATGTTACCACTCATATTTGGCTTCGAGGGATATACTAGATTATCAATTGCCATATAGCTTTCACTGGCAATTTTTTCGAACCAATGCATAATAACGGACGCGTTTACACCCGAACGTCGCTTCGATATTTGCAACAGCAATAAACCGGAAAAGGATAGTCCCAAATCCTGATGTTTTAGATCGAGACTAATGACATCAGAATGGTTTCGGACCTTACGCAATGAGCGAGCAAAATGGTTACACTTGTAGCTGGCCAAAGTCCACACCGTTTTGTTGCATTGTCGCAGGTCGTCCCAAGCATGTTCATCCTGTAACTTTTGAAACTTAATATTTATCATGGGAACGCTTTTGCTGAATAGTAATAATGTTCTCACCCCAAAACGTGTGTATTTAAGACTACTATAGTCTGAGTCTTCCACAGCCTCTTTCAGAGCAATTGGAGTCTAGACATGGGACGTAGACTCATCCTGAATTCTAATGGTACCGTTTTGATAATCTTTCCCCTCAAACAATTCATCAGTCGTTATACGTTGCAAGTCCGACTTTTGTTCTGATTTTTGTCGAAATCTTGGGATTAATGTGCTGTGCAGTTCAGTAGTTGCTGAACAAGAGATTGACTTCGGCGCAACAAAGTGTAGATGGTGGTTAGAAAATCCGGAAATTTTTACGGTGGAATTACAGGCGATGTAATTTCATCAAACAAGGTAGTCCTATAGCACGTGGGAACGCTGAAATGATTATACAACACATATTTGTCGTCCAATGACTCGTATATAGTTTTGTACGGAACAGGCTGACGTGGAGTGACAATGTTGTAAACATTCGAGCTTTTGCACGCATTACTCAAAACAATTCCGACGAGTAAGGCAGACGCCACTTTTATTCTCAGATTGACAATTCTTAAGAAGTGGCTGGGAAATGGGTCACCCTGCTCAAAGAGCACTTTCACCAAGTACATCACTTTGTAATTAATTGGAATAAATTTGGAGAGGTGGGATCCGAATGACAAATACTTAATGACAATTGTCTGCGCTAGAATTGATAGTGCTAGAGTTAGCCACACTGACCCGTCGTAAACTGATATAAATTCCTGAAACGGAAGGGACTGAATTCTCTTGTAACCTCAACGGACAAATCCGTACGAGCTCATTTCATTTGAGAAAGTTATTGTTGCATCTGAGTCGTTATCGGCTGCGTCGTTTATTAAGAGTGCTGCAGTGTTCAAAAATGTGCTGGATGTATCCAGCAATACTGTGGTTAAATCAACGAATGTGAGATTTTTTAACACGGCAGATATTATGGTCTCATGCATAAATGCAAAGTTTAGCTGCTCGTCCCATCCATATCCTCTTGTCGGGAACAATTGCCCTGAAGCGTTTATGATGGATTCACTTTGCAAGCGCCAAAGAAAATTCAAAACGCTTACGTCAAACGAGGATCCGTGCAAAGATGTTGTGGAGCGTAGGTATATACCACTATTGATTTCGTTCCATGGCAGATTGATCCGGTCTCCCAATGACGCATGCGTCACATTGACAGCGCAATTGATGCGTGTTTTAAAACAGTTTGTAATTGGCACAACAGTTCGTATTACCCCAATTGTGCAAGATATTGGGCCCCTTGAGTGAATTGGGTCACACTCGGTATGTCCTGTTACTAGAATTTCGTAAAATAATTAGCTCTGTAAAATAATTAGCTCTGTAAAATAATTAGCTCTGTAAAATAATAAGCTCTGTAAAATAATTAGCTCGGTAAAATAAGTAGCTCGGTAAAATAATTTGCTCTGTAAATTAACTAACATAATCTGATTCTTCATAGTCATTATCAACTAATTTGAAGTTAATTAGTCCGTATCTAGTTGGGTCCGGCAAAAAAAAATGTTTCTCGCTGAATTGATATCACTTGATTATCAATTGACAGTTGATTTTAAAGTTTGATGCCAATGAATTTACTATTTGCTTTAATATTTAGAATATGTCTACACACAACACAATGATCTCGATTAGCATGCGTATTTCCGAATGGATGACCTTGCAGTGTGACGATCTTCACTGCCTTTTTGCAAGTCTTTAACAAAAGTGAAAGTGTTACACATTGGGTTTGCATCAATGTCGGAACTGAATATCATTGCTGTATACAATGCATTCGGTTTGTTTCGTGGGCATGGGGCCAAATCACTGATGGCACTGAATACAACAATAAATGTCATCAACGTTTTTCCAACAAGAACTAAAACTCGTAAATTAAGCCGCTTTCCCGGTAATCCCTGTTTACATACTTGTAATAAAATGTCTTGCAGATTGCATTTTTCGGGTTTACTCTCTATTGCAAAAGTGGATCTATTTTTAGTTTATATGACTTGGTCGATTCTCTGTGTTGCATTCTACGTATGCCACGCAGACCTACAGTTTATCATTTAGTGTTTGCTAGAAAGTGTTCCGCATCATACCAACAAAAATGGAGAAAACATTTCCAAAGTTTTCGAACATTTGTCCCATCTTGATTCTACTCGCTGCTTCCGTCCAGGTTGACTGTAGGTACTACTACCAAAGCCCAACGCCAGCCCAGAGAAATTACAATGAAGAGCGGCGTGGGTCTCCAGCACCAGTAGAAACAACTACACTGTTGCCGTTCCCAGTTTCTACATCCGGTGCCTCGACCAGTGTCCCAAGATGTGGGGAGATATTTAACTGCAGTTCCAGCGCAATATTTCATTCACCAAATGATCAGATTATCGCCAACGAAAGATGCATTTGGATTGTGGCCGTTCCTGGCGCAAGTGGCTATCTTGTAGATGTGTTTGATCTCGGATGGGATCCGCTGGATAATCAGACGGAAAATCAGATTATTATTGCTGGGTTTAAGGGAGGGAAGGAGATTCCGACAGAATTATCCCCGTACGAAGAGAAAAGCTAAGAGCATTACTACATATACTTATTAAAATTATTAGTTTGAATTCGTTTTGATTTTCATAAAAAATATATATAGGGCTGGAAAAGGAGAGTTGACGGTTTTGGATTCCAGTCTGCTCGTCATTACCTTCATTTCCGGATCAAATCCACGAAACTCTACAGGATTCATTCTGAAATACAAATCACTGACTAGTGGAGATACGACGGAGATGTCCTCACAGTCTGCTAGGCGCCTCATTTTTCCGGAAACATTTTACCTGAAGCACCCATCCTCCGACAGTAACCACTACGAGCCAAATGAGCTCTCAGCTTTCTTGTTTCTCCCTCAAAACAATGTACATGTGAATGGGAGAAAGAGCAATATAGTTTACATCAGGGCCGGATTGGAGGACGATAGTTGCTTGGATCATTTGCTAGTTTACCTCTTCACCGTTGTGGAAAAGGAAGATGGCGGAGCTTATGGACGGTGGTTTCTTCGAGGAAGGTACACATGTGATATAAAGTATAAGATGTTGAAAAAAGAAATACAAGAGTAAAAGCTTGGTCTAATTGGAATGCTTATTTTTTTAAGGATTTGTGGCTTGATGGAGACCCAACTTATTTCAAGTACAGATATGGTTCTGATAATGTTTAGTAGCGACTCAAGCTATAATGGTCAAGGATTTCAATTTACATACACCACAAATTAAATATTAATGAGCCAGTCCAATATTAAATCAGATATTTTCTGTATCGTTGGTAGGCTACTCGCAACAACTTGAATATGTACATATTAACTTTTAGACACAACTGACATAACTGGATAGTGTAATTCGTTAAAAATGAACCAATGAATAAATTTGATTTATAAATTGCAGTAATACGAACACTTATCATCCTCAAATGTGTATTCGATACAAACCTCGAGCTCATCATTACTAGGAAGAGCACCATTTCGAACTGTTATTGACACTTAATTGTTTATTAGTAATTAATTAATAATTGTTTATCTAACGATTATCTAAATAATTGGTCGTGAACAATCTCGACTATAACTAGTCACTGATTTGGCATACGACTATTGATTATGTATACAATGGGCAACTGTTTGACGTACGTGCTTTATGTTATCGGGTTCAAATGCATTTACACCATGACGGTCTCACGTGTTGCTTTGTGTAAAATACTATCTAAGTGTCTATTCTCATTTGAATTTAAAAAATCCGCTCATTTTATTATCTAAAATTGAATCAAACTTTAATTAAAATAAATACATCAAACTTGAGCAGCAGCACCAAAGGAAGACGACAAGACAATTCATGACACATTAAGTTTACATATACCTGGCTGAAACAGCGTGACTGGATCCTTTGATGTATGCAATATAAATTTCTAGAATGCATGTTGGTTGTTTGTTTCCAGTACATATAAATTATTCGGTGGAAATTCCACGCTAAACTTTGCCTTCACCAAAATCAGAAAATATTTTTTGGCACAGCAATCTATAGAATAATGACATTTCTCATCCAATAAAATTACAGTTATTTGGTTATGTTTTTAAGCTGGAAAAGTACTGAAGAAATGTACGAATATCTTATGGTAACCGTTAAAGGAAAAATTAGTCTGGACGGAGCCGTCAACGAAAGCTTGAAAATGAACATTTTTCTCATTCAAGGTGGACACATCTACAATCTTATCTTGTAACTCACACAAACGTGTTCTGGAATATTATTTAATTTCGTACTAAGATATTTGTCGGTGCTTCAACATGATGGTTCTATAAAGTGGTAGAACTGTATTAGCGCCAGTGGTATTGGTATGAATAATGAAAATACAATAATATTTGTCAAGTTTGTATGTCTTCGTGCAGTCGTTTTCGTTCGCATGTTCAAAGGTACCGCATCATTGATGCTCGAAACGAACAATATGATTAAAACATGGTGATGCGAGCGGTTATGTAGTGGTTTCCCTCTGAAGCCAATGCTATCCTCTTTTATTCAAACTGGCAGCAAGTTGTACCACCGAAAGAAAACTTATCGATGTGCACCTTTCATTTTGTTATTTACGCCACATTATAATAATAAAAATATTGTTGACATGGAAATAGTCTCAAGCAGCGAGACATTATCCAATACTCAGTGAAGAGTAATGTAGCACCAAGGCGCATCCTGGTACTACATCCATGTCTGCATATTTGTAGAACTCTTCGAATGTTTGTAACAAATATATTCATGAGTATTCCGTATGTAATGTTGTTCACTATTGCTCCCATTTGGAGCTAATGTCTAATGTTATTTTGCCAATATAGTCATCATACTTAATTTCCAATTGGAGAGCAATTACTCCTACTGTCCAGTTAAAAAACAATTATAAAGAAGCGAGTTGTTGGATCGTGGCTTTGTAATACAATGAGGGTATTTTCCATGTCGTAAAATATAGAAACTAATTTGAACGAGTCGTCTATGACGCTGCTACAAGTTACTGAAATGAACCCGGATCATTGTAACGCAAATGACATGCCAATAGTGTTCCTACAGCCTTTCATTGCGTTATAAAATACGAAAAAAAATAAAAGAATTACTTTATGACTTATGATCGTTAATTTATGTGACCTAAGTAACATTTGCTGTACATGGCCACTACTGAGGATTGCTGCGTTTGTACTTGATAGGTTTTGCAAGATTGCTGTAGATTGCAATCTGTTCCAGTTGTTTCCGCCTTTTGCATGTTATGTCCACGTTCTAAATGGAAATCAATTTTTCAGAAGTGTTATCTCCGAGAGTATCGGTGCTATTTATTCTAATGTCATTCAACGTAAGCTATTCCAAATGGTGGTTTTTTTCGCTCAACGCCAGTTATTATAATATCACTTTGTGGTTCAAATTATTTATATTCACATCAACCGTTGGGCCAAGGCCACATCTATTTAGCCAATCACAACACATTACACTTCACTCATATCCCGACTAAAATATCGACACAAGTGGATGGACACTACGCATATCTTTCTTCATTACCAATAACCATAGCCAAGGTGCCCACTCGAGACTAGAAAATTCTACACTACGTTCGGATAGTCAGCATCCCCCAACATATTAAGTCAGTTTGCCTTAACCATTTGTAATTAGAATTAACAGAACATCGAGATTGATTAACATGATTGCATTTAACTGGATGTAACAAATTATGAATTGCTTGTTTCTGCCGTTACAGCAAAAAGGCGTTAAATTAGATTAAAAATCCAGATGAGCATATTCAATTCGTTTGAAACTTTAACTGCGCAAATGATATGCCTATTGTGCATTAATACTACACAGAAGTCATTCAAACGCTTCTCTCATTCCGGTAAGGAGGTTGCGTGTTTTACTTGGTCCAAAATGCCTCAAAGGTACAAACAAACGCGGTAAGTTTCTTAACATGCGGAAGATGTTGCGAGTTGGACGAGAAAGCTGGAAAGATAACGTTCTTTCCAAGGCCACACTATTTTAGAGTGGTATATGAAGGCCTGTTCGGCATGTCTCAAATTTTACAACATGTTCACCTGGCAATGACAGGCGGTGCAACAGGAAACGGTGACCACTTTAGCAAGCAGTTACGGAATCTCAGAAAACTTTGCATCCTGGGCCACCTCTCAGGCTTTCTGTCATCATGCTGGTTTCTCAGAATACAGAACAATCTCAAGGAGTTTTGGGAGCAGCTGTTGGAAATGGAGGCCCGGTACTGGTTCCGTGAAAATGGTAAGTTCAATTTCAATATGTTTGAAAAATGTTTATTTCTAATTCGTGCTGCTATTTTGGAATGACGACCAAAAATATTGATTACCTCAGATCTCAGTAGTCAGGAAAATAAAGTCATAAAAATGGGTAAGACGATGTGCAAATTGTTGGCCCTTGGAATTGCATGTCTTGGAAACATATTTGCCTTCATCGCGATTCTAATTCCGCATCTGCCAACCAATATGTTTACGTATCCGCCTGGATCCTGTCTACTGAGAGCTTACAGATGTTGTTTCGGAACAGGAATTCTAAGTATGGTAATGGAAGGGGTAATGACGTTCATTTTGAATGCAGTTCTTTTGGAAACCGACGTGAAACGTTTTCTTGTAGCGACAATCGAGACAGTGGTGGGCCCCATCATGATAACGATCCTCCTCTTAAAATTCAAAAGGTGTACCATTTTGATAAATTCTGCAATTTGTGGAAGTTTGGTTTTGTAATTGACCATCTAATGTTGCAGGAAATGGGAAGCGATACGGTACACATCCTCTTTCATTCCAGAGGTTGAGAAATTGGAACCAGCTAACCTGTTGTACCGACAAATTCAAATTCTGTGCTCTGCCTTCAACCAGATTTCATCTGTGCAGTTGATCATACATCTCATTTGTTTTGGAGGGTCACAAATTACCCTGGCGCTGGAGATCATCCATAGAAATTCGGCAAATCGCTCAACACTGTCCGATGTGATTGTTTTTTTTCAATTTGTTTGCCGTACACAGTGGTGCCACTCAACTTTCTATTTGGATGCTGCGGACAGGTGCATGAAAAGAGCAGAGTCGTCTTGAATGAAATGCAGTTCCACATGACAGGATTTGAGTCACCACTGTACAAGAAACTGATGCGGTCATATCCGCCGGTGAAAACTGGATTTGGGGTATCCAACTTTATCGACAAGTTGACACCCATCATATTTCAAATGTTTCTTGTTAGCCGGCTAATTGATCTTCTGCTCATCCATTACTAAATTTACCCACAGTGGACATCATTTTAGAGACTTAAAATTTTGTGTAGTAACATTCGTTAGATATGAATCAATTTGATTATTGCTAGAAATTGGCATATATTGAAACATCATATTCCAACATTACATTAAAGTACATATATGTATAACAAATATATCAAAATATTGAATTGAAAGGTAATAAATATTATAGTATTTTATTGCATGTGTATATATTTTGCACCCTTAACCAAACTCACTTCAAAATTGATTAGAGCCGTCTGTTTCATTCGTTCTCATCACACTCTTTTTGTGTGTTTCTGAATGTAAATGATATTATATTACAATTAAAATAATGATTATGAATCGTTGCCACATAATCTTTCGGTTTCCAGGATCCTGTATCCAGGAGTGGGATTTTTTTAGAAAGTGAGGTAAATTGAGTCTACATAGGTTTTAGCGGAGTTTGTTCCTACTGTATGTATTTTGAAACCAATTTGACATTTATTGTCAGAAGCTTACCAAAAATTGCCCTGTGCCGTATCGAATTTTATTCAACGTACAGCGTATTGCATTCCGGAGACTATGGGCTTTCTTGATCTCTGCAATGAATGTTCCAAAAGCAATGTCATACACTTTTATTCCTTCCTTGATTCAAAATATCAATATTAACATCGTACACGATCGAAGAGGCGTAAGACTATTTTTGTTATCAGATTATTGTTAGAATAATAAATACCAGTTATAGGATTGAATTTAAGAAAGTGATACCCAGAATCATTGATTAATCGTATATGTATTATATCCTGAGACTAGAAACCTACAAGATTGGAAATCAAATTCGTAAGCCTGGTCATGATTACATAGCATGTCTTTAAATTGTCTTGCCATATTGACTATATATATTTATATACATATACCAGTATAATTATTTTTTTCAATTAAGGAGAAATGGTGCCTACTGCCGGATCAAAAGGCTATATAAAAAGCGATTAGTTGGAGCGACGCTGTTTAGTACATAAGAGAGATATTGCCTTGCCGTTAAATATAGAAATCAATTTGAACGAGTCGGTTATGACGCAGCTGCAACTTTCTACTGTGGTTATTCCGGAAGCACTATAACCACTCTTAAAAACGCTCGACATTTTAAATATCGTATTCTACTTTTAAAATCGTACTTTTGCACAGAATATATTTTTTTACAAACTGACTGGTTAGAAAGTGACCAGCGTCGACTATTGCTAGTAAACCGAATCGTTAATATTATTCTGAAAATTTTCGACGTATATATTAACAGATTTTAAAATAACGCAGATACTGAATTGAAGCAACGATTGAAAGTGTAATATGCATCATTATATTCTTGAAGTCTGTATGCTTGAGTGAGTACCTTTTAGTGAAGAAACCCAACAGGCTGGTACAAACCTTCATCGTTTACGAAAAACGAAACATACATTCAGTAATAAAAATGAGGACTTCGGTATTCACGATGGCGGCGTTTGCATCCGCTATTTTTGCTGCAATGAGTAATGCAATTCAGTTCGCTTTTGATCGTAAATCCCAGTCAAGCTGCTTTGTCAATCTTATTTTGGAAATTGGAAACAAATTAATTGAATCATCCGTTGCCCCGACCGACAGCCACACTTGGACGGTTTATACGAACACAACTCTACACAGTGTCGGTTTACGAAATCTCTCTGCAAGTGACAACATAACAGTTAAATCTGATTACATGCGCTTCAACTTCAGGCTTTCACTCAACTGCATAGTATTTGTCATCCGGCAGGAGACACCTTTCGGAGTGTTTTCAATGATCGAGAATTCTGGGTACGCCACATCAAAGTATGCCCTAATGCTCATACTTATAGACAATGAGAAGAGTAATCTGTATCGTGGGTTTTGGAAGGATTATGACAAATTACTACATCATTCATTTAATGTGGATACGGCATTTATAAGCAGAGTGTCACACTGCAATCATTTCGCTGTCTTTGCGGTTTTCTGCTACGCCTGCCCACTTGGCATTACACGGATTTCGACCAGAGTGAAAAATTTGCCTGTTTTTGAGGCTACACAAAAAGTAAAGCAATTGGCTTACATGTCGAGTCAAGGAAATCGACGCGTCTTGGGAACGATGTACAAAGATTTTAAATTTGCGTCGGAAGAATCCATGTGGAACACTAAGTCTTGCATGGAATGGAACAGTCGCAGAAGCCTTTACAACGGCATTCACAAATGTACCGCAGGAGAATTTATAACGCTCAGAATGGCAATGGATTTCGCCAATGTAACCATACTAAAATTTAATCTTTTTCCAAGTTCAAAAAGTTCAAAACAAAGCATTGCTTTTAACCATGTTTCCATCATTTCTTGGAACCACATGAAATCAATAACGTGGACTAGGGTTTACAGTGACCGCTGGCAAATGGTTTCAGCGTTACAAGAACCTCACAAACTTTTTTATTGCAGTCACGCAAGAAGAGTGAATTTAGGAGCTTGGCGCACTTACGCGCATGTGTTTGACTATGAAGTATGGTTAGTAGTCCTATTGACTACACTAGTGTATGGATGTGTTGTGTATAAAAGCATCTTCATGGCGCTAGATCTACTAAGTCCTTTATTGCAAACTGGCCTAAAACTATCGCATCTCCGCAGTTTTGCATCCATCCATCTGATTTCCTCCGTATGCATCTCGGCATACTTTTGTGCTCAAATCTCTCTCGGCTTTATCTTTGCGGACGAACTCCCTAAAATGTCGGACTTTATTCAGAACGGCTACAGAGTACACCTTCCGACATTTGTACACTCAAAAATGTCTAATGTTCTGGAATCATACTCACATGCTAAAGTCATGTACTTGGAAAAAGAATATAATGTTCAGAATCTTATGCAAGCTTATTTTCAACAACACCTAAATTTTTCTATAACGGCAATTGAAATCCTTGAAACTATAGCACAGAGGAAACTTCTTATGTTCACAGTAACAACCCACAGTAGCATCTTACCCGCCTTGTTTCACATTTTTGAGCGTGTGAAAAAAGCACTAGTGGAAGATCAATACATTTGTGGACATCTGAAATATTCCCATTCAGGCCACTCCACAGGCTACCGTACATATGTGTTCTACGGTGCCGGATCGGATTCAGCGTCAAAAGCATTTGTAAATCTAATCAATGCAGGCTTCGGAGATCAACTGGAGAGAATGCTAACTCTTAGTAGGGCACTTAAACAAAGACTGAATTGGATGGAGGCAAAATCCAGTCTAAATACGCCAGCTAGGTTAACAATCCAGTCGCCATTGGGTCAATGCTGTTTGTTGCAGTTAACAATAGTTGTGGTAACCCTCACCGTCACAATAACTCCGCTTCTGCTTAGGAAGCTTTATTGCAACATTTTGATACCTTTTGTAGACAAACTGAAAGTAATTCGTTTTTACCTACTGACTCGAAAGAAACGAACCGACGGTGCTAAGGTTATTCAGGTGAAGTGTATTGGCGAAAGCGGGTTACCATAAGCCACTATATTCAATATCGGGTACTAATGTTTCACGAATGATTTTAAACTGTCTTGTTGTGCATACTTGAAACAATGCGTCCAATAATTGATATCAGCCTTGTAGCGGATATGATCAACGAATACAGCCAACATTCTGTTATGTGGTTCACATGAATGTGATGCTAATGGTATGTTTGACAAGAACTGAAACAAACAGTAAGTTGTAAAATGAATAATCCCTCCTGCAGTCCTCATGGCATCCTAACAGTATGAAGATACAATAGCAGACACTGTTAGAACGGATCATGGATAATAACAAATGTTGACGTTGTTGAACACTCGTACAGGTTTCAGGGAAGTTGATGCAGTTACCTTATGCATTTTTATATCCAATGAATGGTTGACAGGTTATTACTTCCGGCACAGCAGGTTGAGAAATGATTCGTCACTATTGAATTTAATATTGCGTCTATATGTATCTGCCAAAAATTCAATTTATCTGCGTGATCCATGTAACAATGATGATACAGAAGCATTTGCATAAATCGCCGTAATAAAGTAATTTCTCTATGTGTATGTCAGATTCTTCTGAAACATAGCATTGTATATTTGAAGCATTATTCATACGTATATTTATTCAGTAATAAGTTAAAATGTAAGGAAGACTCTCCTAACTGCAACACATAATAGTATGACCAGTTCATTGGAATATAAAAACTAATTTCCACCAGTTTCCGGTGAAGTTGATTTTAATGAAATTCTATAATGTGAAACATGATCACGGCTAACCCACATGTCAACCCGAGCTAAGGCTACCTTCAGAATTATCGGGAATGCGGTATTGTCAAATTAAATGGAAAAGTAATAATGAGCACTACATGTGATTCTGGTTTAAGGAATGATGGATAAATTATTATTAGCGTATGTTACGATAGCACATGAAATTAACTTGGCGACAGTGATAGTAGCAATAATACTTATGATGGCGAATTTTCGATTAAGTTAATAATAGAAAACCAATTTGCACGTGCTTCATTTGGAATTGCTACTGGGGAAAATTAGCTCAATTCCTTTCTACCAAAGCTTTCTAATTTCGTATTTTTTCTCATCGCTATAGTGTACATGTGCGGACTGTTGAATAAATCATCCACAAAATATGTGTATGAGACTGCGGAGTAGTTGTATTCGTGATGATATATCTTCCGTATTTTCCTAGTATAATTTCAAGCCTGTTGATTTGAAAATATCTGGAAAGGACAGTATGAAGTAAAAGAGCAAAATGTCGTCCAAGCAGAGCACCGCAATTACATTGTATTTGTATTTCAATTATAAATTACAAAATACATTTTGAAATAAAAAGTATTTCAATTACAAAATACAAATTACTTTCTGAAATCAAAAGTATTTCAATTACAAAATACAAAATACTTTTTAAAATACAAAGTATTTTAATTACAAATACAAAATACTTTTATGTATAGTTGAACTTTCGTCTAATCAAGAATTTCCATGTTAAAACGGTGAACACATAGGCAAAAGAGAAGATAGCATTAAAATTAATTATCTGAAAACGCTGTAGACCATTAAAATTGCATTTCGAACGATAATTTCGAGAAAAAATGCAATAAAATTATCAACATGAAATAAAAAAGTATTTCAATTACAAATTACCAAATACATTTTGAAATAAAAAGTATTTCAATTACAAAATACAAAATACTTTTTAAAATAAAAAGTATTCGAAATACAAATTACTCAACTACAAAAATTAATTGAAATACGTATTTAATTACAATTGTATTTTGTAATTGCGGTGCTCTGCGTCCAAGATACTTTAGAAGGTGTTAGTTGGAGTTTTTGTACTTGTGCCTGTTAATTAAGTGTCAACAATCAGCACAATTCAGTCCTCACTAGATAATCAAGATTTCACTAGATAGAATTTCAATCACTAGATAGATTTTTCAGATTTTATTTTATTCGGTTTTTAACTTTTCACAGCGATGGGATTGAAGTACATGGGGTTTCTGCTGCTTTGGTTATGTTGAGTAGAATATTAAAATGCTATAAATTGCATGTGCATTACTAATTGGAGTTTAATCCAAGCGGTTACGTAACCTGTTAACTGAATTGATGGTCCCATCGCCATTGACAATATTGTAAAGAAAACCTAATAAGTAATTCATAGATATAATATTAAGCAATTTGCGGGCAATACAATTGAGATTCTGGTGAAAACTCGAACGTATTTTAGTTCAATATAGAGTTTTCTCTTAACCGTCCAGCAGCAAAAGTTGCACCGCATACTCCACTGCTTTGTCCATGCAATTCAGCGGTGTGAGTGCCTCCACAAAATTAATGCTTCCAAATCTAACTTTGATACATGGGCATGACCTCCAGATGCGTCTATTTATTTTTGTCTCGAGGCAATTTACACCCGAGGTGTTAATATAATTCGAGTGACAAAGCTTAGCCTGCTGCAGTACATGTTGCGATTCCGTGTACGTCGCTCCCATCAGTCCAATGCAACATACCAATATGAACGAGCCGTCTGTTACAAGAGTGAAACTTGCCAACGCAGCTACTAGATTTCCCGATCTGAGCGATTTCACTGCGAGGGATAGGCATATCGATATGGCAAGCGTTGAACCCACAATCGTTGCAGCCATAAGCTCTCTCTGTTGAAGATCGTTGCACAATTCAGAGAGAAGCTGAATTTCCTTGTACTGTGTCACAAGTCGGAATTGTTCTACATTTGATCTCATAACAAGTAGATACTTTTGGATTCTGGAAGCCCCAACCAACATCGGTTTGATTATGTCATAAATTTGACACTTTTCACAATTTCAATACGTGAAAATTAATTTGAGAGCTGAGATTCCAAATTACCAAACTTACCTTAGTGTAATTCTCCGCATGAGAATGGGACTCAATACGAGAATATTCATCGCAACGAAAAGGGCAGCGCCTAGTCCATAGAACCAAATCCACCAGTTGAAAATATAAAGCCAACATTTTAGAAGCCAGGAACATACAATGGTACAGCGCCGACTCACTTGGTCAGGTGTGTCTAGTTGACATTCGATCAGAAGCCAATATCCAACAAAAGACGGTTTGCAAACATCACTCCAATGGAAGCCAAACACAAATCCTGCCGGTAACATAACCGTTGTGTACAGCGCAGTATAAGAGAACCCAAGGGCCATGAGTTCAAGTAAGTTTCTTGCTTCGTCACAATCATTACCCAAGTCAACAGTATTACTTCTGTAAACCTTCAGTAATTGATTTATATAGAAACAAAACTTGCTTGCCTTTAATGTTCCTGTTTGCAGATAAATGTCGTATATGGTCAGTAGTAGAAATCCCGTCCAAGCAACCATTCTATTCAATACGTCATCCGGAGAACTGAGTAATGCTTGAAGAGCGAGGAATATGTTTGAGAGAAACAAGGTTGCAGTCTGTAATTTAAAGAACCGCATTTTCCTAGAGCTTACTACCTCAAGGATAAACTCGCAGGATTTGTCGATCGCGACCGTTTTCATGGGGACGCATTTGAGACGACTTACAACCCTGACTATGCTGAATATCCAATTGACCAAATTCTTCATTTTGCAGGGACTACAATTGCCTAAGTTGTTGATTCAAACTTTCGATGCTTAACGTAGATAACTAGTAAGATGTAACCTTTAATATATAACTACCGGAAGAGTGACGCTTGCCCAAATCACAAATTATGTATGTATTGGACCGTTATACTACGTTAGTGAACCTCAAATTGAACATCTCCACCGATTTGTGGAATAAAACTTTTTGCCACCTGGTGACTCCTCTACTTCGACCCCCCACCCAGCCACCATTTTACCGATTTGAACAATGGTCTGTTGACAAAAGATTATCCTAATGAACTCCTCTATCCATTTATACAATAAAAAATTTCACGCCTGGGTCAAACCTACCACCCCCCACTTCGACCCCCGTACTTCCGGTCAATTACGAGATACATGGCTGAAAATCAATAGGGAAGGTCCTTATGGGCCAATGTATTTGTGTTCCAAATTTGAGCCAAATCGGTCAACGTGAACGGAAGTTAGAGTGGGTACGGGCACACAAACAGACAGACAGACAGACAGACAGACAAACAGATCAATCGCTATAGCTACCTTTCAAGCATTTCATGCTTCCGGTAGTTAATAAATGTGCAAGTTCTGTCTAGAACTGCCGTGGTGACGGAAACAGAAATACGGACTAAATTGATGCGGAAGAATTTATGTCGTGAGGAAACGCGACTTGTTAATTTAAATTTAAAAACTTGGTAACTATTAATTTGAGCGATGGAGACATGCGGCGTCAGACAGTTGTGAATAAATATTCAACTTTTGATTGACTTTGACCCGTGGAATCTACGAACCGACACATACGTATTCAGCAGCCACCGGGCAATGTAATACATTTTCGATTTAATATTTCATTATCCGCCTGTCTGTCATCCAAAATTTGGGAATATTAAAAATTGTGGCACTATCAATGACGGCATGCCAATTATGTTTTCTTAAACGTTAGTAAAATATTAAATGGTGATGACATGGGTCATCAGTTCTTACAGCATTGATACGTACGAAGAATGACTTACACATGAATATGGTAGTGCAAGGGAAAATCCATGCGCATAAATGGCGAATTAGCAATCGTATATATTCGAGAAATTATTAACTTTGCTGGTACCCAAGCATTTACGTAGCCGAATGCAGGCAATACGTAGTTTTGATTCGATAAAATATATTCCCGTCTATACGATGTAAAATTTATCGCATACATAATTTTAATTTTACTTCATTAATCCAACTAAGATGTTAGGATATGGACGTACTTGTTTTCTGCAATTTATTACGAGACCTTTTGGCTAATATCGTTATTTTATAAATGAAGCTTTTCACACAATGTCCACATAATGCCCTTCGATCTATATCCATATCTATTTTTAATGTTAGATAAGCTGGCTAAAATTATTAATTGAAACTTGTGTCGATAGTTTAGTTTTTATGCGCTGTGGCTAGATTGAGTAATCGTAGTATATAATGTACAACTGTATTGATTTTATTATGGCAAGTATTTTCACTGAAGTTTAAAATAAAAAAGTAATTTCCACGGGTCTTCAGCCTACTCATTACATATGCTCAGCTTGTGAAACTGAGAGAAATGTGACATCCCTGTATTTGATATGAATTTTGATTGACACTATTATAGCCAAATGCGGCAACGTTATATGTAAGAGTGTTATATTTAGGTTTCACAATCGTAACCTGTGTTCTCTATTTCAGTATTCTACGATCAAGCTTTGCTGATAGGCAGACGCAAAAAATATATTGGCTCTATTCGTGATAAACAATATGATTTATTTATTCAACATTTCACACCATTCATACATACATCGTAACTAAGAAACCTTAACTTCCCTGTCGTACTTGACGTCCCAATTGGGTTTCAAGTAAATCGTGTGGCCCAATTTAGCAAATCAAACCTTTCGTGATATGTTATTTTTCGCGAACGATGTGTAAATTATAATATTTTTTCAACAAGTATTTATGTTCAACGTTGTACAGGTGCTAAAATTGGTTGACTTGTCCCGTTGTGTATCAAAGCAACATAAATATACAGCCAGTAATTCACTTAAACATGCCATATGGTTGTATCATGAAACCAAAAATGATAGTAGTTGGGATTGTGGCGTTTGCTCTACTAGTTTATCTCGAAACCATAGATTGTGCTGCGCTTGAGTTTACGTTCGACCAGATGCACACATCCAGTTGTTTCATAAACCATGTTGTTGAAGACGAGCATCCATTTGATGAAGAAGTGGTTCAGCCAACGGATACCAATACCTGGACATCCTATAACAACTTAAGTATGCTGAATTTGGGCTTAGAGGATGCGCAAAAACGAGGAAGTTTAAATATAACAGCCGGCTACTTTCGTTTCAATTTTAAACTTGGCCCATACTGCATCATAATTGTAATCATTCCAAAAACGATTGACGGAGTCCTTACGGCTATCAAAAACTCGGGATATGCAACATCCAAGTATGCACTTGTGCTTATCTATAATGACGTCAATGACGAAATGCTATATCGAAAGTTTGCGACCGATTTCGGGCGTTTGGTGCCATTTTCTGTAAATGTGGACATTGCATTCTTCAGAAAGACCTCTCTCGTTCATCACTTTTCAAAATTTGCTGCATACTGTTACACATGTCCTCAGAAAATTACACGGGTTTCTGGAGGTTTTGCAGGAAACGAAGCTAATAATGAGATAAAATATTTGTCTCACAAGCTGAACCATAATGCCAACAATCACATTTTCGGAAAAATGTTCATAAGCTTCAAGGCTTCGTCAGAAATATCCATGTGGCATATGGATTCCTGCATAAAATGGACAGAGAGAAGAGAATTCTACAACGGAATACACAAATGTAATATGGGAATCTATGCAACGTTGAGAATGACACTATATTTGTCCAACATAACCGTGCCCAGAATGGAACTGTTTCCACACCGTGGTGGTCCAAACCAAACCACACATCATGGTAATCATCTTGCTCTGATTTCGTGGAGGTACCGGTGGACAATAACGTGGACCCAAGTTTACAGTGACCGCTGGGAGATTGTTACTGCCATGCAGCAGCCCTTCAAGCTGATTTACTGTAACCACGTGCAAATGGAACCCGAAAAGGCATGGCATACATTCACAAAGGTGTTTGATTGGAAAGTGTGGCTAACTGGCCTCTCCGCTCTTCTTCTGTATGGTATTATTGTATACAAAAGTGTCGCTATGGTTCTTGATATTCTATGTCCGCTTATTCAATCCGAGTTTCAATTCATCCATGTCCGCACATTTGCGTCCATTTATCTTATTTCCTGTATATTTATCTCAGCATCCTTCGATGCTGAACTGTCCATCAATTTCATGTTTGCCGAGGGCCCCAAATTGGTTAAAGATTTCATAAAGAAAAACTACAGAGTATATCTTCCGGTTTATGCACATGTGAATATAGCCAATTTCTTCAACAACTTCCGGAAAGATCAAATCCTGCACTTTACAGCGCAATATGGAATCAAGAGCCTTAAGGAAGCATATTATCCGAAAGTTCTCAACTTTTCAATCTCGGCAGGTGAAACTCTTGAAATGATATACCAAAAGAAACTGTTGATGCTCACAAGTAATTGCCACACAAGCATTTTGCCCGGGTTGTTTCAAATTTTTAACTATTTTGAGAAAGCAATTGTTGAAAAGAAGTATATTTGCGGCTATGTTAAATATTCTCAATCTATGCACACCACTGATTACAAAACATACATATTTTACGGTACTGGATCAACGAGAATTTCCAGGACTTATCGAATCCTCCTGGACGCTGGTTTTGGCAAGCATTTGGAGCAAATGATTACGCTAAGCAGGGCGCTTAAGCAGAAGCTGAGATGGGTTGAAGCAGAGTCAAGCCTTCAATTACCTACCCCATTGTCACTACAATCATCAATGGGAAATTGCTGCGTACTAGTGTTAGCAATATTGTTTTGCTTACTGGTAACGTTCGTAGGGATTATTTTGATACGGAAGCTGACCGAGTGCACATTAATTCATTCCCTGGAAAATCTTCAGCTCCTTGGCCGTAGAATAATCGATCTTACCAGAGGAAGTGACAATGTCGCTGTTATAAAAGTGAAGTCCAAGACAGAAAGTAATTGATCGTAAAACTTTAGTCATCTTAACAAAAATATATATTCAATATTTCCTTACATGCAGCATCCGTATTCGACCTGAAAACTAGTTTTTTTAATTACTTACTAATTGTAAATTTTGTAAGAATGCAACGCTACATTGGAAGACTGTCTAAGCGTAGTGCTGACGACTTAACAGAAGTCGGCACGCCAATCGAAGCGCGAGATGCAGACAACCAACATTGCCCAAGCGACGCAGAAGGATGTCGACTTTGTTGCCTGGACTACTCTCAAGATGTGAATTGACATTGTGATGGAATTGTGTGGTTTAGTTAATAAATTGCATAAACTTGACAGCACAGGAAGCATTTGCGTGCATTCATATTTTTGATGTTACTATGAACTACTTACTTGCAGTAATACTACCATCTGTGATTATAACTGATGAGTTACTTTTCAGCATCTCTGCCACTCAGGCATAATGTTTGATTTTAGGGTATTTTATAACAAATGAAATTGCTTTTGAATCAAAAATCAAATCTAAGATTTACACATTTTATCTATCCGCATTGTAAACATAAACAAAATCAATTACATTAAAATTATTACTTACGCAGCCCCTCATTGTGTGTTTATGAATGTATTGTTTGCAATATAAGTGCGTCTACTGGAATGGCAACTTTCCAATTGAAGCTGTGTATGTAAACGTAGTAAATAGGATGTCCACGTGACTGGATGCAGTCGTTATATTACTTAATATATTGGATATCATGTTGTCAAAGTTGTCACGCGTTCATATTGCTTACCATGACGCATCAGAATACGTACATTAGAACATAGTTTTGAGTTTAATTTTAATAAACTTATTGTCTGCCTGAAGACATCGAAATTAAGGACAATAAATTTGTCCATGCTATTGAAATAGATTAAGCAGGAGTAAAATCGCCGGAAAAACAATAAGAACTGTCTTTATTTTTGAAATTTTAGACACCAGCCGTCATTCCACGTCAGTTAAGGTACCAAAGTGCGTCTCGTGTAATCTTTCGTCAATTCAACTATAATAGGGGCATTATCTAGTGTATGTTTTAGAGTCTAGGGACACCGCCAGCAACGCGATTCCATGATAGTATATCTACATGCATCCCAAATTTCAATTCATCTTTTGGTATATTTATACATTTATTGATTGCATAAACGTCGAAGCAGTACAACATATTCATTTTTAGAACTCAATGAGCTTTAATGTTTTATTTATAGCCAGAATACACCGAATTTAATTATAATCATAGTAGGACAAGCATAACAATGCAAGCTATTATAATTTTGCATAATGTATTAACTATCAATGAAGCAATCATGTACGTGCTCAAACTTGATCTTCTTACGACGGATATGCATGATTGTAACAGGAAAGTACTTTCGGTTCATTTGTAAAACTTTGACGACTGGTAGAAGATAATCATAATTCTTCTAACGAAACTTTATTATGCTTGCCTTCAAATGGTGCTGGAATTCATGAATGCTGCATAATTGTTTTCAATAATCTGATAGAATTTAGTACCGTGTAATTTGAATGGAACTATGTTGAATATTATCATTTCGGAACAACAAACACGCAAAAAGTAACTGGGTACATGTAATTTCTCACCGAGCTATACAAATTTCAGTCATTCGGTGTTGAAAGCTTAGAAACTGTCTTAAAAACCCTGCATTTATATACTTATGTAAGTATTTGCAATTCATACAATTTCTACGTTGGCAAGTGGCCAGTGTATTGCTTCCAGGAATTAGAATACATTGAATACGTCATCCATACGATATACTCAATAAATATTGTCAATTACAAATAAGTCGCATACAAATCGTTATACAAAATCAAGAGCAAATATTAGACCAGACCGAAAACTGCAACTAAGCAGAATGTATGTCTTCCGAAGGTTATTGGGTATTTTTAAGGGTGGATAATTGCCACTGTTTGCTCACCTGAAGCCTAAGAAAGAGAGAGAAAACTTTTGAGTTTACTATAATTATTATAATCAAATGGTCAATTTTATTAAAAATTCCAATACTCGATGTAATGCCATAAAAACTCACTTCCTTTGACAAACAATAATCGTTTCAAACCAAATTGATTTTGACATTGCTTGCGTGGCTTTTCCACGTTGACTGAGTATTCCCGTTTCATGCACACGATCCGAGAGGATACTTTAATGCGTACAGTTTGAATTCAAACGTGTTCATCTTTTCCCTGTCTACCGTTCTGTTAATATTGTACCTATGTGTATCCGTTGCTTAAATCCACCTACAGATCAAAACAATGGCTACAAACTTTATCTATGTCTTATTTAATTTTATGTACTACGTTCTTCTTTCTCCATACCGGTTTCAGAAGACGGCAGCTGGAAACTTTCAACTCATTGAGTGGTTCCCACAAAAGGTACTAATTCCAGAATCAATTGCCAATGAATGCATGCAACAAATATATGTTTACTTTCAGATTTTATGTGGAATCAACACCATATTTGTTATGGCCGTTTACACTTCCAGAACCTTCTTGGGTCTTAAAATGGCACCAACGCAAAGCCCAACATTCGTTCTTACTGTGTTTGAAATCGTCTGCTGCTTCATGTGCAAATCGCTACTTTTCAATAGCATTTGGCGGGGAAAGCAAACAATTTGCCAAATCCTGCAAACCTTAACAAATGACACATACCTCAAACACCTTAACGGACGAGGATTGGGTCATTCCGTTCCATTCCTTGTGACTGGTCTAATTATGTATCTCGTGGTGGCCGTCTTGCGAATCTTGGATCCACCATCACAAGGAATTATCAGTTTGACAGCAAACAATCATTACCAAATGAATTCATATTCCCAGTGGTTTCTTCTTATAAAAAACGAGGTGAAAGAGTATACATTCTTAGGCCCGCTAATTCAATCTCCAAGGGGGGACCCGGGAAGTGTGCCTGAAATGATTTTAATCGGTATTGCATGTATTGCGTTCGCCTCCATATTTATTTTTGCATACATTTCTGATCTCATGATTATGTGTTTTGCACTGACCTTGAGAACGGTTGTGACTGAATTTGTAAGAGGATTCAAAACTGGTTCCATGGAGATGCAACATGATAGCGCTAAGGCCAAACGGCTGGACTGGTTTGTAGATGAAGCGTGCAGAGCAAAAGCAAAAATTGCTATTTGTCAGTACGAGGCACTGAAAGCTCTAACGGGCCTCATAAATGCCTTCATCGGACCGGCTCTCCTTTACTATTTGGGAGAGGCAGTAATCACACACGGATTGAACTTTAGGGTGACTTTGATTCAAGGGGCGTTCATGAACAAGATTGTTGTTTCGCTGTTCTATGTTAGTGTGGTTTCCGTGTTCTGGTTTTCATCCGATATTCCCAGACAGGTACAATGACATTCCATCTAAATTATTTGCATTAGAAGAAACCTGATGATATTCAAATGGTAGAATGTTTTTGTTATAGTTGGAACATTTCAAGGAATGGCTATTTGAAAACAGACGGGCAATTATGCTAGGAGGAAACGATCTGACACTTTTACTGAATTCTTTGGAAAGTAATTCAGTGGCAATCTCAGCATCTGGAGTCTTTGCTTTTACATTTTCCATGGCGGGAACGGTGATTTTGATTACAATCGCTCAAATAAACATTTTAGTATGCAAATTAATTACATCATCATTTACAAAAATTTTGCAATGAAACGCTTACTTTTCAGGTTCTTGGTTTTGTAGTGACGTTCCTACTTCTGAGTCTTCAAGCCGAAAAATAGATTGCCACTGTCAGCGCAAATCCGGATTCCATCATCACAACAACAAAGGTTAACCAGTTATCTGGGAATTTGATATATTTGTTTTTTTAGAATAGCAAGTCGTCAATAGGATACAGATTGATTGCATACATGTGTGAAAATCAATTACATTAATGTATATACAGTTATATTTATGTCATTGTGTGCATAGGGTCCTTCTGTTTGTAATGCAAATACATCTAGTGAATACGCAATGCACTAATTTGTAAATGCCTAAGTAAATATAGCTAGTAGGTAAATATTAACCCGCTGCAAATACATGAAAGCACTTAATCTGTTAAATGGATACATTGTTATTAAAGTAGTCGCGACACCCAAATTGCCTTTCCATGATACTACAATTTACTCTTGCACACAAGAGTGAATTAGATGAAATATGAATGTATTGTTGCTGATACACATTACATGAGTATTGGATTGCAAATATGGTTATGAATCTGCAAATGAATTTTACTAAATGAACTTACATGTACTTGACATTTTTGTAGGCTATAAGTGCACAGTACATAACATTATGGAAGTGATTTCAGCAGCCTAGTATATTGGAACAAAACAGTAGATGTGTTCTGTGAACGACATTTGATGTTCAATCCAACTATTAATACTTGCAATATTAAGCAGCACGTACATGATCGTACTCGTACTATCGGGGTGGCACTATCGGTGTCTCAACAGGCCTAATGGCATGATTCTGAAATGACACGTATTATTACCAGAACACAATACGAGCGATACATGTAGCTCATATTTACAGTCAGGATGGACATTAGTATCAATACCATTTAACTAAGAATCGTATGCAGAGTTCAGCAAAAACAATGTTCATCTGGAGACGCAATTATAGTGTCTTTGAATAATATAGCTGTGAATTAAATGTAGACGTTAACTATAAGAATGGTTAATGAGACTGCGAGGCTCCTAGATCTAAACTGGAACGATGACCAGGAGGTTTCCCCTTTATATATTGGTGGACGTCTGACCTTGACAAAAACTTATCAGGAAGAAATAACAATTCCATGAATGGTAGCATTTTGACGACACAATAGTTTCATTGTTCTTTTACAAATGCATCGTTTGCAATTTCGAGGATATGGACAATAATAATGTCGGTGGACGCATATTAGGTATACTGCTAATGCATGTTAATGTTGCTTATAATGTTAATCTTGATTTCGTTAACATTGCTAATGCATGTGTATGATGTTGGGCCAATCTAGTGCATTTCGTATTGGGAAAACGTATTCTTACTTATGATCGAAGCGTCAAGATAATGATTCACTTCTGCTTCAGATTGCAAGTTATTGACTGAGTCAAACTATCAAAGAATAAACGCTAATGAAACGCACCATTTATAACATGGAGTTGGAAATACGATAAAGTACACACGGTTGTGGTTGAAGACATTGAAAGTTTATTCAAATAGCAGGAAGTTATATAATTCGATTTTCTGTTGATGCCTCAGATTTTAGCACTTTTTAAGAAGCGACCTTTCACTTTTATTGCTATCACCATTGTGAATGAATATTGAACTCAACCGGGCGTAATGTCCATGTCACTGATAACCAATGACACTTGTTAGGGTAAGCCATAAGGGGCAATCCATAAAATACGTAACGCGAAGGGGGGTAGGGAGGGGTCTGCCGGCGCGTTACAAAGTTGTACGCACGGGGGAGGGGGGTCAGATGCTGCGTTACGTAACGCTGTCACGTAAGCTTTTTTAACAAGATCATACACGGAACGTAATAGAAATACTCAATATTGTTCAAATTAATGCAATATAATGACCATTTCGTATCAATTATTGTAATTACATTGTTACTGAACTACGCCTAATTAAATTAGTAACTGAATTGTTTTTAATTACATTAATAATCGAACTCTATGTAATCAAATTAAGAGTAACCCCAATATATTAAAGCTGAGGATCAACAGCGACAGATATATTTGCAATTAAACACATATTCCGTAACGACATTTAATTATTAAATTTAATAGGAACTGAAATGAATTCCATTTCCGTTCCAATTTTTTACAATATTCAAGTGAAATGCGCAGTAAATATGCAAAACGTTAAAGTACATTAATTATGTATTTGTAAAAATTCAGCAATTACATTTTGCGATGTATGTATTATGTAGTACGCGATTATGTGTACTATACTATGCACTTATATATGAAAGCGCGTTACGCGTTACGCACAGGGGGAGGGGTCACGAGCCGTGTTACGATTCGTTACGAGAGGGGAGGGAGGGGTCGAAAAATCGTTTTTTTTTGCGTTACGTATTTTATGGATCGCCCCTAATGTCATAGGACACTTCCAGTTACCAAAGCGAACCAATTTCTCTCATAATACAGGTTATGGTTCAACACATAGCTACTACGATGATGTACATTTTTTAAACATGGCACGCATAGTGTTACATATTTGCATCCTCGTCCATTAAAAGGGGAAAACTAAAAGGGGAAATTAAAAGGGGGAAAATTAAAAGGGGGAAAATTAAAAGGGGAAAATTAAAAGGGGGGAAATTAAATGGGGGAAAATTAAAAGGGGAAAATTAAAAGGGGGAAAATTAAAAGGGGGAAATTAAAAGGGGGGAAATTAAATGGGGGGAAATTAAAAGGGAAAAATTAAAAGGGGGAAAATTAAAAGGGGGAAAATTAAATGGGGGAAAATTAAAAGGGGGAAAATTAAAAGGGTGAAAATTAAATGGGGGAAAGTTAAAAGGGGGGAAATTAAATGGGGGAAAATTAAAAGGGGGAAAATTAAAAGGGGAAAAATTAAAAGGGGGAAAATTAAAAGGGGGGAATTAAAGGGGGGAAATTAAATGGGGGAAAATTAAAAGGGGGAAAATTTAAAAGGGGGAAAATTAAAAGGGGGAAAATTAAAAAGGGGAAAATTAAAAGGGGGAAAATTAAAATGGGGAAAATTAAAAGTGGGGAATTAAAGGGGGGAAATTAAATGGGGGAAAATTAAAAGGGGGAAAATTAAAAGGGGGAAAATTAAAAGGGGGAAAATTAAAAGGGGGAAAATTAAAAGGGTGAAAATTAAATGGGGGAAAGTTAAAAGGGGGGAAATTAAATGGGGGAAAATTAAAAGGGGAAAATTAAAAGGGGGAAAATTAAAAGGGGGAAATTAAAAGGGGGAAAATTAAAAGGGGAAAAGTCAATGTACAAAATTGGCTTCAAGTTTCGTTATTGATTATATAAATCGGATGGATAATCACGAAGTAGTGGCGATTTTTCCGAGGCCAGAAATTATAACTCACACGCGGAATTGGACTATTAAAATCCTTCGACACGGTCCATGACCTTTAATGGTAACGTCGTGGATTATGTACCTGCCCCTGAACACCGAGGTGGCGAAATACACCTATGTATTGAAAACACACATCACTACTCGCACCAAACCATTCATTTTGTAAAAACTGGGCCGCCGAATTGCATATTTAAACGTATAACACATGCTGCCCCAGAATATTTTCTTACAACTGTATATCATTAGAACTTTAATATTCGTTTACATATCGTATACAATTACCTATAGTGATGTTTGAACCAATGTTATTTAAATTTATGGAACTCATGATTAAAACATTTCGAATGCCTAAAGTATAATCTTAAAGTATTTTTCTTACCCATTGTAAAGGAGTAATAAATCAGTTAACTTATAACTGCAATTTTTCGTAAATCTTAAAATGTCCTATTCTAATTTATGAGTATATTCATATTCACGTGGTACTAGCTACAATCTATACAAATTTACTTTTATTAACGTTTAAAATTCTAATTTTCCTGCAACAAGTTTTGCAGGAACTCGTAATCTACGTTCTTCGCCGCAGTTGTTGGAGGTTCGAGATGCTTGGTATATCTCGGAATTAATACTCTTAATGCATGTTATATGCTAGGTAGGCGCTTCGTGTTCACTACTTTGTTAAGTGGCAATTCAACTCGTGTACTGTTACCCTGTATCAGTTGGGTGTACCTGCATGCTTTCCAGCAAATATGCATGGAGTCCATGTAGTTGATTTATCGCGCTGTCAAAGCAGAGAAACAAATTAATTGAGAAATTGATTCGTGGGGTACAAAAATTATTAATAAATATCATCAAAATGTTCTGGCAAATAGACCCCTAGCGATCATATACAAGCTAATATAAACAATGTGAATCATAGTATCAGCATTGGTTTGGAAGAAGAAGGAAACCATTAGCTGTATCACAAAAACACAGAGATCAAATGTTCAGGACAAGTTGTTGATCGAAAGCAATATTTAATTTCATATGCCACGAGGCAAAGATGTTCGTCTGCAGCTGGTACATATCAATCTTTATTACTTGTGTGCTGCGTTATGTACCCCAGAATGTAACGAGCAATATGGGAATCCATCACATTGGTGAAATTGTCCAGGTAGGCTTTAACTAGCTTAACTAGATGAATCTTATATGCAGCATATGGGCAATAGATAACCTCTCGTTACCACTGAGGTATATCGCTGCAACGAAGCAAAAGAACTATAAAAGGAGGCTTGTCCACGCGGTACATAATTATTTCAATAACTACCACATTAGCCATTAAGTAATTGCTTTGAGGTGAGTAGCCAGCTCGGCATTCATGTCATTAGGTTTGAGCTGTTCTAGGTTTATCCAGACGGTATTCAGTATTCAATTTGGTCATATTCTAGAACTGCAACGTGCAACTAAGCTTAACGCCGACATTTCCCTTTCCCTCTCTAATGCAGACAAGCCATATGTAATAGATGCAGTCTACAATTCATCGTGTTCTGCTTTCTCCGATTTTAATTTTTTCTCTGATATCTGTTCTGTCCGTTTATTAACTAATCATATCTGTTAATATGGCTATAACATCTGGCTTCCGGGAAGTCTGAGTTACATTTTAATTTATTCAAACTACATTTATGGAGTACAATACCGTCAATTGGGTTTAATATATATATAGAAAAAAGGTTGGGGAGAATTTTGAAAAAAACGCCCAGTTTCTGAACATTAAAAATTTACGGCATTTGTCTAGACACATTGATTATTTTAGTGAATATATCTAAACAGGCCGAGTTTCTACCACAAATTTCTCTGAAGCTTTGGAGATTATAACTTAATATATCTAACGCATATGCGTCCCACTTTGCGGTAATACTAGAACGAATAATGGGAACCATAAATATGTTCCTGCAATCCACACTGGTGCCTCTAGTCGCGGTCATCCTTGGTGGCGGCACTCCGGTAGACGGAAAAGCTGAAGGGTTTTCACTATTTCACTTCATGTATCCACCACATCATACAAATTACGACGACTACATATTTGTCCTAGTAGGAATGGACAAGTTTATTGATATTGCCGCTTACAAAAATAACCATGGCGCTAACCCCGGGAATTTGAACATGATTTCTATAGTGTTGGATGCGTCATACAGAAACCAAACTGCGAGAAAGATTGCAAAAAGGATTTCTAGGCAAAATTACTTTATATTTCTACTTGGAAACGCGATACGTCGACAACATTCTGCGAAGGAAGAATGGGTGGATTTGTACATGAATTCTAACTTTCCGTTCCTTTTGTCCCAAAACAATCACCGCCTGTTTAACATTCCCGAGTCGCTCTTTGTCTTCGTAAGCTTTGCAAGAATCTCGAATCGTCGCGCCTTCAGACGCAAATTGGATAGCCAGTACTGCAACACGGGGAATGGCGTGGCAGTCATCCACATAGCTGCGAATGGACAATTTTTTGTCCAGGTGTCGTGTTTATATGGCATCTATTCCCCCGGAATCGGGCAAGTAATTCTCTACGACTATCGCCAAATTCAAGCCGTATTTCATTGGAATGCCGTCATGCAAAAGAAACTATATTTCAGAGGGACTGGAAATAAAATCTACTACAGCTTTGGAAAAGATTTTAACCCGAACAAAAATTTCGAGCAGTGCATCGGCGCGTTTCACATATTTCGACTAGAATGCAAATCATCCGTTCAGGCAGCTGCGACGGTGGCTCAACGTCACAATTTGACTCTGGCCAAATACTCACGCAAACTAATCAGGCCTTACAATAACCCACATAGAAGAATGGCAAATCTTCATATTTTTGAAACGTTTTTTCTGCATGACGTCCGAAGTGTGTTTGATATACATCTGCGGACTGACTCAATTCTTGCAGAGACGTTCAATTTGTACGACTTGACAATAGTTTACTGTCATCCTCGCAAATTGGACACAGACTCTGTTTGGATTACATGTGTGAGCTGGCACATTTGGCTGGCGACAATGATCTGCATGTTTTCGTATCCCGTTTTGACCAATTTACGGGACCATACCGGATTCAACAATATTTTTCAGGAAACGATAGGGTCACTCTGCATTTTGCTGAGGCAGTATCCAAAATACAAGAAAGGTGCAATATTTGTCATTGTAGTTTGCATGATGCTTAGCACATTCTACGAGAATCTTACCACCAGTCTCGCCACAGCAATTATACCTATGCGGGTATTTGGTACTCTGGAAGATTTGGTAAATATCGGCAAATTTAAAATTGAGTTTGTCACAAAACAGAATGAAGTATCCTTGAAGGAATTGTCTCGAAGGCTTAACAAGAGCGGGATTGACCCAGCAGCTGTGATTAAATTGGACCGCTTCCTGGAAAATTTGCAGAATGATGCGGAAGTCTGTATCAATCCCAACAATTCAATGGTGGTTCAAAGCCCGTCGGTGGCCTACATCCTGGCTATAATTCGACATGATGCTTACAACAATAACTTGAGTGTATCGACTAGTTCAGTCAAGGAAAAGTTTGGACACTTGATTGAAAGTTTCATGATAAATTCAGTTTCTGAAATACACATAAGGGAGACGGTTCGTCAAATGGTGGCTGCAGGATTGTTTAAGATCTGGGAGCGCTGGAATAATTTGGCTCTTTTAGCAGAAGATAATAATCTTGCGTTTCTGGGAGACGATGCACAGACGGATCCCGACATCATTAATATGAACAAACTAATCATCTTTTTCCGGTTTTGTGCATATCTGCTTTGTTGTGGTATGGCTGTTGCAGTTTTGGAGCATATTGTCCACTATACTGTTGGTCGAGCGGTATTAGTTTTCATTATTAATAAAATGACTTGTGAATGCCTTCATCGGACCAGCGCTATTGTACTAACTAGGAAAAGCTGTGATCACTCATGGATAGATATTTGAGTAACTTTGGGATAGACTAACTTTGATTCAAGGGGCGTTCATGAACAAGGTTGTGGTATCGCTGTGGTATCTACATCGGTGTTGTCTCCGTTTTCTGGTTCGCCTCTGATATTACCAGATACATGTCGTATTATCCAATCTAGTTAATGTTAGTTGCTCGAATAGTTATGTGAATTGACGCATTAACCTATTATCGAACCGTTGTTGCATCAGTTGGAACATTTCATGGAATACTTATTTGAATACAGACGGTCAAGTGAACTTGGTATTAACGATAAAACGCATATGTTGAACTACTTGAAATGTAACACAGTTTGCAATTTCGGCATCCAGAGTTTTGCTTTCACTTTATTAATGGCTGGAACGGTGAAATTTGATTATCATTACTATGCAACAAATATTCTACATTGTATTTCAATGCGAGCGTTGGCATATTGCTTTTACTTTTTCATCATAGGGTCTTGGGTATGTGCTGACGTTTCTACTTCCGAGTTGACAAGGCGAAAAATAAATCATGTCATGTATGGGTATTTAGCACGTATCGTATTAGATTATATATTGCCAATTGTGTATCAAAATCATATATGATATATATTACGCAAGTTAAGAGAGTACATGTGCAATATGCTATACGCATATTATTTTTGTGTCAATTGTAGTTGGTTATCTAAGCGTAGTTCATTGACAAAGAACTACTAACAATTATATTATATGGTAGTATATGAGAATTATCGCGACACTGAAATTGCGTGCACTAATTGTTTGTCCCAGAATACTACATCTGAACATTGTATTCAATTATAATGAATTGTGTTGTATTAAATTTCATTAAAAATTACCGTCAACAAACGGAACAGATAATGCCGTTTTTTGCAGTTCCAGCAAATATTTCTCATGTCTCCTCAACTAATGTACTTTATATACGTGCTATGAAATCATCCGGTAATTTGCACATCGCAAAATCATTTGGAAACATAAAACAAAAATATATGTCGGATGCATTTGTGAATAATGTATATATACAACCGAGCCATTTGATTTAGTATAAACTTTTAATCGCTTGATTAATCATAAAATAGTCATCACGAAACGTAGCTGCGACCTGTAATGATTTAGATGGGCATTGAATACTGATATATCTTACAGTAGATCGATATAATAATCAAAAACTTGGTCGTACATGGATTTCCGTGGGAACATCATTGATACTCTAGTTTCATTTTGTTCCTTATATTGACGCGTATTTGTAAAAGCCTACACATATTATATTGGTAACGGCCACTGAGTATGAATTAAACTATGACTACGAAGTAGAGTTTTCGCCTTTATATATACTTCGTGACGTTTGTCCTTGAGAATACAATGGCAAGCATAACGCAGAGACGAGCAATAATCATCCAAGGAATAATATTCCAATATTACTGTTTCATTGTTCTTTTCAAAGTTATTTGTAATTCGTTCTCAATTTCTGGGAAATGAACAATAACAGAGGCAGCCATCACACAGCAGATACCGTCACAAATGCAAACACACGAGCGTCGATGGTAATGTTGCCGTAAGGCTTGTTTACTATGTCCATGGCTGCACAATTGCCTGTACTGAAGTTTAAAGCATATGGAATAATCATACATTTGGTAATATGTGTTTAGGCTCACCAAAAAATATATATTCTACCGACTGTAATTTTATGCTTACAGGTGGCATGCGGAGAAGAGTCGCGGTTCAGGCATGGTAAATGATGGTAGTTCATCTAACAAAATGGTTTTCATTTAGTGAGAATAAGGAGCGGTTTTTAGAAAAGAAATACTCCCGTAATTTGAAATACATTTACAATAATACTTTAAGTTATAGCTGCATTATCATAGATCAGTTTCAAATTTGAAAACAAGTGACTACTTACGCGCTGTGTAACAATTTCTTCCCAAACCATGAAAAATGATTTAAAAAACTTATGAATTACCTACGTTACTTTATTTATATGCTCATACGACTATTTATACTCCGAGCAAATATCTTGGCACGTAGCCAACGTGTAACTTGTTGGTTTAAGAAAAACTGTAATGAATGAATGAATGTTGCAGACTTTTTCTCTAAAAAACTGATACGTTTTTGTGGCGTGTAATGTGAATGGAGTTACGATGAATATTATCATCTAGTGACGGTAATGTCGAGAAACGTAATTGGATACTTACTATGTAGTTTCCCAACAAACAATTCAAATGTCTCTCATTTGCTGTTGAAAGTTAAGAAACTGTCCTACACTTCCGCCATTTATGAACTTATTTATGCACTTGTATTTCGTACAATTTTATAGCTTGGCAATGGGCCAATGTATGGCTTCTTGGAATTAGAATACATTGTTTACGTAATCCATGCACAATATCATTTAAATCGGATTCTTACCGTTACAGCTAAATTTTATTACCCTATCACCAGCATGCCAGAATTCGAATCTAATTATTCGTATTGAAGGGCTTCCTCTCACCCAGAGAGCAGAATCCCACAACACATACGCAATGCTCATTTGTATATTGTCAGGAACAATTTACCAAGCCCAAGTTCCCGACAAAGATCAGACTTTTTCCCCATTTGATAACATTGTAAACCGTTTTCACTTACGTAGCAACGGCTACTTGTACGTCTGAAAAAGTCAGATCCTTTGTCGGAATCTTGGGCTTGGTAAACGTGTTTATTTAAGTATTGGATAACATTGATGTAATTATTTTCTAAAATTACACCAACAAGTTTTGTTCGTTTACCATTGTTTGCAAATTATGATCATTACATTTGGTATGTTAATATGTAAATACATATACCTATTTGATTTATGGCAAAAACCACTTGATGTGCATCTACAGGAAAGGGCTTCTAACAAGAAGCGCCTTTTTCAAATGCTGAAAAGCCTAAACCATTAGAAATTTTCATGCGTCTTTAATGTAATGCAAACATCGGCACCAATAATGTTGTGCATTTAGCACTAATAATATTGTTGTAGTGGGCGATACCATATTATATATTTATTGTATTCATTTTGAAATTTAAGTGTGCTAATACAATGTGCTTATCATACAAGTATTTTCAAGGAGTTTATTAATAGTCTCGACTCTTGACGTTTATTCTTGTACTTCCAGGGTCACTATTATCAGAAGAATCACGCCAAATAAATCTGCGACAAGATTGGAGTTGACTACAAAGACAAATGCTACACAATTTTGGCAGAAGAAAACATTCCTTAATGTTTCGTTTTTCTATGATAAACGCAAGGTTTGCAATAGTAAGCCCTATGAACAGCACCACAAATATCACGAGCACGTTACCCGACATCTTTGCGCTTTCTGCCGGTAATGGCTCTATGTTATTAAAATCCCTAATAAATGTTCTTATTTGCGGTAGCCAGTCAACAATACCGGATTCCTTAATATAAATCACTCGCTTAAATATTTGCGGCGGTCCATAATTCTCCAGATCGAAAACAAAACTCAATTGGCCAAAATTCTCTGATCCCATGGAGACGTGAGGGTTCTTTGGAGTTTTTGATAGTCTCGCCAAATTAGTACATTGATTTTCAGGTAACAGGAAAGCCGTTTTGTTACAATGTACCAAGTCGTTAAGATACCACTTTTGTTCTTCTTTCCAGAACCTCTGTTTGTAGTAATCTTGTATTTCTCCTTGTACGTCTAATCCGTACGGATTTGTCGGCCAAAGTTTTTTATAGAAATCATATGTAAAATAAGTCAGTACATTTGCAGCATTTTGATGAATTCTGGAAAGGTAACTTATTTGCGACAAGTTTCCCAGCTCGTAAATGTCCATGGTTGCAGTCAGGCTTTCTGTCTGTAACCTATTGGATACTTGCGTCTCAGCGTACAGTGAGCGGAATTGGAATCCGCGAAACGGTTTTGACTGAACTTCATTCTTGGTCCTATTAAGAGGTAGATAAGTTGTTTCGTTGTCATGTTCGAAATATATTTGGAGACTTGACACGCCACTGTATATGGAAAATTTACTTTTATTAAGCTGAGCCATTGTTTCGTATAGAAGGGGTTGCCGAGAAGTAATCATGTTGTATACGTTATTGTTCTTGTACGCATTGCTTATAACCAGTCCTGCCAGCATAAATGCAATAATTGGGTATCTTAGTGGAATCGTATCTGCGACGTGCTGTGGATATGGGTCACCTTGCTCAATTAACACCTTAATACAAGCAAATGTTCCGTCTGACCAATTTCGAAACCAAGTTTTTACACTAATTACGCGAATACCGTGACATACTGTTACAATTCCTACTACTGATACCGATGCCACAATACATATCCATACGAATATATCGTAAACTTTTACGAGTTCTTCGAATGGGAAAGATGTTGTTCCTCCTAGCCCACAAGTCACAAGTCTGAGCTTACTCAAATGATTTACAACTTCAAGTTGATGTTGGTTTCTTCCAAGCGTCCCAGAAGATATTATTTTTATATTCCATTTAGGATAGAATACGTTGAGGGAAAGTACGCTCAGGGTAGTCAAAGTTGTCATTTCTACTTTTCCGTTGTTGCATACATGGCCTGCGTATGATGTGAAGTATGATATATTTTTCATGACGGCATAAGTCATCTGCACAAGGGAGGCATACAATTCCTCGTGTATATCGGTTCTGGACTCCGAGGACGAGTTATCTTTCTGCAATGATATACTGGCCATTCGACAAGTCTTAAAGTAATTAAGTATTATATTCATATGCTGTTCTTGGCTCTCGCCAGTCCAAAATCCTGTCCATGGTAACACTGGAAACGCCGACGTAACCTCATTTGAATTCAGCATCCAGGAAACATTCTTGATGTCAAACGATTTTACGTCAACGCTTTGGTCGGAAGTTGGTCGTATCAGTGAAGTAGAGAAATTGTCTTCTTTGCTAGACACGTCAATGGTGAAGAAGACGTCCTGCATAATTACAGGGACGAACCTATTGAACGTTTCGTCCAGATATTTCAGAATCCAGCGTTGCAGAAAGTTTGTTGAATATCCAGGAACGCTTCCTCCATAAACCAGAATGTTTATTGTCAGCGAAGGAATGGAGCCGAGAAATTTGTGATCTCGGCTCTCTCTAGATTTGAATACCCTATTCATGCAATCATCGAACTGAAGTGTGAATTGACTGGAGATGAAGAGTCCAATCTGAATCACATTACTCCAAGATTTGAAGAGCACTGATGTATTCTTCATGTCCAGATGAAAACAATGTTGCCTCTTAATGGTCCCAAACCCCGTATGATATTGCGCAAGGGACCAGGCCGATTGTAGTGAATATCCGTTGACATTGGTATTCCAGTAAACGGGAGCTTTAATGATAACTGGAAATTTGGTTTCTACTACTTGTTGTCCCTTTGGAATGGTTATGATGACGAAAGGATTAGCAATATTGAACGATTCCAGGATTTCGTTCAAATATGTCACCGATGTCACAGGCTTCGGAGGTGAAGATGATTGAGACTGATGATATTCCGGTCGCTCAGAATCATGAAAGTTGCTAGGACCATGGGATTGCAATTTCGATATGCTGGAGGGCGGCAATGAGGTTGTAGGTGCCGTCCGAGCGATAGTTTGAGTTGCAATAATTGTGTATAAGAAACCCACTACTGTATTTAGTAAATACATTTTTCTTACGATGGCGGTATTTTTTAAAAACAAATATGTGATATTTAGAAGATCGTCGGGTATCGTTGGATATGCAATGATTATGCCGGTTCGTCCAGAACAAAATACGTCACAGAATAAAGTCGCAATACTTGAGTGATTTTAACTAGAACAAACCGGTTATTTTCTGTTTCCTCTACAAATACGCCATCGTTCACATCGTAATTACCAAATTTTAATTAGAAAAGTTAATGATTTTTTGTGGTAATTATCTTTCAAGCAACTACACATGGTAGTCCCATGTGCATTATTTTGAGGCGGCGGCCTTTCTGCAGAAAAGCTTATACTGATCACCAGTATTTTTACTGACGGAAGAGCACCCATGCATCTTTGTTGCCACAAAGGCTTCATTGTGTGGATCACGAGAATGTGAAAATGGAAAATTCTCAATATCATTAAGCAAAGCTAGAATCGCAGTGAAGCCTTATTGCATATTTATCAGGTTTGCGCGGGTCGGTAAGACAATTGGTCATACCGTGCATACACATGCACCTATATGTGGTTTGCAAATCAAGTGCAAATAAATACGGAAGCGCACTACTGTTTGTTGAATCCTATGATCCAAGTGACAGTATTACAGTTTTCGCACACTGCATATATTTATACCATCTAAGAACGCAAAAGTTATGTACTAATAATAATGACGGCCAGCCCATAAGCTTACTTGTTAGTTTAATTTCAGCCTGCTACTCAATAATGATGAAATATGCCGATCCTGCTAGTCCTAGGATGGTAACGTCTGAATAATATTCGACACGTGGCAGTTGTAATCAATACTCACTTTACGTCATCCGTTCAGTTGAAGGACAACGGATGGTGGTGGATAAACATTAACTCTCGAGACAGTAATGCGTATCACCCAACTCCGTAACATAACTATTGCGACGAACAAAATTGTAGCTGCTGGGCTTGGAGACCGGATGCTTTAAAAATTATCTTAAATGACAGAATGAGGAGTAATATATGTTAATATACGGAGGGAAATTGTTTAATGTCCCATAAATCATAACAATAAATGTTTTACCCTTGCTTTGGTACGTCCCCATGCTATTATAATTTTTGCGGATTTTAGGCGGCTTAAGTTCTGCTAGTATACCAGCGGTAGTACCACAAGCAGTCATTGCTCATTGCCAAATTTATCTTCCGCATTTCCTATTGACGGTAGCGTGCTGCCATTATTACCGTCCACAAAATATGAAGGTTAGTGGAAATGCCATGTATGTATGAAAGTAAATTGGTGGTTGAGGTAATTTAGTCCACGGCGTAGCTGTTTCTCCAGTTTGCTTGTGAAAAATCGTTCAGCAAGTATTTCATAAATGCCCAATCTCGCATTGCTTCCACATATACATGCGAGTCAGATCAGATTTTAAAATTACGTTTTGCAACACGTCAACAATGGCAATCAAAGCGTTGCAAATTCTGGGTTTAAAAATGCAAAACCTGCTATTTTTATACTGCCTCTATACTATGCCGGTAGTGACAAGTAATGACTACACAAAATTAGAATTAGTGAAGTCAACAATTAGATGGCTACCATGGGCATTTCACATGTGCTTGGTAGGATTGTTTGGTATCGGCGCCTTGGTTGCTACCCTGAAATACAGATTCTTGGATCGACGAAGAGACTTCCAAATGCTTCATGTTATCATGGTGATGTCAGAGGCAAACATGTTCATGTTTGCCGCATATTGTGCCCTTGTAGTGACTCTGAATAAAATAGAGCTAACGGCAATGATTAATCAACTTCTGGTCATGTCTGAAAATCTAGGTAAGTTTAGCCATAGTCCGCTGACCTGTTGTAATTTGTGAGTTGTTGAGCAGTTCAAATTTGTCCATATTTCAGAAAAACTAACGAAACGTGGCCAATCAATGGATACATCGCCAGATAGACTCGGTCAAATAATCTGCCTCATGACGTTCAGTTTGGGAGTTTGCACATTCATTACAGTTCCGATTTGTCTCTTTACTAATATTGATCCTGCATATTTTGTACTCGAAGACGTTCTCACGGATCCTGTCTACCGCCCAGTGTCAGAAGTCCTTGCCAGCTACTGCATACGCATACTAGTAATTTTTGCTGTTACTCCTGCATTTGCTAGGTCGCTGTCATATTTATTGGCGATTGGTCTAATTATGCTTGACCACTTTATGTTCATTTGTTTTCATCCTTCGTATTTTTTCTGCCATCCGGCAAGCTTCAAGATATTCTACAGTCACTACACAAGTGCTAGACTAATCTTCCACGTCATTGAACCTACAGTTAGGTCAATGTTGTATTATGTTCTCTTTATTCTGTTTTGGCTTGCCGTTTCTGTCGTATGGGTGTGTATTAATGGTAGCAAACTCGGGATACCTAATATAGTTTATGGAAGTTTTGTATTTTGCACAGTGGTCATCCTCACGTTTCTAGCAATTGTGATCCCCATTTTGGAGAAGGTTGGCGAGAAACATTGCCAGGTTGTTACGATGTACAGAACTAGAACTATAGTTATTTATGGGAATGAGAAATGGTGGGCGACTAAAATTACTATGAAATTAGCGGCATCGGTACGACCAATATTAATTTGGTATGGCCCATTCTTTGCTATTCAAAATGGGTTCGCAGCCGGATATTTTAATCTGTTAAGTTTGAGGTGCATCGATGCTCTTTTAATATTGGTCTAGATGTGAGGATAAAAGTCTGACCAATTGGTCATATTAACGGTAAGTAGGCAAATAAGATAGTTACTGGAAATCCAGTCGAAAAGTGTTCATAAGTTGGCTTTCATTCCCATGATAAACGCGTAATCAATTTAGGTAAATTACTCCCGTCCAGGAATGGAAACAGAAGTCCTAAGTAATTACAAGAAAATCTAACATTCGAAGAGTGTATTTGAAACTTGAGAGAAAGCATGAACCCGCTCAAACCAGTATTTTAATTGTATGCGCTGGACGGTTTTGCCCGGAAACCATTGAACAAATTATACATTCTTGACATGGTGTGAGGCGTAAAGACTTAAAGCGATCCATTAACTGGTGAGCACCTTATTAAACAATTTAACATTTAACAAACAACCTCCCATTTTGGGGATTATCCCAAAAGCCGGTATTTACCACCAAAAAATAATAATAAATGCCGGGATTTTCTGATTCCTGTGCCATCATTATTTTTTATTCGTGGTTGTTTGGTATGACTCAGTACCAAATTCGGCACCTACAATCATCATATTACCGGATTGGTTGGATGAGTGATCATGAACACCTTGCAATAAATTTTAGTTCGTTGGCCCGAGTAAATGAGACAGCATAGAGCATGATTGCATAATCTGTGTGTAAACACTATGGACATCAATGACTTACTTGAACGATCGAAACTGCCACAATCTTCACCTAATTAAAAATGGAGCTCATAGTATAAATAAAGCTTAAATAAAGTACAAAGTATAAGTATAAATTAGCTATAAAAATTAAATTTATTAGTTAGTAGTAAAATATTTCCGCAGTTCTATACTTGCATAAGGGAGGCCTTTTTGCACTTTTAGCAAAATTATTTTAACGAATCTTGATTTATCACATTGCTAGGTAAAAACGGCAGCTGAGCTAAAAATGCAAGAAGATATTTATGAAAATAAAAACGAAACCTGTCGGATGGTATCCTAGAGTCATTGTAAATATAATCTTCTATTGTTAACTGACATTTTATTCAATTATGTAGGTATTTATTTGCACACAATGAAAAATGTCAACAACATTTTATTTCCGCAAGGACCACTAGCATTTATTAATACCTACTGAACGCGCACTATGAAATCGTTCTTATCCATGTCTCGCATTTCCCTCGTCACGCATCCTTCCGCCGGAACCTGGCAGATGACATACCGTCGCTCCTGACAATTTGCGGCGGAGATTTTGGAATTTCTCACTGTTGTTCCTTTCACAAGAGAAAAACACGAGACTTGTGGCAGGTCTAAATAATTTGCAGACAATCCACTAAAGTCCAAAAATTCACCGTTATGTGGGCATATTCTCTCAAAGTCAAACCGATACTCGTCTCTCCTGTCTATTCCGTCTACCCAGTAAGCTAATGGGAGTAAATCAAAATGAATATTGAAATGGCATTTCACTTTCAGATCACACGGTGGAGACAATACTGGTCTTAAAACGAATACATACCTCCGTCTCTTGAAACGACCAAACGTAACAGGTAAAACAGATTTCGGTTCCAAATTTTGGCCAACTCTGCTCCTTCCGACTGACAAAACTCAGCAGCTTCAGCACGTGTTCTCTAAAATATATAAATATATATATGTGCAATTATTTCATTCCTAAGATGATTACAAGTTTCATAAAATATTTATTTTCATGCTTTAAAAGTGGAAACTTACATTTTGCAAGCTGTCCTCAAAATATATGTAGTCACCAATCTTGATTGAGTTTACGTTAACATCATCTGAAACAGAAAATTATTTTTTTTTACAAAATTAATTAAACCACACACAAACTTTGCGTTGTATCAAGAACTGTTACCTTGAGAAAAACCTCCCGAAATTGTGGCAGCTATAATAAAGATAGCCGAGAAAATGGTAGGTGTATTCATATTGTTTTTTGGCGAGGAGCAACAGTTTTTCTGATGAAGGCCAGAATCGCATTTAATTTCGCTTTAGCTTTTTATATTACTATTATGACGCAAATAACAAGTGTAATGATTTGCTTGATTTTAATTATCACAATTTGGCGTGCCTACGCATGCTCTGGAGCATAGCATCCTTCCTGCGAGGAAAAGAATCATTAAATTGAATTTACTGTCTGCATCGAATTCAGTTCATTATTTCTCCATGTTTTTTTAAACAATATAAATGCATTCAGTTATTTGCGCTTCACCAATAATTCTTTCTAATAAAATTTATATAGTATCAGTCAACAATATCGTTGGAGATCTAGTGTATCGAATCATACGATGCGACAGGACGTAACTGAATTTGACAGGTTCTATGCAACTCGACACACATCTTCTGCGTTTCAGGTGCGGCTAATAAATATTCATACGCATGACCGTCTATGTGATTTAAGGCATATTCACACCTATAAAACAAACAACTTGAAACGTCGGAATGATTCCATAACTCGATTGACGCAAATGATGTTCATTTAAAATTCTTAATTCTTTTTTTAGACGGTGAGTGAATAAGATTGCGGCGCATTGTTCATTTGAACTATGTGGAATATGATAGTCATGAAGAAGCAAATGAACTCGGGAGAATAAGTTAGTTGCGTTTTCGCATTTTGAAGTTCAAGATCATGAGTGCAATCAATACTGAGCAGTCAACACCCTTTCTCAATAAAGGTTACATAATGTGAAGGTGAACCACGAGCAGAGTCGAAAAATAAAGGTACTACTATTCTTACTGAATATAAATATAATGTCAGTTTGGTTTTTGCAAAATAACATGAGCAACAAATGACGCGATATGGAATTTCTGCATTTTCTAAATATGTGTTATTTTTATTGACAACATTCCAGGTGTACATACATTTTGCTTGGAAATCCATTGGAATGTAGTTGCGAAGATAAAGATTAGGATTTCTCATTAATCAGGCTTACAACATCTTTTCATGTTTTCACTACCACACTCATTCCCGTGAGAAAATTTATGATAAGTGGAAAACAACATCCTCCACATGCACTTGGTTTATTACTGATTACATGATCGCAGCATGTATATATGAGCCAGATGGAGAGTGTGAGTGATGAACTCGTATGGAGTTATGGTGTACAAATAAAGTTTACAAGTTTAATCAACATTTATTTACCTACTGGATATTTACTCTGAAACTCACCCCAATCATCCTTCTTTCGTAATATTTTGCTGCGTATTTAGAATCATGGCGGGAAAACGGGAAATCCGAATATAATCCTAACAACATATTTTTAATCATTACATGGAAGGGGTTTTCCGGTTTATTCTTAGATAAGTTCTGTGCACAGTCCCATATGCCGCATAATTATTAAAACATTCATCAAAGGAACCAAATGCGGTAAATAGACTCATGATGTTTTGAACGTATGACATATTTAAATTAGTCATTTATTCCGACTTGAAAATTTCCCACATGTTGCTCGTCGGCAACCCGTATCAACATGTGGTGTTTTTAAATATAGATCAATCAGATTTGTAGCAAACAGGGATATAGTCAAGCAATTATTTACAAAGAAAAAGTGACACTGAATTACTGTCGTAGAAAAATCTTAACAGAATCACTGAAGTAAAAATGTACCGCGGTTTATTTTCCTGTCATAATAAGTCAGCACCGTCACAGGATACGTTCTCACGATTCATTGTTTAGCAAGAGGCAAAACAGATTTCATCTGTGATTATGCTCACGTAATTTGTGATGACGTATACATAATATGTAATTACGCGGTACAAATGTAATTGCTTTCAGTATCAAAACAAATGTGTTAATAGACACGGCTCAAAATGATGGTTCTCCTACTGTTCGCACTAATTTTTTGCTCTGAGCTTTCAGACGGTGAGACCTTTGTTTGTGGTACATTTATGCATTTCTGTTGCACTTAACTTTAAATAATTATAATTACAATTTTTGCAGCAAAATATACTGGCCCGACCAACCAAGCTGGTGTAAACCTAATAAAAGAATTTGAAGGATTCAGACCCAATTTTTATAGCGATCCAGTCGGCGTTAGGACTATTGGCTATGGACACGCATGTCACGCAAACGACTGCTCAGTACCTATCAACGGAAAATATAACGTTCCTCTCACTCAAGCCACGGGAGAGGCACTGCTGAAGGATGACCTATCCAAGCCTGGTGGTTACGAGTCATGTGTGGCGAATGCCGTGACCTACTCCAATCTCAACGAAAATCAATATTCAGCGTTGGTCTCCTTCACTTTCAATCTTGGCTGTGGTGCTCTTAACTCTTCAGACTTGCTGAAACTGCTAAACAAGGGAGGTGTACAGGGTGCGGCAAATGAATTCCCAAAATTTGTGCATGCCGGAGGTAAAGTGTTACCTGGGTTGGTGAGACGACGAGCTGCTGAGAAGGATTTATTTAATCGGGGTGGAGGTGGTGGTGGTGGGGGTGGTACATCATCGCCTACATGTACTGGAGTGACCACTGACGGGGTTCGAATAAGGTGAACCCAGTAAGTTTTATCATGTTTGGTTACTGCGTTAACTTTATCATTAACTAAAAATGTTTTAGTTATTGTTTTCTCAGATCAAATCCAAGTACGGATTCTGCGATTGTTGGATCAGTTCCTTCAGGAACAAATGTGAACATTTATGAACGGGTTTCAGGTCAGTAAAGCATATGATTAAAGAGTGCAAATTGAAGTTCATTTTGAGATATGTTTTATGAATGCAGAATGGCTGGTTGGTGTTTCAGGGACTAACATCAATGGAAATCCGTACTGGTTTAAAGTTCAGTCAAATGGATACATTTCTGCATACTATATAAACATTACTGGAAACAATGGGGCAAGTTGGTGCTCCAAGTAGTATATTTTAAACAATGATTCTGACAGTTTTGTTGTTTCTACACCAAATTATAATAAAATGTATGAATCCAGTCTCAATTATTTGATGTTATTTGCATTTACGTACAACACACGTCACTTATTTACAAGTTGAGCAAAAACTGCAATTATATTTGTAATTCTAAAAGTTTGAAATCATCGTGCAAGGCTCTACATTGTGTATCATTGGAACCAGGTATTTAGGAATAAATACGTGAATTCCGTGAACCAATAACTAGGACAAACACGAAACATGTGACACCTTTGACGTTTATCATGAAATATATTACACAATTGGCAATGTATAGTTTAAATAGGAGTGGTTTTGTGACAAACTAATTTTAATGTTAGCCTCTTCGGTATCGTCTGTTTGTTTGTCAGGAGAATAGGATATTCTTTATTGGAATCTACATGTGCATATGAATGTAAATTACTTTAGTGTCGAACAATTCCGTGCTCATCTGAAATTTTAAATAAGTAAATATCACGTGCTTTCACGTAACGGGAGAGGAGTGGTCGACCGTAATGTCAGCTAGTAGAATTTTGCTGAACTTTTGACACACGCTACAATTATAGGTCGACCTCCGTATCATCAACTTGGACATGTAAGGTCAAGTAATGAGGACAATAGTTGTTGGTAGAGAATGATTTTCACTCATATACGCACAATTAGCAGAAACGAAGACTACGTATCGTCCGAACATCACCGAAAAATGTTACTACTAAAACATATTGGCTTTCTGAGAGTACTGTTTCGCTTTGCCGAGCTCACGTTGCATGGAATACTTGGATGGGACACGAAATTGCAAACGATTACGTCACAAATGGGAACTGAACTGAAAGGAGCGAAACGAAAGCTGAAGATCCAAAACTGTACCGTAGTGTTGTACATTTCAGCTATGTTGCTGCAACGCAATCGCAAAAGCTTTTACTGCGACAAAATTACAGCGGCAAATTGTCCTTCGAATTTTGAGGATCTCATATTGGGCTACTCGATCGTATTGCTCGGCGCTTCCCTTTCATTCCTTAATATCTTTCGGAACCATTCTACTGATCTGAAGTTGTACATACAGGGTCACCAACAACTCACTAAATTCCTTGTGTCCAACTTCAAATCAAATAAGTACATCAAGCTGACCGGACTGGAGAAGATCAATATACTGTTTGCTTATGAAGTATTGCCAGCAATTGTCATACAGCCCGCGCTCTTGATATTTGGATTACACTGGTTCTCTCCTTGCAAACCATCATTGGTTGGCTACCGGATGTTGCCTGAATGTTCCTGTGATGCATCTACCTTCTCGATTTATGACATGATTATGAAAGTGGTTGTATTTGTGCCCAATTTTGTCCTTCACACTTATATCACAATAATCCTCCCACTGGTGATCTCTGGAATTCTAACATTCTGCACCGTTAGCTTCCGCATGTACACGACGGAACTGGAAATAATTTGTAAATCAAGCTCGTCCTTCATCTGCTTTGGTTTCGGAATCTACAGAAAAGTGCAGGTTCTTGGTATTCTCATGAACGGAATTCAGCAGTGGGGGATAACTGGAATGGCTATCCTAGCCGCAATGATTTGCCAAGCAGTTAGTGGAGCCGCCTTGAGCAAGTTAGCCTGGACCGCAGAAAACTGGGCCCCGACCTTGATTTTCAGCATAATATTTGTTTTGTCATTTTCTTATTCTGTTTGCATTCTCGGCGTACAATCCAGTATATATGTTCAGTCCAAAAAAGTGCTCGGGAATCTGGAAAGTAAGTATATTCTGGAACGCCATAGAAACAACTTTGGTAAAAAGTTGTGTCGTCGGATGATATGGTCGTGTCGTTCTGTCCGCGTTGGATTTGGATCCATTAATTTTGTTGACAGGATGACACCTTTGCTAAATATCGATGCTGCAAATGCCATAACTATTAATCTACTTTTATTGCACTAAATATTATATTGTCACAAGTAAATTGAATTATAAAGTAATGCCTACCGTTAGAAGTTGGATATAGTTATATTAAGCAATAATTGTCATTAATCAAACGATGAAATCATATCCATTCAATCCAACACAAACCATGACATTTACTTCCGAATCAAATGGAATGACATGTTTAGCATGCATGATATTATAATGCACACGTAAAAATTTAAGCATTGGATTCCAGATGCAATATTGCTTGTTCGTAGTTTACTTACCTATGTATATGCATAGGATACACACTATGTACTTATATGCACGAAAATAAATTTATGGCTTCAGCACGAATAAAGTTATTGAATAGTTGAGAATACGCAGAATTGTACCAGCATCAGTAAGCCTTACCATGACCAAACGTTTGCCGCTATAAACCGATTTATCCCACAGTTTCACTGGAGCGTTAACATATTCATTCTTTCTTTCGATTCACTACCATTATTATCGAGGATAACTTTATATACTATGCATTAAGCACTAATGTGAATTAATCACAAGGAGTGAAATTTATACTTTCAGCAGAACTATTGATATTGTTTTCTCAATCACAAAATGCATTATCACTAAGGATGTTCCAACCTCATAGTAACTGGCGGACCCAAACCCTATTTTTATGGGCTGACATGCTTTCACCTGAAGAAGAAGAATTTTTAGCTCCCTTTTGTTCGGAACTGTCTGCGACGTATTGTCGAGTTGAGCCAATGTGCTCCTCCATCTTGTCAAAATATTTTCGCTTATTTTGTTTGCCTTTCCTGGAAAGTGGTATCCCACAGCCATGAAGCAGTAAAGTATTACAACAGTGTATACGGCTATGAATTTAATACCAGCCGGCGTGCCGTGTGCAAAATTTGGTTGTAAAACAATTGCTCCAAGCATGATGCTGACACTCATGATGGCGGCTTGAAATCGTAGTGCAAGTTTTTCTTTGTAGCATCTATTCGCCACAATGGTGTAGATGCTCAGATGGCTGTATTCCTGAATCGAAACCCGCAGCATGGTCATTTTGGATCTCATTAAGCCATTCCCTTCTGCGGTGGTGATGTCCTTGTATATTTTTGATGTCATTGCGTGTAGCGCAAGGTAGCTTGAGAACATGCCATTGTAGCATATAAAGCATCCAATGGTTATTACCACCAGCCAATTCCAAATTTCGTAGCATTTCACAGCCCATCTCAAAAGATAGCAACTTGTTGGATTAGCCGGGTAGACATACATGCAGATTGTTGAGCTTAAAGGCTCATATTCCGACACAGCAACTACAACGCCGTATGCTACGGACACTGCCGTACAAGCAATTGGAACGTAATACATGAACAACTTAATCCATAATGATGAACTTACTGATGGATGCTTGAATACTGTGTTGATGACGTCGACAATTTCGGCTGATTTTTCCCGAACGAAGGAGTAAAATATGACACCAGCAAGACAGGTAATAAACCAATATACAAGTATTACCTGGGTTGACCCGTCAGAATGAATAGTTCCTTTTGCTAAGTCGAAAGCTGTAAGAATACCTTTGCACAAACATATTAAATTGTGTAAATACTGTAAGAATTTGACAAGAAGGTAACATTTTTTCAAACTTTTAGCTTGGACTATTTTTCCTTGGGCTTTGCTGTAATCAAAAGTCGACTGATTGCACGATGCAAGTTTTACAAGTAGAAGCTGTGAATGTACCAATCTTTTGATTGTGACTTCATCGAAATATTTCCTTCTAAAGTTATCCATGTTCGTATGTGCCTGAGTGGAACCCAAGAACTGCTTAATAATACAGTCCAGGAAAAAACGACCAACCCTTCCCATGTGATGTCTAATGGATTAGTTCGAATAGTTTTCCACTGCACGAGAATTAATATTGCGTTCGCCGTTGATATAATATGAGGAACAAGCGCAGTTTATACGTGTCTCAGCAAATACTGGAAACCACTTATTTGTTCGACAGAGTCGTCAAACTGTATAATTAAACCATATCAGATGCGTTCGAAAAACTGAAGTTGGCAACTGTTAAATTTTAAATAGGGGGGTTTAGGGGTGTACTGAATTTACGAACCCGCCTTTCAACATGGTTCTATGTTTATATCATATGTAAATTTTATGTCAATTCCACTAATAATATGGATGACAACTGTCCACTTTTCTTGAATCTTTTATCTTCCTATAACTCTAGTTTAATCCAAAAGTTTTAATCATTTTCTTCAAATCTAAAGGTAATTATTTACGCAATCGTACGTCGTAATATATTTACCGCGGATGGAATCCGACACTTCACTCCTTTTTCATGTATTCTAGAAGCGAGGAGATTTAAAATTGTATTTACTGTCGATTATCAATTTTATAACAGTTTCGCAACATGAATTTGGAGGAGTTAAATACTGGAGATTGGATTGATTATTTTTTAAATTATGTGATAAAGAATGCACGCCGCATATACATTCTTACAATTGCCTTTCAAATGACGTACTTACACTTGTAATGGTCTTTCAACATGTAGATTCGCAGATTGAGCGGCAGAGTTGGGGTCTTCCTCTAGAATTGATGTTCTACTTAACATTAATATATAACCGTGATGACTACCGAATAATATTATATTTATTTTAGAGGAAGGATATTTTTTTTCAAATGTGCCATGCATATTGATATGGAAGGATGAAAGACAAAGTTGATATGGAATTATTTCGCACTCCTTTTGCAAGTTATGCAGAAGCATAACATAATTTACACAAACCGCATTTATTTTCCTTTTCTCATGATTTAAATGCAAATCTGGTATTTATGACCACTTCATTAAACGTGTTAACCTGATCATGAATAGTTAGTTTGCTCTCACGAAAAGTCTCCTTCCTGGTTTCAAGCTAAAATACCCGAGATAACATAATGTAGCTTGATGCTTTGCTGATATTATTTACTACTATGGTATTTACGACTTTTAATGATACGAAAAAGCTGCGTATCATTAACTCATTAACTATAAAAACATTGGAATTCCCTACTGTACTTCTATGAGATGCCACGATGGCAGAGCGTATTCGACTCGCATTGAAATATGTAATGCACACATTGAATTGACATGATGGTTATCAACTGTTCATAACTGTGACAGTTATATTTTAAATCATTTTCGTGTCTAGAGTAAGTTTTTATCGGTTGTAAAAACCTGCCACATTTAACTCATAGGCAAACCAGAATCATTAATAGTTTACGCTAACTATTGTCATTAACAAAGTCTTACATCCTTAATCTATCGTTACAGAGTTGCGCGCGTGTTAATTGTTCATGTAAGTCAGTTAAAATTAAGCATAGTTGCACCCTCACAAATATTCAGTTCCATTAGCGAAGAAGTGATTGAATAGTGACAAGTGTTGGAATAATGCACAAGTGACGGAATAATGCAACAAGTACTGGAATCCTGACAAGCGTCTCTCCGTTCACATTCAACAAGCACAGCATCTATCACATGTACACTACGTGATGTCGGTACATCAACCTACTCATGTAAACTCCTGGTTGGCTAGCAATATTTTGTAATACCTTGCCGTGTTAAACATTCTGTATTTTTTACCATTTTTTAACCTGTCAGATTGTTCTTCTCATTTTTATTCAAGTTTATGTACTCATGACCATTGTAACCATTTTTATGATGAAAGACTTTACGCGTGTTTTATCGCCTCCTAAAGGCATAAAAGCAATCGGCACATTTGCCTCGTCGCCCATTCTCTATTCATTCTTGCTCTGCTCTACTGCTCAAGCCCATTTCTACGTAGACATTCTTTCACGACTGCTCAACACATTCTTTCAAGCAACAAGAGTTTTCGGACAAGCACAATGTCCAGACTCTTCATTTTCTGTACATTCAAGTTACATTTTTGACGGCAAGTTTCCACATTTCTCAGTTGTTTTTATTCAATAAATTTCCAATATTTTAATTGTTTTATATTACTCACAAGTCTCATTCTACGCACTTTATTTACTCATTTGCTACATAAGTTCATTCAATACATTCACAAATACCGTCAATTCAACAACTTTTACAGTTCACGCTCATGTTTTTATTCATTGACCAGTTTTTAACCTTTGACATAACATTCATTAAAAGAGTCACTACCTCAAGTAGTGTGGTCCTTCGAACGCCTTACAAACATCAACAATGATTATAAATACTGTCAAACCTCGCAGTGTGCAGATAATAAAAGAAATTAATTCATTTAAATGCATTATTTACTTCACGGCTACGGATGACATCCTGTTTTTCTTCCAGAAGCTTTTTATGTCTACTAAATATAATGCAGATATTACAATTATTAAGACATTTTGAGTGTATAGCAAACACTGGCAGTGAGTGTACTGGAAATCCTTGAATATTATAAGATAAACACGACACGTAAGTATAACTGTTTGTTAATAATTAATGAGAATCGGAAATTAGAAAATTGACTATAAAGTTTGTTTGAATCGCACTCTTCTGGTTTTGTTCATGGAATATATTGCTGATACGCATGCACACTTTAGCAAATATACGACGTATTCTAAAATATGGTTCAATCCTCAAATTTTGACTTCATTTCAACATAAGTTGTGATAACACAACTGGAACAGTAATTCCTATTGAATGATAGGCAAAGGCATTTAGTCCAGTTTCGGTGCAAGTACAAAATAGAACAAAGTAAGCTTCTTTCAATTTAGCTTTCAACTCCAACTCAATTACTAACAAAATGGCGTCGAGGCTTATCAGCATCACAGTTAAATTTCTAGTTTTATCGTGTTTGTGGCAACTTCCCATGACCACGACAATATGGAATCATTCCATAAATCGCGTACTTGAATTACTTGATAACATTTCCTGTACATTTCACTTACCATTCGACACTACATCATCTGGATATATTTTGAATGAGGTGTCAATATTTCGCGCACTTGTATCCGCGCATTCGTACAGTCCACACCTTCACAGCACATTGCCGTTTTCCATTCAACTTACTAATTCTTCAATATTTTACAAGATATTTGGTTCAATTAGAATGAGTTTGGTTTGTACTATTCATGTTTCCATGAGGTCCAACAAATATGTCAACACACCGGTTCCTTACTATGTGACAAAAGGCCACCCTTGGGTATTTGTCGGTATAGTGGTCCACCCATATGTAATTGGTTGTGGAGTTGTCCATCCAGATGTCGTCGGAGTGGTCCATCCGATCGTAGTTGGTGCAGTAGTCGGCCACCCTGGATCATTCCATCCACCTTGACGGTCAACCCGGACAGAACCGGATTGTGCTGTGGCGATGAAGGAGATAAGAGTTAATGTGAAAATAATCATGACGGCTGAGTAGATTAGTTTTAGGGAGCATAAAGTCAGGTAGTATTGGATATGTAAACTGTTTGGGATTAGAGAGCAAACTGAGATGCTGGATGAAAATTATCTTGTCTTTTTATACTGGTTTGATGTGGCAAGAACTTAGATTTGTGCCCTGAATTGGGTACAGCATGTTGTCAAAGTGTGGACACATGCTTTTGTGGACTAACGAAAGTATTGATGGTACTTTGGGTTACTGGGAGCATGAAAGTATACGATATATTCAAAATGTATATTCTTATTTTTATCCTTTTCTTGGTTGCTGTGAAAACAAAACTATTTCTGGTACACACTGACACTATGGACGATGAAATTTACCAAGCCAACTGAGCTGAAACTAGATTATGCCAGTTCTAACTTGTTTGCAGGTTTCAACAGTCTGTGGGGATAAAACCTCTTTGACTGTCTTACAAGATATATATAGAATTGTTTCACGCAATTGTCACAGTTGCTGATGTCGAGATTGATAAATTAGGAAATTATGTTCCCACTTTAAAACTTCATGCCACATCGCCAATAGAAAATGTTTCAGGTTTATTTTGTAATAACTAGTCACAGGTTTCTAATATGTGACTACAAATAAATCTATTTAAAACAGGAAGCATGTAACGGAAACATGAGGTGGACGTGACATAAGGGAAAACTGCTGCTGCGTTTAAATGGAATGTACTTTAATTAATGGTATGGAACGGCGTGCAGATGACTGCCAGATAATGGATATAATTTAATTTGGGCTGCGCTTGGCGAAATGAAAGCAGCTGGAGTTGAATAATGATTATAGAAGATCAATATGTGAGTGTAGTCATTTAATAATAACTGAGCTCGATACCGTAAAGCACTGAAATATGTTGAAATGTTTCGAGGCTGGAACATGAAATTATCTGAACGCAAATCGAGCAATTAAATTTAACAGAACCAAATATACGTTCACCTTATGCATTCAAGTAATTGTTTTTTGCGTGAAACTCAATCGAATTGGAGCTAACAATTTAACAACTTCCTTTATAACTAGCAACTGTAATTCGAATTGCGTCACCCCAACCCATACATTCAAAATCGCAAAGTCCAGTACCTACTTGCCCATTAGAACTAGTGATAATGCTTGATTGAAGGAGAAGTTCAAGAAAACAAGTGGCGTCCTTTCATCAAAAAAGCTGCCCCAAAAGCAAATTTTCACATCCGGAATGGATCTCCAGTACAGACTTGCAATTTTCCTTGACAAAGGTTTCAACCTGGACGACATGAAAAATCTTGTCAGCAGATTAGAGTGTCGTATAGATCTACTGGTTGTGTACACTTTGACCGCCCAGTGGAATGCAAAAATGATTTCTCCAATGGATATAAAAAACCCGTCCAGAAACAAAAGCTTCATGAAGATTCCCAGTTCGTCAAATTGCGAGAATAACGGATACGCGCAAAGACAAAATCCGGTCGTACAGATGATAATACAAGACGGTGTGTTGAATGCCGAGTTGGTAGAATTGAAAATTGTAGCCAAAAATTGAATTTCCCTATAAAGTGTGATCTGATTTAGAAAATCTTGCTCTGTTTCCATGTGACCAAGTTTCCTAAAAACATTAAGAACATGTTTTAGTCACAACGACAACATTAGTATTCGATTTTTGAACTAACCTTTTGAATTCATTGAGCAATGTGTGAATAGAGGAAGTTCCGACCAGGATTCCCAAAACAAAGTTGATTGTCGCGTAATTTCCGTATATTGCCCAGACTACATAAGTTACCCAAAAACTAATTCCTCTCTCCAGAATTCTTAAAATTCTTGCAATTGCCGCGCTCGACTGTTCGGTTGCGATCTCAAATAAACCTCCGTTTGCAACAATGAATGATGGCAATACCCTCGCAAATGATTGTGGATCTATTCCGCAAGTAGGTCCGAAGGAGAACCGAACCGGAAAGTATAAATTTGTTAGAAACTTTCCAGCGGTCAGTGTCCACTTTAGACCTTCCAGGTCCGATTCTGATGGTACGTATCGCTTCAGATGAATAAAGAGCTGGTTTTGCAAATATGCGAATTCTCGACATCCTTCCCGATGACTTCGAACTGACAGCATGATGGATCCAAATCCAATAATGTAGAACATGCTCATGCAGTTTCCAAGCAGGCTGTCGTTTCCGCCACACAAATTAAGTATTCCATTGAGTGAAACAGAAAGCAAAAGTAGTACGTGCACTTTCCAGTCGCCTCTAGAAACAAAGGTGTTGTTGGCTTCAACTACGTTTCCGTTTGTCAAGGACACTTTGTAGGGATATGCCAAATAGAGGAGATTCCATTTGGAAACCAAATTAATACTCTGGCGAACCGAAGTTTCCAGGGCACCGATAGATTGCTTTCTCATATTTTTGACGCAATGATCGTCGTTGCTGTGTGTTTGCTCACCAGATGTACAGTTCGATAAAAAATGTTGTCGTGTGAAAAGGCGAATCGTCTTAGATTGGTTCGTGCGCTACACGAATATGTCCTTCTGTCAAAGGCTCTCAAGATAAATATAAAAAATAAATTGAGTGTTTTGAAGTGTAAGAAATTAGCTTTGATGTAGTCGAAAATTACGATACAGTATTACTGTGTTATGTTCATGCTGCGATAGCCTATTAAAAGCTACATTAGTTTTCTACCTGCATGACAGGCTGAAATCAACACTGCGGGATGTATTCGGCATGGAAAAACCTGATTTTTCAAGTAAGCAACGGTTGAAACATTATTATTAACTCAGTAGTTTCACAGCGTCGCAAGCAAATTTTCATGTCACATAAATAATACAGTAGTTGAATGCAAGATGTTATCCCTTCAACATTGTCCTTGAATCGAAATGATTTAAGAATTTTGCTGCGTTTGTACTACTTCCAGTTCTGAGGACCTTGGGGTTACAAGGAATCCATAGCTGGAATCCGGGGCGTTAAATTGCATTAGATTTAGGCATGAACAATATAATTTCTTACGTTTTGGTTAGTATGAAAATAATTGGTAAACGTATTAACAATGCTTCCACTGTGGCGTGTGTCCAGAAAGTATTGAATAGTCTGCAACTAATTGGAAACTGTTTTATACATGCTATACCCCTCACTTCATACTGTTAACTCACTTATGATGACATAGTACTAATCACTTTGATTACAATGTAAATTAAAGCATCTGCTAACAGTGATTCTATTTTAAGAAAACGTTCCTTTACTTACATTTAATGACATTGTCACGGTGTATAGAACCGTCAAGCTGATAATTTGCGGCATTGAGGAGAAGGATCAGGTTTGCTAGAATATACCTGACCTACCGCGAGGATAAATGATGAACCCCTGGATATGTGGATTGTCCTAAGTTCATTATTCGAAGTTCATATAATTACTGGTATTACCTTACAATATCATGAAGAGATGTGGCTTCAATAGAAACATAAATTATCTGCCGGCCGCACCAAAAGTTGCTACTAAAAACCTGCAATGGATTGGGACTGAAGTATTGATATCTATGTAAAATGAGCTTGACATGACAGCTTGACTATAAAAATTATTTTGTATATACAACACGTACGGTACATATTTCGTTGTTTATTATAATTTCCAACAATATCTACAATATTGATTAGACACATGCATATTCCAGAGCTAGTATTATTTCCCTTAACAAACTGACGTAGTTTTCCCGTTTTCAGTATTGAGTAATTTACAAACTGAGATACATCAATGGATATCTAGATGATAAAGCGTAGAATTACTAATGAGATGACGTCTGTTATGTGGAATTTTGGAGAATCGGCAGACGGAAAGAAAACATACGCTATTAAATGAGCGCAAATAAATTAATTTACCAAGTATCGCCAAAATGAAAATTTTCCATAGAAATAAAGCGGAGCCCTGGTTTGGTGAAGCATGATAATCTCATCAATATCACGGAGGTGTCAAAGGACTAACTACATTAAAGAGGAAAAAGTTGTTTTAAACAAATATTAACAAAAGCAGGTGCGTGCTAACACTTAAATGCAAAGAAAGAGAAAGGAAACGGATCATCGATTTATTTACACATTACATTCCACTGCATACTACGATAGAGCACTGGGATTTATAATAGTTCATTTTAAGTTTTCAATTTACATTCCTGCCAAGTTTATGGGCAGATTAAAATCCATACTGCCGTCATTGTCCGCGATACCAAATTTAAGATTTCGACATCCACTTCTCACGACTATCTCTTTGACATTTAAATAGTTACAAAAATCAAATTGAGCATTCTATCCTTATATTCAAAATGAGTGGATCTGAAGTCCAAACGATCGTCGTGGTATATTAATGATTCATATGCGCTTTCGCGTTTTTTGTTTCAATCTAGTATGCAAAGGTAATTTTCTTGCAGGTCATATATTGTTCTCATCTAAGGTGTCGTGACGATGTAGATTAATTTTGTATACTTTTTGCAGAACGGTAATTACAGAAAGTGGTCACGAAAGCTTGACAGAATAATTGTGTGATGGGAAGCTATCTGAAAGTTTTGAGGAAAAATTAATGCTGCCAGGTATTAATATCTCATGCTCACATTCTCTACTGTTCCTCGAATAAGATTTCGACTATCCACTTAAAAGATTGCGGATGTCAAATACATTGAAAATATACTTAATCTACTTGCCCGTCAGAATCAGTGATACTGCCTGATTGATGGCGAAGTGAAGCAGCACAATTGGAGAACATTTATCGAAAAAGTTTCACCAAAAGTAAATGCGTACATTTGGAATGGATCTCCAATACCCTTTTGCCATTTTTCTCGACTTTGACGATTCCCGGGCTGAGATGAAAAACGTTGTGAGTCGGTTAGTCCTTTTAACGGAACAGCTTGTTGTGTGTAGTTTTACTGCCCAGTGGGAAGCCACAACCACTTCCGCGCTGGACATAAAAAATCCCTCCAGAAACAGTATTTTCATCAGAAGATGGAGTTCGGCAAATTTATAAGCCGTAGACACAGACGACAATACAGAAAATAGTATTAACTAGAGAGTTGCTCTAATTGAAGACATTAACCAGGAATTGAATTTCCCGGTATATCACCATGTTGTGGAGAAATCTTGGTAAGGTTTGCACATTCCGCAGGTTTCTGAAATACGAAAATTTATTATTTGGAGATTGAACGATGTTGGGGGACATGGCGTTGATTTTTAAATTCAGTTTATTTGTGAGTTATAATTTCAATGCAGATGAGAAGTAATGCGGTTTGCTATTCTTGGTTCACAAGGAAACAAGAAAAACAAATTCAAAAATTGAGGGTTCAGTGTTATGCAATGATGGTACACACCTAGGAGGGAGAATGTCTCCGAACTAGTTTGAAATATCCAATGCGACTTTAACACATAACTACAATAATGAAAATTACGACAACTTATTATTCATTTCAAATATTCATTCATGATGTTTGCACAAATACGAATAGTTAGATCAATACATACATAAATAACCATTTACACATTTTCTTTTACAATCTTCCAGCCGTGATATATACGCTGTCCTGGTAACGAGATTCGTTGATATATTATCGAAGATTTTTAATTTTAGTCCAACTTTATACGCAAACAAAACTGTTGTTGTTGCATCGTCAATCGTGATGTGATAGATCGCCGGTTGTAGCGGACTCGTATCCACATTGACAAAAACACGGCTGTTCCTTAGTATGTCGGCGAGTATGTTTAAGCAGTTCATATCCGGTCTGGATACTTGTTTCGTCAGGGCAAAGTTTACAGTTATGCAACTTTTGATTTCCATGTACTCGAGATTCATGCCGCTTCAAATACACAAGATGTTTGAACGAACTTGCACAAGCCAAACAGTTAAAGGTATGTCTCGACTCTTTGAACATGGAGCAGCAACGGCGTCTCACCACTGTGAAATCCAATGTGTCGCTTCATATGGGTCCGCGAATAAAACGGTTTGGAGCGCATGATGCAGGTTAATGTATTTTTTCGTTTGTAAATGTATTTTGCATGATAATATTGGGAGAAAAGTAATTTTCTCGAGAAAAACGATCATCTCCAGAAATGTAATTATCCTGAGAAATGTAATTATCTCGAGAAATGTAATTATCTCGAGAAATGTAATTATCTCGAGAAATGTAATTATCTCGAGAAATGTAATTATCTCGAGAAATGTAATTATCTCGAGAAATGTAATTATCTCGAGAAATGTAATTATCTCGAGAAATGTAATTATCTCGAGAAATGTAATTAATATTAAAAGGCGAAAAGTAAAAGTTTAGCGTAACATGCATAGCAACTTCACTACTATAATAATGATATTTGCACCGTAATTTTAGCCACCTCCTGTACATAAAATCGGTATGCCCACCATGCCGGTATGGAACATCCGGATAAGAACAACTAGGAATACTGCAGCATTAGCACACAAGGAGCGGTATCATATTTTTCCAACCCTAAGTTTTTTTTCATCCTGAAAAGATTTGTCGCTATCATAAGTCCGTTATGCCTGATCCTATTTATGCCACCACGCGTATATCTAATTAGAAACAACTTCACGAATCTTCTTGTGTGATGCTTAGTTTTGGCACTTATTACTATGTAATCTTATAATTAAATTCGTTTGCCTGCTTGCGGCAATGGTAATGCTCGAGTATTCATTATTTGCACCATTTTTATATACCATCAAATATACTTATTCATCTGCCGTTCAATGTCGGTTTGCAAATATTGTTAAACTGATTGATTCATGTATGTAACAATATGCACGCGAGGATATTCGCTGGTCATATTCCAGGGGAATAAGCCATTTTCCAATGCAACATAATCCAATCTGCAATATATCTATATCAGCGTTTAGCTACATAAATCGCAGTGCTTCTACAGAATAACCGCGGAACCTTACTGCTAGCAGTAGTAAACTATTTAATTCGAAACGAACAAATGCGCCAAAAACCATCATTTACACGGAAAGCGGCAACCACAATTGCCTTCCATGTTAATTTTACAATGAGCACAAATGTCCCAACAATTTTCCGTCTGATGTTGAAAACTTTCTCGCTCACGGCACATGCAAAGGTTGCGAGAATACAACTTAAAAAAATGTAAAAAATGGTCTGAATATTAGACGAAAGCTGCAAAGGTTTGACAACAGGATCACGGCTGTTCCACCTTGGAAAATTTTGCCGGGATGCGGACCAGCGACGTAATCTATAAACTTTTTCCAGGTGTTGAAATATGCCACTGTGGATTAGCAATACAAAGTTGCGTCGCAGATTCGAACCCTTTGGATCACTAAATCTCCAAACTGTAGGAATTCTTTCGACTGACTCGTTTCCAACAAAAAATGTTTTTGAATGGTAATTTTGAGAGAGATACGCCTGCTCAAACTTTGTATCGTACTCCTTTCCCAGCCACACATTCCTCTCCCCACACTTGACTATTTCGGATTCCACCGCAGAATCGTATGACGCACCATCCAACTTTTTTGGAATCCAGTATCGAGGAGCCCAGGACAGTCGAAGCAGCAATGCATTGTAACTGTCACTTATGTCCATTTTTGAGCTACCCCCAAATTTACGCACCATGTATGTAGCTATTACGGTCACGATAGAGCTTAAGTAAGCTGTCAAATACACTCGTGAGAAAAATGTTAGACCGTTTGTTGTACACTCTAGCATTAACAGTTGCATTTAGTATTGTTTTGGGGTCCATCCACGCGGCCAAACTTTTTGTTTCCAGAGCGGTGAAAACTCTTATAAAGTTGTTAATCCTCCGATCCATATATGGCGATATATCGTACAGTGACTTGAACCCCGATTCTTTTGGGAGTGGAGCAGTCACGCCTGTAGAAACTATGCCTTTGTATCCGTTGGTTGCCAGGATGCCCAGTAACAACCATGTTGCAAACACGAGTTTCATTTGTCCGTGCTCATTAATATATGTTGGCAGCCACGGTCCATTTTCCAATAGTGACTGCCAGGCATAAAGTACAGGACTGAAATCACTTCGCTTCAAAATTTTCATCTTGTACAAAGCTACATACATGATCAACGAGAGTAGAGTAACCGTTGCAGCAAGTCCAATCCACATGTCATGTTGGAAGGGCTGCGCGAAATAGTAAAATCTAATATGCTCGCTGCCATAGCATGTGAGAAAATTGTATCCCTCGTGACTAACAAATACTGTCGTGTCAAAATATATGTTAAAAAATTTAAAAATTGTATTTCCGATATTAACCTCCGGATTTTGCTGAATTTGAGCCTGAAGCATTGGACCAAAGTTGTTTGCCGTCTTATGTCCGGTGATGTCCACGTAGTCGTGTATTCTAGGTATGAACTCAAGCGATGTATTGGCTCCGTCTAATTGTAAAAGTAGATCTACAAGTACAAGTGAAAAAGTAAATTCCGAGTTTCTCTCAAACCGAAATATATTTTTCCGTGCCCGGTATTTGGTCATGTTATCTGTATCCGCACTCGACAAATACTTCCAAGATGTCGGCGGCCCATATTTTGAAATCGTATTTAACAAACGTTCCGAATCCAATATATATTGGAGTTTCTGGCGTGGACTTCAATAACTCTTCCTTGTTTAAGCAAAACATGCAAAAAAGCAAATGGCGACAGTTGTCTAGAACGTGGACAGCTTTCTCTGATGATGACAAATTTGAAGTGCAGCTTAGTAACCCAATATTATTTTTGAAATATGCCGCCATATAACTATACGCAAACAGTTGCGTCGCCGTAGTCCCAAACTCTTGTGGACTGTTCAGTTGGGGAGCCGGATGCTTGACAATATCCAGTATTACTGTATGTGTAATGTGCCGTTTATCAAAGTTCAAACGATGTAGCGCAGCGGAGATTGGAAAAAACCAGAATCCTTTTCTGTCTACCGATATATTCCAAGCGTGCTGCGACGTCAGAATCACACTAGTTATGCAGTTGGGTCCAAAAAGGAACGGTTTGTTTATCACTAGATACTGGTCATCTTTGAGTTCTAAAATCATGTCTTGTACCGATATGTTCCATGGAAGTATGGCCATTAATGGATCGTACTCGTACACTTTTTGCTCCGTAAATTTGCTCCGTCGAATCTTTTTATTCAGAAATGGAATGTATCGTCGGGATACGCGGAACGATTTGTTTAATGCAATGATCATATTTGCATTGAGAACATCGTGAGAGTAGTGTATACTGGTGGAGTCGATTACTACATGTGAACATGTGATGGCATTCAATACGTCGCCAAATCCGCCTATGTATTCGTGCGGTAGACTGTATGTGCGTTCAGTTGCGGTTGACATGCATGGGTTGGGAAAAAGAAGGCACATAGTTCCAAACACTATGCCTTCAAGAAATTCGATACTGCTCATGTCAGTAAGTTGGCTACCAACTGAGAGAGTATACTGGTAATTCATTTTGTTAAATATTATGTTGACGCTAATCGGACAGAGTTAGGGACACCTCTCGGTATCACAAAAGCAATTCCTTTCTACGATGTCTATATTATAGCGTAGATATATTCAAGATAACTAAAGTTTCTTAGACGTCAATTTCTATCTAAAAGAGTAAAACAGTATATTTACTTCTATATACGTGAATCAAACTTGTAGATGACACTGGCCTGCGACGGCTGACTAAAAAGTTTGAAATTATATGTTACTAAAATTTTTAAAGGTACGTAGTTTCCTTGGATATGAAGCGTCTGCACTAACTTGCATTTGGAGAACTGACTGTCTCAAGAGAACTACTTATCTCACGAGAACTAATTATGTCGAGAATACTAATTATTTCGAGCAAAGTAACTACCTCGATATAACTAATTATCTCAAGAGAGCTCATGTCGATAGTATTAATTATCACCAGGGAACTAATTTTCTCGAAGGAACTAATTTTCTCGAAAGAACTAATTTTCAGGAACGAACCAATTATGTAGGTAGTCGTCTCCAGAGATACAATCAGGCGTATAAACCCGCGAGCAGGGACCATTCGTTAATTCGGCATGAACGTTGAGATGCAGTCTCAACTTATATTTGTCGGCAACTGATGGTTCCCTTATGTCACATATGAACTGATTTTATACCGTATGTACTCTGATGTGAACCTCTATATGATCCTTCCGTGAGAGCGTCTTTTAGCACAACTCGCAGTTCAACGTCCACAATTTTCTATTGGAACGCGACTTTGGATTAAGGCCGCTGTCATTGTTGCATGTATTATCTTTGTGACAGGTCAAAGCTGAACTTGTACTAAAAAGTTTTTAGCAGAGGTCGCATTGAAACGGCTTCACGCCTGTGATTAATATTAATTAAAATGTCATTAAAATGCCATTCAAATGTTAGAAAGGTCAGAAAGTTCATTGAATGACGAGGCCACATAGAAGTCATCGAATGACCAATTCAAAGGTCATTGAAAAGTCATTCAAATGTCATTGAAAAGTCATTCAAATATCATTGAAAAGTGAGTCAAATGTCATTGAAAAGTCATTCAAATGTCATTGAACAGTCATTCAAATGTCATTGAAAAGTCATTCAAATGTCATTGAAAAGTCATTCAAATGTCATTGAAAAGTCATTCAAATGTTATTGAAAAGTCATTCAAATGTCATTGAAAAGTCCTTCAAATGTCATTGAAATGACATTTGCAGTCTCAGACTGCAGATTTGCAGACTGTCTCGTACAGTTGCTTTTATTTGATGTCATTGAAAAGTCATTCAAATGTCATTGAAAAGTCATTCAAATGTCATTGAAAAGTCATTCAAATGTCATTTAAAAGTCCTTCAAATGTCATTGAAAAGTCATTCAAATGTCACTGAAAGGTCATTCAAATGTCATTGAAAAGTCATTCAAATGTCATTGAAAAGTCATTCAAATGTCACTGAAGCGTCATTCAAATGTCATTGAAAAGTCATTCAAATGTCACTGAAGCGTCATTCAAATGTCATTGAAAAGTCCTTCAAATGTCATTGAAATGACATTTGCAGTCTCAGACTGCAGATTTGCAGACTGTCTCGTACAGTTGCTTTTATTTGATGTCATTGAAAAGTCATTCAAATGTCATTGAAAAGTCATTCAAATGCCATTGAAAAGCCCTTCAAATGTCATTGAAAAGTCATTCAAATGTCACTGAAAAGTCATTCAAATGTCATTGAAAAGTCATTCAAATGTCATTGAAAAGTCATTCAAATGTCATTGAAAAGTCATTCAAATGTCATTGAAAAGTCATTCAAATGTCACTGAAACGTCATTCAAATGTCATTGAAAAGTCCTTCAAATGTCATTGAAATGACATTTGCAGTCTCAGACTGCAGATTTGCAGACTGTCTCGTACAGTTGCTTTTATTTGATGTCATTGAAAAGTCATTCAAATGTCATTGAAAAATCATTCAAATGCCATTGAAAAGTCCTTCAAATGTCATTGAAAAGTCATTCAAATGTCATTGAAAAGTCATTCAAATGTCATTGAAAAGTCATTCAAATGTCATTGAAAAGTCATTCAAATGTCATTGAAAAGTCCTTCAAATGTCATTGAAAAGTCATTCAAATGTCACTGAAAAGTCATTCAAATGTCATTGAAAAGTCCTTCAAATGTCATTGAAAAGTCATTCAAATGTCATTGAAAAGTCATTCAAATGTCATTGAAAAGTCATTCAAATGTCATTGAAAAGTCATTCAAATGTCATTTAAAAGTCCTTCAAATGTCATTGAAAAGTCATTCAAATGTCACTGAAAGGTCATTCAAATGTCATTGAAAAGTCATTCAAATGTCATTGAAAAGTCATTCAAATGTCACTGAAGCGTCATTCAAATGTCATTGAAAAGTCATTCAAATGTCACTGAAGCGTCATTCAAATGTCATTGAAAAGTCCTTCAAATGTCATTGAAATGACATTTGCAGTCTCAGACTGCAGATTTGCAGACTGTCTCGTACAGTTGCTTTTATTTGATGTCATTGAAAAGTCCTTCAAATGTCATTGAAAAGTCATTCAAATGTCATTGAAAAGTCCTTCAAATGTCATTGAAAAGTCATTCAAATGTCACTGAAAAGTCATTCAAATGTCATTGAAAAGTCCTTCAAATGTCATTGAAAAGTCATTCAAATGTCATTGAAAAGTCATTCAAATGTCATTGAAAAGTCATTCAAATGTCATTGAAAAGTCATTCAAATGTCATTTAAAAGTCCTTCAAATGTCATTGAAAAGTCATTCAAATGTCACTGAAAGGTCATTCAAATGTCATTGAAAAGTCATTCAAATGTCATTGAAAAGTCATTCAAATGTCACTGAAGCGTCATTCAAATGTCATTGAAAAGTCATTCAAATGTCACTGAAGCGTCATTCAAATGTCATTGAAAAGTCCTTCAAATGTCATTGAAATGACATTTGCAGTCTCAGACTGCAGATTTGCAGACTGTCTCGTACAGTTGCTTTTATTTGATGTCATTGAAAAGTCATTCAAATGTCATTGAAAAGTCATTCAAATGCCATTGAAAAGCCCTTCAAATGTCATTGAAAAGTCATTCAAATGTCACTGAAAAGTCATTCAAATGTCATTGAAAAGTCATTCAAATGTCATTGAAAAGTCATTCAAATGTCATTGAAAAGTCATTCAAATGTCATTGAAAAGTCATTCAAATGTCACTGAAACGTCATTCAAATGTCATTGAAAAGTCCTTCAAATGTCATTGAAATGACATTTGCAGTCTCAGACTGCAGATTTGCAGACTGTCTCGTACAGTTGCTTTTATTTGATGTCATTGAAAAGTCATTCAAATGTCATTGAAAAGTCATTCAAATGCCATTGAAAAGTCCTTCAAATGTCATTGAAAAGTCATTCAAATGTCATTGAAAAGTCATTCAAATGTCATTGAAAAGTCATTCAAATGTCATTGAAAAGTCATTCAAATGTCATTGAAAAGTCCTTCAAATGTCATTGAAAAGTCATTCAAATGTCACTGAAAAGTCATTCAAATGTCATTGAAAAGTCCTTCAAATGTCACTGAAAAGTCATTCAAATGTCATTGAAAAGTCATTCAAATGTCATTGAAAAGTCATTCAAATGTCATTGAAAAGTCATTCAAATGTCATTGAAAAGTCCTTCAAATGTCATTGAAAAGTCATTCAAATGTCACTGAAAAGTCATTCAAATGTCATTGAAAAGTCCTTCAAATGTCATTGAAAAGTCATTCAAATGTCATTGAAAAGTCATTCAAATGTCATTGAAAAGTCATTCAAATGTCATTGAAAAGTCATTCAAATGTCACTGAAAAGTCCTTCAAATGTCATTGAAAAGTCATTCAAATGTCATTGAAATGACATTTGCAGTCTCAGACTGCAGATTTGCAGACTGTCTCGTACAGTTGCTTTTATTTGATGTCATTGAAAAGTCATTCAAATGTCATTGAAAAGTCATTCAAATGTCATTGAAAAGTCCTTCAAATGTCATTGAAAAGTCATTCAAATGTCACTGAAAAGTCATTCAAATGTCATTGAAAAGTCATTCAAATGTCATTGAAAAGTCATTCAAATGTCATTGAAAAGTCATTCAAATGCCATTGAAATGACATTTGCAGTCTCAGACTGCAGATTTGCAGACTGTCTCGTACAGTTGCTTTTATTTGATGTCATTGAAAAGTCATTCAAATGTCATTGAAAAGTCATTCAAATGTCATTGAAAAGTCATTCAAATGTCATTGAAAAGTCCTTCAAATGTCATTGAAAAGTCATTCAAATGTCACTGAAAAGTCATTCAAATGTCATTGAAAAGTCCTTCATATGTCATTGAAAAGTCATTCAAATGTCATTGAAAAGTCATTCAAATGTCATTGAAAAGTCATTCAAATGTCATTGAAAAGTCATTCAAATGTCACTGAAACGTCATTCAAATGTCATTGAAAATCCTTCAAATGTCATTGAAAAGTCCTTCAAATGTCATTGAAAAGTCATTCAAATGTCATTGAAAAGTCATTCAAATGTCATTGAAAAGTCCTTCAAATGTCATTGAAAAGTCATTCAAATGTCACTGAAAAGTCATTCAAATGTCATTGAAAAGTCCTTCATATGTCATTGAAAAGTCATTCAAATGTCATTGAAAAGTCATTCAAATGTCATTGAAAAGTCATTCAAATGTCATTGAAAAGTCATTCAAATGTCACTGAAACGTCATTCAAATGTCATTGAAAATCCTTCAAATGTCATTGAAAAGTCCTTCAAATGTCATTGAAAAGTCATTCAAATGTCATTGAAAAGTCATTCAAATGTCATTGAAAAGTCATTCAAATGTCATTGAAAAGTCATTAAAAGGTCGTTGGAAATCTTAGGTGGCTGCGAAGACAGAATGCGAGCACAATTGCCTTAAGGCGTAATTTACATTATAAAGGTCTTCCTAACGTATGGGTGGTGCTTGCCATGTGCAATTTAAGCTAAGGTAAGGTGTACACACTTTTTGTGCAAAGTACATATTGATGTTTCTTTTCGTTTGCGTCTCGTTCCTGGTTTTGGTTTAGGTTACCCGCTGTGATGGATGTTTAGGGGCAAAGCGGCAGGGAGTAATGACGTTATCCAGTATGAATATGAGGATAGAGAATGTGTCCGTTGACTGCGGATGGATTTTCGCTTATGTGCCCTGGCAATATGACTCGCGCAATGTAGCTGCTTTTTGCGGTACTTTGTGGAGCTTTTAATTGTGATTAAGTAGACAAATATGATATGCTTTAGAAATGGTTGGTATGTAATTAAAAAGGGGAGAAAGTGCGAAGCTTGCTGCCCGAGTAGCACAGAAGTACAAAAAGGACTTCAGACGTGACGAGAAAAAACGTTGCAGTTTTTCCAAAAGGAGGGATTCAAGTGGGATACCATCAACAGATGGATTAAAAAGGCTCAGGAATCCGGTCGAGGTGAAGCCAAAGTTCAAAGTGGTCGAAAACGAAAAATAATGACCCCGAAAAAGATAGCAGCCGTGAAACGCTTGTACGAGCGACATCTATCTACTTCCATCAAGACAGCAGCTAGGAAGATAAATTTGAAGAAAGATACCCTAGCACATATTGAAGTCCGGAAACTGGGGATTCGAACTAGGACGAAAAAGAAGACATTCAAGAAGACTAGTGGCCAGCAGAACGCGTTTAAAGAAAGGACTACTTTGCTTCACAAGAAAATCATTCGAAAATTAATCATTATGGATGATGAGAGATACGTTATGCAGGACCCTTCGGAAAACCCGGTGAGGGAATTTTATGACAGTAGCAACCCTCAACTTGTTTCGACACCTGCCAGAGTCAAAGTATCATCGAAATTCACTAAGAAATTCCCTGTTTGGCAAGCCATGGACCAATATGGTAACGTTTTCAAGCCATACATATCTCGTGGCACCATGAACTCCCACATCTACTTGGAGCGACGTACCAAAGGCATTCTGATCCCTTTCATCAAGGAGCATCACAGAATAGACCAAGTCGTCCTCTGGGCCGACTTAGCTTCTGTACACTACCAAACGGATGTTGTGACATTTCTACGAAAAGAAATGTCTATCGTGCAGAAACATAAGAATCCTCCCAATATTCTGCACATGTGCCCCATCGAAAAAATGTGGGCACTGTCGAAACGCCGATATCATGATCAGTCGGATTAGCCTTCAGCTCGTCGTCAGTTCCACAACCGTTGGGTGAAAGCAGCGACGAAAGTTGGAAAGTCTTCCGGGGCAAACATCATGAAGAACTTGAAGAAAAAAGTTAACTGTGAACAGGACAATGGACCTCACTCTTCCATGTTTGCTGCATTTTGAAGCAAATTTAACGCACTACAAAATAGTTATTTTAATTTTTTGTTTCTATCTTTCTGCTTGTAATAAATGAAGGTTTTGCAACCATCCGCAGTCATCGGACACATTCTCTAAGGTTTTCCAAATTGTATTTTTGTTGGTAATTTTTGCCAAAAAAAGACGCTCAAACTTCCAGTTGTATCCAATGTTGATTGTGTTAGAAGCTGTTTAGAGTGTTTATTGTTTAATATAAATTTTGAACTGAAAAATGTATATTGGTGCAACTAAAACTGTTTTTAGGTTATGAATAACTATGCAACTCGAATTGTGCTTCGAGAATGAATCCAGTTAATATTGGTTGTTGATGCCGCTCACTCTGTTGTTCTCGTTTTTACAATTTGGGGTGTGAATTTGTTATGATTTTGTATCGTTTCATATAATCCAGCCGCCAGTCCACTAGTGGTTTTAAACTGAACACCCAAAATATGTTCCGATGCCCTGGTGTTTTAACAAGACGTGTTTGTTATAGTAATTCCTGCCAGCAGTGTTATTTATTTATCAAATCTGTAAGTAAAATCTCATATAATATTCCTAACTGTATCATCTTACCATATATTTATCGGTTTTGTACCATATAATTATCAGACTCGTTCCAACATCATAACTTAGTCACAATCCACAGATGAGACGCTAAGACAAATTTGCCGCGTCTGCGCCATCAGTCTTATAATTTTCTACAAAAAGTATAAATACCTATGCATTTTACCACTATATAGGTATGCCGCACTCTAAATCTTAACCACCGTAACCTTTTGCATCATTAATGTCGTTTTATCCAAGTAGAATTATTGTTTCGATTCGCAGTGCGCCGTTGATGTGAAGCGGTTTAGAATATATTACATGTACTATAGTCATCTAAGCGCACCAACACTGCGACGAATCCGAAAAATATATCAAAGCTGTTCAAAGTACCTTTACCATAATACAAATTTTTTATGTGGTTCGATTCAAAACACATGAATTGTTTCCGGGAAATATTGGCACGCCAAGCTAGATGAAAATCTGTCGATTATACGTACATTATATGACTCAACTCTGTTTGCTTGATATTTAATTTCATATATGATGCATTAGTGATATTAATTATTTTAATGGTCGTTCAGAACATCCGACAGCAAGGAAGCAATTTCAAGTGGATTTGTGGAAAGATAAAAGCAGAGTTTCTTTTAATATTTTGGCTATTTCGTACCTCGCGGATGCTTAAATTTCATATACCTATGGCTATGATTCATCCGAAGATTGACTGCCAATTACATGGAAAATTACAATAGAATACTTGCCTGCTTACTTAAAGAAATGAAGATGATTGCTGATACTGCGAATGTGTGAAACGAGTTACTCAAATAACTGTTTCGTTTTCATGGCGGTATGAAATTTAATTATGTACTCATTGCAAGACAATATGGAATTGCCAGCATATGACGTGAAGAACTGGCAACATAATGCTATCTTTGAAACGCTCAAAACAGCGATAGCATCTACATCTGAATTGTCTTATGATTACTGTATATGGCGTCAGGTAATGCAATTCATCAATTGGCGAGGAAAGCATGAGACATATTACATGACCTAGATTCGTTCTATGATTACAACCTAGATTGATTGTTAAAATGATTTTGAATTCGAACCATTTCTCCAATTATATCCGCGTTTCAGGCAAGACAACGCATTTTCCCTTCGAAAAGTAATACATATTAAAGATGTTCTTCCGCGTCTGCATTATAATAAATAATGTTATGCGGCCGCTTTCTCGATGATATTTAAGATGGTAGCACCATGTAAAGGGCTTTTTCATCGTACTGTATTTTAATGGATTATGCAATCTGGTAGTTTAAAATTATACTTCACGAAATATTATCGCTGCAATATTAAATTTAAATTGGCTAATGAAATATGTACCGCCATGTCAAAAATAGTTTTAGCAGAAGTAAGTGTCCTTTCAAGGTGATAAACCCCACATTCCACCTTTTAGATTGCAAATGAAAATTCCGTTGCCGTTTCATCGAACATGTTACTAACTACCGGAAGCATGAAATGCTTAAAAGGTAGTTAATGCGATTAAGTTGTTTGTCTGTGTCCGTGTGTCTGTGTGTCTGTTAACACGATTACTCCTTTCCACGTTGACCGATTCGGTCCAAATTTTGCATGGAGGTACCTTAGGGCAAAAGTAAGTTCGCTATTGATTTTGGGCCTCCAGGCCCTACCCCCCAGGGGAATGTGGGGGTAAAGGTCCCCCATGCTTTCTTATGGCAAAAACTTTTATTTGCTTATCTGATAGAGAATATTAAGCTGATCATTTTTTGTCGTGACACCATGGGTCAATTCGGCCAAATGTCGGAGTGGTGGCTCCTTGACCCTCACGGGTCACAGGGTCACGAAAGGGTCGAAATATTTTCTTTCAGAAATTCATAGAAAAAATCAAGATTAGTATTTGGGAAGGCGAACTCAGTGTCAAATGTCTCAATTTCACACACAACACGTTTCCGGTAGTTTTTTAATTCGGGTTTACACCCGTCCTAGTTAACTACCGGAAGCATGAAATGCTTGAAAGGTAGTTATAGCGATTGATTTGTCTGTCTGTCCGTCAACACTCTAGCGTCCCTCCACGTTGACCGATTTTGCTAAAATTTAGCATAGATGTACATTGGCCCAAGGGGATGTTCCCTATTGATTTTCAGCCATGTACCTCATCATTGACCGGAAGTACGGGGGTCGGCGTCTTGGGGTGGTAGGGGGTGACCAAGTTGTCAAAAATTTTATTGCATGAATCGATAGAGGAGTTTAAGATCATTTTTTGCCAACGCACCATGGGTCAAATTGGTCACCTGGCGGTGGGGTGGGCCGTCGAAGGTATGGGGGTCCCCAGTCGTTAAAATTTGTTACTGCATAAAGCGATGGGGATGATTGCTTTGAGCCTTAACGTAAACATGTGAGTTATTATGATTAGTTGCTGTTTGCTTTGCCAAATTGACAAGTTCAAAACTCGGATTTTATTTACGAATGCTTCACAAATCTGTAAACTGCTTTTCAGAACTTGGTTAAATCGGTGTTATTCTCAAGCAAAACGAAAATCATATTACGAAATTGCAGTTGTCAACACAAATTAGTACTGAGTAAACGAGCCTATATTGATAATTTGAAGCGTACGATGATATCCTGGTACGTTTTTAATACTTGGACAACTGAACACAGTTTTTGGAACTACCAAATGCTCATCGGGTACAAACTTAAAAATGCAAAATATGATTATAAACTGTTATTGCCAATGTCAGACCGCCTTCTAAGATGAGTATTTGTAACATCGGTGGTTAATACTTCATTTTGTTTCATATTAACGAACCGCGAAAACAAAAACAGCATATAATGGTGACATAATGTTATCCGAGATAAGTTGTTTGTGCAAATAATGAATAGCCCTGAAGGCTTTAGAAACAATGCGCATCACTACACTAGCGTTTGAACCTTTCTACTAGCAAGTCACACACTGCCTTTCAATCTTGAGAAAACAAACTAATATACTGATAGAAGCTCCAAAGGAATAACAGCTTAAGATCACAGATCCCAACAACATATCATTATCCTTAGTTATCGTCGTCGAAAGTGTTAAAAGCTACGGTTAGCAGGCTCACGAAATTGGAAGGGTATAAGATGAGGAACGAAAAAATTCTGTCAGAGCCTTGGAACACGCCGTTATACATATTTGCATTGAGGCTCTACCAGTTCACTTATGGTCTACTGCCGAGCGGTTCCTTGCAAATATGCCTATACGATAATAGGCCAACACTGAAGACACCATCACTCACAAACTTCACATGTCTTTACTTGTGTATAATTTCTTTAAAAAACCTCTCTGTCGCGTTCATCTTATTGGATATGTGGTATAATCGAAACAAAATAACTGTAGATGGCACAAAAGTATTACAGATTTGCGTGGCCATATTTCGCATATCTTGGTCCTTTTTAATAAGCACACTTTGTCGCTGCAAAATTGTCAAACGAGGGCGAGAATACGCGGAGATCGTGAATGAAATTCTACATGCTAATCCGTCGATTCTCAAACCCAAGTCGGTTTTAGCAGACTATCCGGGAAGTATACTAACATATATTGTCCTTGCGTGCCTATTGTTCGGTTCTCCAATACCATTGACATTCAGGTATTTGAAGGCTGACATTGGTTTGCTAATTGTGGATCATTTGGGACTTTTGAATCTGTCGTATTGGCCCTTTTGGTTTGCCTCGTTGGCGATTGGACATTTCACCTTTATTATCGGTATGCGGGATATTATCGTGTTATTATTTCTGGATTTTGGGATCCTGCTTGCGATTGATGGATTCATAAGAGGTATTCGGAAAAATAAATTGGATGGAAGAATCGCAGTTGTTTTAGATGAGTACACTTGCTTAAGGCTTCAGTACAACAGGATATCCACCATTTACAATGATATTGCATTGAATATTGTCGTGCTGAGCCAAATTGCACTCACTGCGTGTCTTTGGATTTCTGTGAACTGCGCCAAATTATTGCCAATATTTGCGGTGTTAGCGTTCTCTGTAGCATTCCTAGGCGGACTCGGAATAATGTTCTTTATCATGCACAGGCATATGTATGTCAGACTTGAAAGCGAAAAGCTGACATCAGATATGTTGAATCATTATGTGGAATGTCGTGAGTTCAGGCGATACTTGCGACGAAAATGGATAGCACAACAAGTGTTGCCAATCAACTGTGGTGGTCAATTTGCATTTAGCAAAGGCGCTGCTTTAAACTATAGTAGTGTTTTGAGCACTAATTTAACTAATGCGCTGATTTTGATAAAGGTTTAGAAGGCTCGTCAGGTTGTACAATTTTATATCATTATTCGAATTCGTCTATAGTGTAGTTAGATGTTTGTGCAAGCATATATTTATGTGAAAAGGAAGTAATAATGTAATGTCCATCGTTAGTTTTATTCGCGAGTTAACTTGTAGAGTGTCCAAACAGTTTGCCGGAAAATTATCGGAAAAATGGGTAGTTGTCTGGGTTCAGATAAGATAAACCTTCACATTGTGTATATGCACATAAAAGTTCAAGGCAGTGAAGCACAAAATTATAAAATTAAAGTAATCGTACAATAAACAGCATTCATCGATGCTTTTTGTATTGACTATATTAAGTAATTCAATGTTTTAGGTAACAACCACTTATATCATACGAGCATAAATTGTGTTGTTGTTCAAGTAAATGTATGGCATGAGCACACTTCCAGAAACTTTAAATATATCATGAAGTGTAAAATAATTGTAAACTACAATAGTTACGTTATGTTAAATTAATCTCATTTGCTTTTGAATAGTTCAAAGTGTCGCACAATCGTGGCAACCATAAGCATATATAATCATTTGATATTACGTCCAATTGTGTTAGTTGGCAAGCAGCCAAAAGGGTGGTTTCCTGGAATATTAATGAATTGTTTACGTTATCCATTCCTAATAACAATCAAATCAGTTTCTTATCGTTACATTTAAATATTTTCAATGGCAGAGAAGCATATGCATAGAGTATGTAGAAAATTCATGAGCTAATGTGATTTCATAGATTTTGTCGATTTCATGCTTATTTGCCAGTATTACTAAGAATGTAATTTCATTGAATATTTACTTTGACAACCACATACATAAACACGTATTGTAGTTTTGGCAGCAAATATTAAGAAATTAAATCACTTATATATCCACTGTTTCCGAAAACCGCACGTACTTTAACATGGCATCTGGCGGAGACTATTCGCACTACATGAACGAAGCACTTAAAGTACGAAGTAGGTAAATAAGCACCCGGTAGGCGTCGAAGCTTTTATCGAGCTTTACAGTCACCCGTATATGAATCACTACCCAGGTGCACGTTGGTGCCCTCTTTAAATGCAGGTGCCCGTTTTGAATACATGTGTCCGTTTTAAATGCAGGTGCCCGTTTAAATGCAGGTGCCCGTTTAAATGCAGGTGCCCGTTTAAATGCAGGTGCCCGTTTAAATGCAGGTGCCCGTTTAAATGCAGGTGCCCGTTTAAATGCAGGTGCCCGTTTAAATGCAGGTGCCCGTTTAAATGCAGGTGCCCGTTTAAATGCAGGTGCCCGTTTAAATGCAGGTGCCCGTTTAAATGCAGGTGCCCGTTTAAATGCAGGTGCCCGTTTTAAATACAGGTGTCCGTTTTAAATGCAGGTGCCCGTTTAAATGCAGGTGCCCGTTTTAAATAAGGTGTCCGTTTTAAATGCAGGTGCCCGTTTTGAATACAGTTGTCCGTTTTAAATGCAGGTGCCCGTTTTAAATGCAGGTGCCCGTTTTAAATGCAGGTGCCCGTTTTAAATACAGGTGCCCGTTTAAATGCAGGTGCCCGTTTTAAATACAGGTGCCCGTTTTAAATGCAGGTGCCCGTTTTAAATGCAGGTGCCCGTTTTGAATGCAGGTGCCCGTTTAAATGCAGGTGCCCGTTTTAAATGCAGGTGCCCGTTTTGAATGCAGGTGCCCGTTTTGAATGCAGGTGCCCGTTTTGAATGCAGGTGCCCGTTTTGAATGCAGGTGCCCGTTTTAAATGCAGGTACCCGATCTAAATTCAGGTGCCCGTTCTCAATGTAGGCGCCCGTTCACAAGTTTGCAAACATAGGACGTATGCTGGGAAAAGTGGAAGACTTACTGCAACGGAGAGGGATAATATGCTGGGGAGGGTGGATAGACTGTAAAGAGTCGATATGCAGGGGAGGGTCGATATGCTGGAAAAGGTTAATAGACTGGGAACAGGTCATATTTTGAAATGGCGTGATATCCTTGAAGCTGGGCAGATTAAGCATTTGGGATATGCAGCGGCGGAAACAATTGTCGAGATCGAGGGCACGCTGAGATATGTACAAATTTAAGTTTTTCAAATTTTCGATTTCTACGTTCTGCGAAGGATAATTCATTTTGCTAAGCGTAGCTAGCTGGCATTCCTAGTTTAATATTACATCATGACATGGGATTCACCATCAACCTTATAATCTTAACAAACATCATCCATTTGTCTTTAGAAATCTAATTAATAATTATTAATTAAACTGATATACTTTCATTTAAATTTCATACTACATGTAAAACACGTTACTGACGAGACAACACAATGTGAATTTGTTGTTATGATATCTGCATTTTGGCCAGGTTTGCGGAAACATATATTTATCTGTCGAAACTGTTAAATGATTCATATAATTGCTGGCTGAAACAACATACGATATTTAGTTAGCCTTTCTTTCTCTCGCCTATTAACCATTAACTTGCATGACGATACATGTTTTCCGATTTGATTTCTTGGAATAACTACAACCTGTTTGTGTGTGGATAGTCAACATTAAAGATGGCACGTTTATAAAGAAACGCCTTTTTCAAATACAATAAAGCATATAACATTGAAAACGCCTATGAACAAACAATATATTAAGGATGCTCCAGGGCAAAATATTTAGGGCAAATATATGTAGAGCAAAGCAGATAGTGGGCGGCACTGCTACATCTATTTGTTGTACTTTTCATTCCAATCTATCGCCAACATTGACCAAATAAATTGCCCACATTCTTCAGTTATGAAGTGCGGTTTTAGGATTACATTTCAAACAAATCTGCTTCCGATAAAATGTAAGCTTTATGATCGTGTTTTTGCATCAGACTCAAGGATAGCGCTGTCATTATTTATTGTGGCTAAAATATATTTGATATGTATACGTGCCGGAAACGGAATTAAACCCACAAAATTCGTAAACTATTCCCATCCCTGCAACTCTCAAAATTTGTTTTCATCAATTAACATACGCTACGCGATTGCCATCTTCCCATTACACACATTCAAATACGTAACAATAATTAATCCACCTGCCCACACTTGCTATTAGCTCCTTCTTTTAGATCTTGTTCGAAAAGACAAACGTTTCAAAATGTCAGCATTACTCGAAACTTTAAATGACGAAATAAGTCTAAAATTCATAATCCATCTACAGTTGACCATCATCGACAGATTCGTCGGCTATCTGAACCCTTTTGCATGTGGTCAAACAGAAGAGGAAGTGCTGCAAATTTCTTCTTAGCCAAGGACCCTCATCTTTCTCAAACATACAAAATGGATCAACATAGCCATACGATTGTTACAGGGGATAATTCACGTGATGAACATATTCCAAAACAAGTCAACACTTACTGGTGACTGGATCATTAAAATTGTTTTCCAATATTTGTCAGCATTAACGGTACACTCGACCGTCTCCTTCGTTCTAGAACATCGGCACTCATTTGTTAAAATTTGGAACTTGCTCCTTCAGTCCGCAGCGGTGCAACGATCATTAGAGATGAAATTCCTTATGTTGAGTGTTCCTCCAATAACTGTTGGCGTCCCCATTTTGTACACCGGCATGGCAATCTTTACAAGTTTCGAGCCAATATCCGAGCATTTCTGTCCCATGTTATCCTCTGTTCCGCCGCTGAGGTTACTGTTGCGAATTGTAATGATATTGTTCGAGGCATGGATAATTACTGTGTGTAGTCTTATAGGTTGCTTCATTTTGTTCGGCGGGATGTATCCATGTTACATTGCATTGTACGCGCTCACTAAAGAACTTTTTAGAGATATCGGTCATTACAGTGGGGCGGGAGGTGAATTCACTCGTTATGTCACCACATACACTTACCTTCAAATTATGACTTGCTTAATCAACGATTGTTTCCAGAGGACGTTAGCACTATCGTGCAAATTTAGCACGATGTTTGTCGGAATTATTTGTGGTGCGGTATGCATCAATGGCAGACCTCGCGACAGCACATCCTCAGTAGTACTAATGATAGCGTCCTATATACTAGTCAGTGTGTACGTGGTAATGGCGGTTGGATACTACTTTCCTGGAAAAGTGAATGGATTAAGTCGCAAGATTTTACTGCTGTTAGAGGGTAAAAGCAAAGCAATGAGCGTCAACAGGAGGCAATACGCCGTATATCAGAGGAGGATAAAAGCGTGTGGAGAATTGCGGATTATGATTGGATCAGGAAACTTTTACCGAAAGGATACAGCACTCAATATACTCAACTTTCAGCTCATTCAAACTGTAAATCTGGTTCTTTTGATTTGAAAAAAATAAATGGAATATCTTGCTGTTAACTGCTTTCAATTACTGAATGTTTATCAAAGTATGCTTACACGTAGTCACAAAATGATCTGAATCGATATGTTGCAGAATGCACACTTAAAACTAAATAAGTTGTATTTTTTAGACTAGAAACGATTTACGTTGATGGAGCTGTTTATGCAATTCGTTTTGATATTGGTGTTATTACGACGTATGTGCAATTATTTAAATTATTTATTAGCAAATAGTTCGTACTGCCATTCTTTCGTGGGGTTATATACACAGAGGTTGCTAAATTATGATTATTTCCTGAGCATTGAGTTGATTGACAAAATATATTATGGAATGAACGGAAAGGAATTTATTTAAGAAATATCAGCCGAATAAATAATGTTTCATGTAATTAGAGCGGAGTCCTGCTTTTCTTAAAAATAGCCATCTCATCAATATTTTGGAGGTGCAAAATGATTAACTACATTTCATTGAACACACCGATTAACAAACGACGTAGATGTGGCCTGTGACCACTGACAAGCAATGAAATACACTTTGTCCCAGAACCAAGAGATCACTCGTTTTTTCACCATAACGCCAACACGATACGAGGCAGCGGCTTGATATTATCCAAATGTGATACACTAGTGACAAGGTATTTATGGGATATCAAATTTGGATATATCTCATTTCTATATGCTGTTTACGAGAAACACGTGAAATTTGGGTGTCCCAGAACCAAGAGATCACCTATTTTCTGAGATGTTTTTCGCGATTAAAAGACACAATACGATAGTGGAATACTGAATATAGTGTTTTTTATCTTACATAACTTCATTCCAAATGATTTTTCATCATTACACTAATTTTTGCAAAACTTTGAAAAAAGTCATTAACACGGGAAATTTGGTCTGTCGATTCATCCGCCCCTCCACGACACCCAGGTCTCCCAATCTTTGTAAATTATAGCTTATTGAAATCTATGGATCTTATTTGTTATATTGATTCTTGCTTTGTCTTCCTGCAAGTCTGCAATTGTACTAGTTTCACAAGTGTAAGAAGATTTTAAAAAGTTTACATTTAAAATGCATTAGATTCTGACGACTAACGCTTTGAGCTTACACTGGCAAAAACGTGTATCAGCAAGTTACACTTGATTAATTATTTTAGCACACCCCACCTCACTTCTTCATAATAGGCTGCAACCTGCAAAGATTGGGTGACCTGGGTGTCGTGGAGGGGCGGATGAATCGACAGACCAAATTTCCCGTGTTAATGACTTTTTTCAAAGTTTTGCAAAAATTAGTGTAATGATGAAAAATCATTTGGAATGAAGTTATGTAAGATAAAAAACACTATATTCAGTATTCCACTATCGTATTGTGTCTTTTAATCGCGAAAAACATCTCAGAAAATAGGTGATCTCTTGGTTCTGGGACACCCAAATTTCACGTGTTTCTCGTAAACAGCATATAGAAATGAGATATATCCAAATGTGATATCCCATAAATACCTTGTCACTAGTGTATCACATTTGCATAATATCAAGCCGCTGCCTCGTATCGTGTTGGCGTTATGGTGAAAAAACGAGTGATCTCTTGGTTCTGGGACAAAGTGTAAACAGGACATTACCTATCACCTTACTGCTTTATACGAAATAACCATGTATGCCGCCAGATATAATTATGATGTGTAAAAATTGATTTTTAGTATTCACCTTGCACTAGTGTTAAGGTTATATGTACATTAATAATTAATAGTCTCGATGAGCTCATTCGTATATTTTAGCCTCGATACTCAATGTATGTATGTTGGCAAGAGCAAAATAATGTTGAGTTTGTAAAATTTGAGGGACAAGATGCGATTTTTCAGATGTTTCATTTAAGATGAAGTTCAAGTAGTATTTCAATCTATATCTGCACTTAATTGCATAGTCCTCACAGTGCCCGTATTACAATATTTCGACATACAATTCTCAAGACTACCTACGTCGACAGTTAAAAGTCACAGTCATTGATACTGCGCATTGAATCATTAAAAGCAAAAGGATGACACATACATGGAATCCAGTCGCTCATCATTTTTATTTATAATTCATACGCGCTTAAATGTTTCTAATTCATATCTAGTATGCAAAAGTAATTTTCTTTCCAGGCTACTCAAAACTCTCACATAAGCTGTCGTGACTTTGGACATTAATTAAATAAATTTTTTGGAACGATAATTATAGAAAGTGGTTCTAAAAGATTGACAGAATAATTATATAAGGAGAAGCAACCTGCAAATTGATGAGTTTAAAGATAACATATACTCCGAAAGTATGTATACTTACTTGCCCATCAGAATAAGTGATACAGCCTGATTGATGGCAAAATGAAGCAGAACAATAGGAGTACATTTATCGAAGAAGTTTCCCCAAAAGTAAATTTTCAGATTTGGAATGGATCGCCAATACCTTCTTGCCATTTTTCTCGACTTTGAGGATTCACGGGTTGAGGTGAAAAACCTTGTTAGTCCATTAGTCCTTTTGATGGAACAACTGGTTGTGTGTACCTTTACTGCCCAGTGGAAAGCCAAAACTACTTCAGCGCTCGACATAAAAAATCCCTCCAGAAACAACAGTTTCATGAGAAGATGAAGTTCGGCAAATTTAGAGGCCAGGGCATACGCTGATATAAAGAATCCATAGATAGAGACGACAATACAGAAAGGAGTATTAAATAACGAGTTGCTCGAATTGAAGACAGCAACTAGGAATTGAATTTCCCGGTACATCAAGGTGTGATGTAGAAAGCCTTTCAAGGTTCGCACATTCCTTAGGTTTCTATAATTAGAGACAAAATTAGTTTATAAGAAATCCAAAAAACTGTTAATTTCTGACCTCACCTTTCAAGAACGTCGAGCAACGTGCTGAAAGAGAAGGTTCCGACCACAGTTAAAAATATAAAGTTGATCGTCGCAAAGTTGCCGTATATTGTAAAGATGACATAGCCGAACCAGAAGCTAAAGCCCTTTTTAAACAATTTGATGACAACAGCCACAATGGCGTTGCTTGACTGTGCTCCGACTAAATCAAATATACCTCCATCCGATACGACAAAAGAAGGCAGAACTCTCAAAAATGATTGTGGATCAATTCCAAATAGAAAGCCGAAGAAGAATCGAAAGGGAAAGTACAAGTTTGTGATAAATTTGATCACTTCCAGTGCCCATCGCAGATCTTTAATTTCGCTTTGTGATGGGATGTGCCTTTTCATCAATCTGAGTAGTTGGTTAAGCACGTACACGTTTTCGGTACACACCCTCTGATGACTATAAACTGACAGGATTGTGACTCCGAAGCCCATTATATAAAAGGCGTCCATACATGTTCCCAACAGGTTGTGGCCGCCAGCATATAATTTGGATACAGCAGTGAGTGACACGGAAAGTATAAGAATTATAAAAACCTTCCAATCGCCACGTGAAATAAAGGTATCGTTGACTTGAATTATGTCACCATTTCGGGATTTTTCGGAAATCAACATATACGGATATTCCAAGTAGAAGAGGTTCCACTTTGATATTAGTTTGATGGTACATCGAACAGATCCCTCCAACCCATTTGGTTCCATTTTAGTTTGTGGAAACATGGTTCTCCGCTGACGTTAGATGCTTCCATATGAATGCTGAATGCTGGTTGAAGTCGGACAGACTCTTATATGTCAGAGCAAGCCAGTTCACTTAGAAGTAATTTTAATGCTAAGTGGCCCGTCAAATCCAAGTGCACATTAATAATTACCCTAACGTGTCCATATCGCTGAACCCATTTGAGTAAAACTGGAATGAGGTAAAACCGAATAAAATGGAAATTTCGAAAGCAAGGGCAAAGTGGGATAATGAAATGCTGAACCTATAATGCGTAACTGACAATGCGTGTCCATGAAAGTGAAACTAGTGGCTTTGGTGAAAACCGATTAGGCGTTGCCAAGTCCTGACATCACTCGAATCTACGGTAACGTATTTTATATTTAAACTGCCTCCGACTCTCGTCGCTTCAATCTCAGCAAACTGCGGAAACATCGTCCAGCAGCTCTAACTTGGTTAAGCAGAAAACACGATGTTCATGTATTTATTGGTCCCAATGTCGGATACAGACAGACAAACAGAGAGAAAGATAGGACGTTTAAATACATACTGTATTTTTGGCAAGAATATATGACTTTCTAAATTACTAAAGCAATTCAGGTTTTACGATTCTAATGGGAGGTATGCATTACCGATAATTGAGTATAATTTTAGCAAACATCAATATAAGATATCTTAATTAAGCTGGCGATGTACTTAAGCCATAATTTTGACTTTATAATTAAAACATTTTCAGTCAATTTCTTTTAGAGTTTATCCTAAAAGCTTTTCGTCTGTCTGTAATGACCTGGAAATCGCTATTTTAAATTTTTAATTATTATTTTAATAGCTATTTCTGCACTAACTTTCGTGACTTTTCCGTTAATTCGTGCTGAAATACCACTGGGATTAATTTTGAAGTCTTATCATATAAATGCATACCTACTCTTACATACATACATACTCTTACATACCTACGTAAATTCCGTGCAGCGGAAGAATGCCTATTAACGTTTGGTTATGGACAAACACTAGCATGCAAGAGTATATATTTGAGATTTGAGTATATATATAAGAGAAGCTCGGAGAATATTTTTTGAGAAGCCAGTAAGTCTCTGCAAAAATTAATATGCAATACGGTAACCTTACATTGCAAAGCACATATGCGTCAAAGGAAATTACCCATAGTGTTGACTTTTACTGAACATTTCTTATAAATATTTCGACCAGATAGCTAAGAGTCATTGGATAAAAATACAGTTAAATATATATCTCTACTTGCCCATCAGAATCAGAGACACAGCCTGATTGATCGAGAAGTGAAGCAGTACAATGGGAGTACATTTATCAAAAAAGTTGCCCAAAAAGTAAATGTGCACATTTGGAATCGATCTCCAATACCTATTTGCCAGTTTTCTTGAATGAGATGTTAGGCGAGCTGAGGTGAAGAACATTGTGAGCTGATTAGTACTTTTTATGGAACAACTGGTCGTATGCACTTTGACGGCCCAATGGAATGCCAAGACAACTTCGGCGGTTGACATGAAACATGCTTTAAGAAATAATAGTTTCATGAGAAGGTTTAGCTCATCAAATTTAGAAGCCAGAGCGTAAACGGTGACAAAGAATCCGTACGAACAGATACCAATGCCGAAAGGTGTATTGACTGACGAGTTGCTCGAATTGAAGATAGCAACCAGAATTTGAATTTTCCGGTACATCATTGTGTGTTTCATAAAATCCTACAAGGATCGCAGATCCCGGAGTTTTCTATAAAATGAAAGTGGAAAATTACAATAAATCCAACAACATATTGTTTATTTAAATCTACCTATCATATAAGCTGAGCAGAGTACGAATGGAGAAAGTTCCGACCACAGTTATTAATGTAAAGTTTATAGTCGCAAAGTTTCCGTAAATTGCCCAGACGGTATAACTGTACCAGGCGCTAAATCCCTTTTCAAGCAATCCGATGACAACAGCCGCAGATACATTGCTTGAACGTGTTCCGGCCCAGTGAAATATACCTTCACCAGATACGACAAATGATGGTAAGAATCTGAGAAACGACTATGGATCAATTCCGCAGATGAGTCCGAAGAAGAATCGAATGGGAAAGTACAGGTTCGTGATGAACTTGATTGTTTCAATTGTCCAACGTAGACCCTGAATTTTGTGGTGTGATGGGAAGTACAGTCTGATCAGTCGCAAAAGTTGGTTTAGCACATATGTGTTTTCGGAACATACATTCCGATGACTATAAACTGACAGCATCGTGGCGCCAAAGCCCATGATATAGAATGCGTCGATGCACTTTCCTAACAAGTTGTCATTTCCAGCACAAAGCTTAGTTGCTCCAGTGAGTGATGCGGAAAGTAGAAGAATTATGAAAACCTTCCAATCTCCCCTTGAAATAAACATGTTGCTCACTTGAATTATGTCGTCATTCCCGGACTTTGCGGGAATCAACTTATATGGATATTCCAAGTAGAGGAGATTCCACATTGAAATTAGTTTGATGGTAGTTTGTACTGATGCCTCCAACGCATTATGTTTCATTCGGGTCACTGGAGACATGATTGCCAACTGCAGCCGGTCGTCTATAGAGGAAAGTGAAACTAGAAATGTCTAACCGACGGATGGGCAATCAATAAATGCTCGAGCAAGTGAACTGGCGTTGAAATATTTCAAAGACTAAGTAATAGCTCAAATCCACACGTAAATACATAATGACAGTTACATCTCTATATCGCTAACTCCGCTTAATTCAAACTGGTATCATGCATAAGCTAATGAAATATCCATAGACAATAAAGAGGAACACAGACAGGCCAAATCATATATGGTCGGCAGGTGCAAACATATAAGATACTATGGCCGAAAATACCAATGGCATTAAAAGATTAATAAAGCTATTTCGAAGCTAAGATTCTAAAATATGCATTAACGGTAAAAGCGTATAATTTTAGCAAACTTTCAATATAATTTATCTCCCTTCGGCTAGTGATTTAAGTAAGACAGGGTTAGATTTTTCTTTCCAATAATAGTATATCCCGTCCAATTTACACTAGTATTTTTCATAAGAACTTATTATCGGCAATGAATATGAAAGTGCTTATATAAGTGCATTTGGTTCTATTAATTTTTTGTTCAAAGGTAACAGAATGACATTTCACATGAACACGTATTAAAATCAGGGTTACCGCCTTGTTCATGGAGAAGTGCAACAGCACAAAAGGAGTACTCTCATCGAATACGTTTCCCCAAAGGTGTATGTGCACAATTGGAATCCATGTCAAATATCGTATTGGCGATTTCCATGAATATGGCGTTGACCGGAAGGAGTTGAGAATTTATGGGAGCTGATAACCAATTTTTATAGAGCAACTGGTCGTGTACATTTTGACCGTCCAATGTTTAGTCAATAGCAGTTCAGAGCTGACCTTGAAGAAACCCTCCGGAAACAAATGTTTCATGAAAATGTTGAGCTTGTCATATTGATAGGCCAACGCGTACGTGCAGACAGCGAATCCGTACGAACCGATGAAACTGCAGAAATGCATGATTAAATAATGACACGAGTTGAAACATTGGCCAATCATTGCATTTCTCGATAAATCATCGCGCGATCCAGGTGGTCTTGCAGGGATTGCAGTTGGTGCTATTTTCTAAAAACATCACGGAGTCTTCAAACCTAAAATATTGAAATTGTGTACTTATTGATATTAAGGAGAACGTTGGCGAAGCAATTTAGGCTCTGCCACTTGATTCATGACCCCAATTACACACACCAATCCTGGAAAATACGTGTGTTTGAATGAGGAATGGATACTTTTTATGGAAGGTCCGAGCGTTATAGTCTGAAAACATATGCGTGTAATTAACTTTTCGTAGTCGTAGTTGTTTTACAACTTATTCCAAACACGTTTTCGCCGGTTTATTGGTGCATATTTCTTACCTGCAAGCAAACAACAAATTGTACCAGTATTATTAGCTTTCGTATTACATGCAAAATGGTGAAATATAATTGTAATGACAACCTGAGTTAGATGCACATAAAATGCTTACGTTTGCGCTTCGTGTGTACTTATTAGAGCCAGAATTGAAAAGTTATAGAATGACTTTGTATTTTTATGAGAACGGTGAACTTATTGTGACTGGAATGATTGAGACTGGAGATGCCATGCATTTTTCTGAAAACTTAAATACTGATTAACTAGTGGTTAGAAGTTTTAGAAGAACCAGGCTGAGAGGTTAGCCAAAAAATAACGTTATTAGGTATGCGAGATAAATACATCGAGCTCTACTCTGATTGGTCACACACATAAAATAGAATTGGCAAAGAAATGAAGCTTACTTAGGTATGCATATAAAAAACTTTACCACTGAACGAAATATTAGTTTTTTCCTCACGTTCCCTTCAGCAGTAATTGCTACTTTTACCAAACATAGATGCGCTACATATCATCAGAGCATGGGTTCACTCATATATAATTTGATACATCACTTGAATCACATTTATTCCGATAACGGCATGTTTTACAACTCAATTACATCGACTTATCTTGGTAACGGATAATGTTAGACAAACACGCAACGGCATATCTTGCACCACACATGATAAGAAGACATTCATATCCACTTGCTAACTGTCTGACCATCAAGTTTTCACTGACATGCCATTCAAATTTTACGATAAATATCGTAACCCGACATGATACAAGCATGTGTCATTTAAGTACATCAAATATCAAAAAGCTCAGAGGAGCTAATTATCTCTCGCAGTATAAAACTGATATTACTCAGGTGAACACACTTTCTCTCTGCATCAGTCAACATACATTTTAGTGCATGCATTAACAACCAGACGGCCAGTTACTAGTTCAACGTTATACTCGTTTCACTTCCAAAGGCATCATCGTTCTCCAACTATTGAGTTCACGGACGCCAGTATTCGTCTAACCCTGTAAAAAATTACTTCCAAACGTTGAATAAAAAATAATTCTATCAGATCGCAAAAGTCCGCATCATCACCAGTTTTCAGCGTCATTTTTCTGTACCTGAACCGCGAGTGGAATGTATTTGTGTATTTTTTCTTGAAGGTAAGATAAATCTACTCAAATTGAAATTTATGTGCTCGTAACTCATTTGTTATTAGTAATTTAACGGCATGGTACCAGCAAGAATTCATGTTTATTTTTTATTATTATTATTATTATTATTTATTTGGCAACCCAAAGCTCTTTTGAGGTCTATATGACCCATAGAGCGCCTTTTCACAAATATATTTTCCAATATTCTTAATCATGACTTAATAATTAAATTCATTTACAGGAATATTGCATACAATTTGAACAGTACAATTTTGTCTACATTAAATTAATTAAAAGAAAGTAGTGCATTTACACATGTTTGGTTTACTCAAATGAATCCAGTATAAATTTCCGTAATCTTAAACTTGTAGATGCTAGCATTACAAATGTTTTTATCGTATTAACATCCTCAGACTTCAAATATTCCAACCATGACGAATTGTGATATATATTATTTCTGATCGCATCAAATGTCCTGATTGGAATGCATTCCATGACAAAGTGATTTAGGCTAGACATTTTATTACAGATTTGACATAACTCAGATTCATTAAAACTATGTGTATATTTATCATAATAAACTACATCTATATTTAATCGGAATTGGGCAACTAGAGATACATGTTTGTATGGCAGTCTCATCTGTAGATATCTTGCTGGCATTAAGCTTTCATTAAAAATAGTGGCATATTTTGTGTATCGATTTGACTCCCTAATTTTCGCTATATCTTGTTGTCTAGTGTTATCAATTATTGAAGTCAATAGAGCTCCGGTGTTTGATATAAATTTCTCCTGATCATTTTCATGGATTAGGAAAGAAAACCCATAGGTATTAAAAATATGGTTCATTTGCAGGACCCAGTTATACTTTGGGTTAATATTCAGTTTTGTTTCGGACAATTTTTTCAAAGAAGTGAAGCATTTTTTAGCGTATCTATCTTCTTCTAAACTTAACATTTTCGACCAAAAGTACATTGCTTTCTTTATTACTGCAATTTTCGGGTGCATTCTACCTGTCTCAATACGACAAACGCTGTTGGACGTAAACTTTGATATACCTAGCAATCTTTTTAAAAACTGTGACTGTACTTTTTCCATTCTTTCCAGTTGTTGCAAACCCCAGATATGACTGCTATAAAGCATTGTGGCTGAGGCAATTGAATCGAATAGCTTCATTTTACCGGACCAACTATTCATTTTACCCCCATATATTATTTTATTTAAGACGGACACAGCTGCTAACCCCTTGGAACAAAAATATTTTGCTGTGTTAGAAAAGGTACCTGATGCATAAAATGGCACCCCTAAATAAGTGTAATTTGTAACTACCTCGATCTCATTCCCATTATACATAAACTTTGGGATTCGCCCTATTTGTCCGCCCTTTCTAAATACCATAATTTTCGTTTTATCAACATTTACTTTTAAATCGAGTTGGTCAAAATATACATATAGGGAGTCAATTTTCCTTTGCATTTCACCAGGCGTTGATGCCAACACTGCCATGTCATCAGCAAAGCTAAGAAGTTGTAACTGAAAGTCATGTGATATTTTAACGCCGAATATTCCAGTACTGTTTAAGAAAGACTCTATATCGCAAATATATAGGTTAAACAGGAGAGGCGACAAAATTTCACCTTGCCCCAAACCCTCTGTTATCTGTATTTCTTGTGAATAGCCGTGTTCGGTTTTTATTACTGTACAAAGGTTATCATATAAATGTTTTAAGATCCTAATGATTTTTCCAGAAACTCCTAACCAAAGCAGTTTGTCCCATAATTTTTGGTGAGGGATAGATGAAAACGCACGAGCGAAATCGACGAATAAAGCGTACAATTTACCTTTGCTTCGACTAATGTTTATCTGTATAGCCGTATTTAAACAAAAAATTTGGTCTTCGCAGCCTCTACCTTTTCTAAAACCTGCTTGAGATTCTGGTATTAAACCGTTTTCATCAGCCCAAACCTGTAATCTGTTTTGAATAATTTGTGTAAACGTTTTAAGCATGTGACTAAGTAGAGTAATTGGACGATAATTTCCTGGATTTGATGGATCTCCTTTTTTATAAAGCATAGCTGTAACTGATTTAGCCCAAGACTTTGGTGTTTTTTCTGTAACCAATATATAATTGAAAAACTCGACCAACCAATCTAAGCCAATTTCTGGTAAATTTTTAATGAACTCATTGGAGATCAGGTCAGGTCCTACAGCTTTACCCAACGGAGCTTTTTTTAAAGCTTTTATAATTTCTTCTTTTGTTATTTCCTTTTCAAGTTCCAGACACTCGTTTCCTTCATATTTAGAATGAATTTGTATACGTACAGGCATAATTTTTTCATGAAACTCAATCCACGCCTTTTCAGATACTTGGTTAGGAAAATAACTTCTACCTTTGTACTTACGTACAGCGTTCCAAAATCTTGAGCCGTTCCTGCACTTGCCTAAATCCTCACGAATACCGTTTACATACGTAAGCTTTTTTCTTTTAATTACTCTCACATAGTCACGTTTAGAATCATTATAAATTTTCCAATAATTTCCGCCCATCAGCTTAGCATTTCTGAGTGCTATTTTAGCCATTTGCCTCTTTTTCATACATTCACTGTCATACCAGGCTTTATTAGGGGTATTTCCAAACTTATGGTCCTTTAGCATGCCGCATATATCTGCTGCCTTATAAATTATTTGAATAAGGTCATCATACGAGCTGATCGCTTGCTCACATAATAGGTTATTTATATTCTCATGATAGCTATTTAATTTCTTGGGATCCCAGACTAATCTCTTGTAAAGCTGTATGGTGTGGTGCGTAGCCAGTGTTAATGTTATTTGTACTGGAAGATGACTAGAGTAATGTAGGTTTAATGTGGAAAGGCCATCGCATTTTTCGATTTGAGTGTGTCTAAGAAAAATCAAATCTATAACGCTTTGACCTTGGGAATTGGAGAATGTAAAGTTTGCTGGCTTATCATTTTTCGCTCTTCCATTCATGAGCACCATTCCGTGTTCATTCATCATATCCATTAGGGCATTACCCCTAAAGTTTGTCACAGTATCATGAGATTCCCTACAACTATCAGTAACTCCCCAATTTGTAACAAATGTACTTATTGCTTGGTCTAAACCTCCAATTCTACCATTAAAATCACCGCCCACTATTAATATATCTTTCTCATAAGTTTCTTCTAGACTAATCATAAGTTGAGACAAATCTTCGAGAGCTATGTCACAATCTGGTCTAGGAGGAATGTAAATTGAGACAACGATTATATTTATATTTTTATAACCAAATCTAGCAGCAACAAAAAAATCATGCATTTTTAGTATTTCCTTCAATTCTAACGTATCATTTCTATAATATAAATGTATACCACCACTGCTTCTACCGGTGTTAAAACGCCGTCGGGCTTTGCTTTCTATTTTGCTAAATCTACTAAAATATTGTAAATGACTATCTTTTTCTTGCCACGTTTCGTAGAGACCAATAATATGATTTTCGCATATTGATGAGATATCTTGGGACTCCATTTCATGCATTCTATGAATACCTTCTATGTTATAAAATAATATACTTAGCTTAACATTCTTATTTAAATTACGTAACCCCGAATCCGGTTTCTGGTGCTCCATGGGTCCTAAGTTTCATTCGTCCTTCAACGCGTTGACATTAACCACAGATCCATTACTGACTCGATATCGCTCGATTATGGCATTATCTTTCCAAACCATCATAACAGAACTTCGCATGGAGTAATTGATGTCTTTACGGGTTGTTTTCATTGATTTGAAATAGTCTCTGAGGATTTTTTCCTTCTTTCGGTCTTCTTCTGGCAGATCATGGTTCAGGTAGATTTTCTGACGTCGTAGATTTTTTGCGTGCATCATAATGTTTTTCTTGTCTATTGAAGTTTCAGCATTAGTCGTCTCGGTTGATCCCCCATACGCTTTCCCATCCAGAATACGTCATTAATTATTGGATAGGAGACACCAATTTTGTCACAAAGATCGTGCACAGTTTTAATGCACCCGGTGGTATCATCGGACCCGACGGGTAAGCCAGATATTATTATATTGTTGGCTTTTTCTGAGAGTTCAATTCGTGAGAGTTTTTTCTGTATCTCATTTTGGTTCTTAATAACCGCAGTAAGTTTTGAATCTAAAGCATTGTCCAGTAGCTTGCTAATATTAGCAAGGTCTTCATCTGTTAGCACCATTTCGCTCACTTTAGCTTCAAATATAATATCACTTTTGGGCGCTTTTGCCGGTTTTGGTGTAATTTTATCTTTGTTATGCGGTGAATCCGAAGATGATGATGAAGAACTGGTGCTTATACGAGATCTTTTTTTGGTGATCTCACTTGATGATGGGAACATGGGTATTTCGATATGCACAGTATACGTTAGATTGGATTTATCTCAGGTGTATTTGATACATCTACTCTACACTACACAAGAGCGAGCAACTTTTGATGCTTCTCCTTCGGCCGTCAGACCAAAAAAAAAAATCATGTTTATATGGACATACATGGCTCAATTTTTTGCGCTTACAAACATTATGCATAACACTGGTCGCTAGTACGTTGTGAAAATGGTATTAATCGTTATAAGTGGTAATACAAATATATGATAGAAGTTATTTAAAATGTATTTTAAATGCCTGAACACATACACATTCATTTCCACTCCGCATGATCAGTTAGTAAAGGCTTATGAGTGAGAAGGAATGCCACAATGTATTTTGTTTAAAAACGAATACATCAAGCCGATATGGTATCAATTGATACACTATTAAGCTTGGTTTCAATGTGCTTGACAGTTAAAGTCATGATTTGACAATGGGTGGATTAACCACTCAGCACGTGTATATATGAATACCTACTCATATCTTTGGATGATTACAGATAAAAATCTTGTTCATATCAGCGGCACGCATGTAATTATATTTACGTTATTGCTTAAACCTTCCTTATCAAATATCGCATGAGCCAACACATAACATGGTTACATCGCATAACATGGTTACATCAACACATAAAATTGGCTTCACATTGTCTGCCATTGAGATATAAAAAAGTCGTGTACATTGTGCACGGAATTTCAAATGAAGCGATTGATGCTGTTTCACCATAATGCATTGTTAGTGAAAATGTAACCCACTTGCATAGCTGCATCATGTAATATGTCTATTTGTCCTACCGGGCACGCGATTAATTATCAAAATATCTTATAATCACTACGCCGAAAAGTCACACGGTAGAATTTCACCAAAATTTGTGTACAGGGGTAACGTCATGCGTAGATCACGATTCCGTAATAAAACGTGCGATATTCGGGGTGGCAAACCGGTTCGTATAATGAATGGACTGACCCATCAATGTTGCACAGCAGTATTGTTCTGCTGGATTGTGCAATTCATTCAGACGGTATGTTCTGTCCAGCAGTGGTGGCAAGCATAAGTAATATTTGGAATCTCCCCAATACTGAGAATAATGATAAAACTGTTATATTAATTGTCCATACTCAAGCTGTAGAAGGTGGTTGCCAAAATCACTTTATTGCTGTTTTGAGAAACTCAAGAGATGATCCATTTCCGTCGCCAGAGTTTAGATTTAAGCATGGGGATATATGTCAAAATGTAATGGCACCTGCAGTAATTGATTTAACTCAGGTTTGAATGAAATGTATGTTGAATAAGGAAGTACTGAGAGGGAGGTTCACGTCCTCCTGCCTGGATAGTGTTCTAAACTAACCAACGAATCTTAAATCATTACATAATGTAACTCGTGTTAGTCCATCATGTTAGGATGTGTTTATTGCAGCGACATAGCTACGGTGAATTTTTTTGTGTACAGGGTTTTCCTACTGTATCCTCGCCCCGCTCGCGGAGCGAGGGCTAGGACCCGGCTCTGCCGGGCACTAGTTTATATTACCATTATATTATCGGCATGTGAGTTTAAGATAAATGATTTTTGTATTCATTGCAGAAATCCCCTGCTCATTTGTAACTGTTCAGGATGGAGAAGTGGCAAAGGCAATACATTGTGGCGAATATGCCCACCTTGATTAAGGAGATTGACCCCAATGTCTACCTTCTTAGTCATCTGTGCAAATTTGGGGCACTCGGCGACGCCGACGTCCAAAAGCTAGTAAGCTACTTAAGAAAACATATCTTACTTCTAAGCTTGTCCATGGCAGTCTTTAGTAGTCGCATTCCCGTACCCAACATTTCAGATTCGTGATTTCTTTCCATTTCCATTTTATTTACCAGAACGCTGTAGGGACTACCGGCGGCAATCATGAAAAGAGCAATACCTTACTTCATATTTTACAAACGCGAACCGGTGGATATCAACAATTGGCGATATCATTGCACAGTTGTCAGCAAACGGGACCGTTGCAGACATTACTGTACGGAGTTCAGGAAAATATTCTAAACCAAAGTCCATCCCAGTATTGTGGAATAGGATTGGACATGCAGAAACTGCTTTCCAAAAGCGCAAACTTTGAAGGAGCCACTCTACCTCTGAAGGATGTCTGTAAAGCACTTGACACAGTACGCGTACAAAATATACTAATGGACCAGTTGGATGTGCCCTTGTACCAACAGCTTGTTAGCGATAAGCCAGTAACCATTGCAATTGATACCATGCCGTCATCCCTCCGGTACTACATCCCCAGAACCCTTTCCATCAAGACGCGACTTGAGCGGAGTATATTCGGGAAGCTCTCAGATGACATATTTGTCATTGACGGAATCGAGTTACGGCAGCTCTCACACTTGGCACGAGACATCAAAAATGCATACCCAGACGTAGATAACCACTATGACCGGTCCAGCAACCAAATTTATCGTCTAACGGCACAGTTTATTCTTTTGGAACATCGCGACCACTTCCATGAACTTGCCAGTAAGACGAAACAAATTGTACACTGGATCAAATATGACAAGAATGAATACTTTTACGTCAAGTCCAGCGTCGGGGATGGGATTAAAGCCGTAAAACCATTTCTGAAAAGCGAAGACGAGGAAATAGTTTCTCAACAGGATTTCATACAAAGATGTATTGATGCCCCAACTAACTCTCCAGTTCTGATGTACGACTCTCCAGGAATGGGAAAATCGGTCTTGATGGCCGAGCTTGCCACAAACCTGAAGGATAAAGAGCCGAGCAGGAACGTCATCTACTTTCCACTAGCCGAGTTTCTCAAGCAACTTCCGGATCCAGAACAAGAAAATGTTTCCGGATTCGAAATATATCAGTTTCTTATGGACACCATCGCCACAAACAAGTTGGGTCGGAGCATCATTCAGGATTTATTCTACGCAGGTGCTCATAAAATTGAACTATTTTTAGACGCGTTTGATGAAGTTCATGAAAATGATCTTCCAGCGGCCAACAAAATTTTAGATTGCATTGCAAAAGAATGTAAGAATATTCGAATGTTCATTTCCACAAGGCCACATCGCAGTGGCGAGCTTGAGCATAAATTTGGGGTTCTGGGCTATAACATTTTGCCATTTGGTGATTCAAATCAGATTTCATTTTTTCTAAAATACTGGCAAAATGAGCATTCTGTCGTTGTTACAGAAGAAATTGAATCGTTTGCACGTGCCTGCTTAAACAGCTTTACGTCAGATATGTCAAGTGAGGAGCGTGAAATTGCTGGTATTCCGCTTCAATGTAAAATGCTTGCTGAAATATATGCTGTAGATGCAAAACGTGGTGGCTTGTTAGGAACTGAGTCGCATTTCAGGATAAATTCCATTTATCAAATGTACCAAGAGTACATCAAAATGAAATTTTCTAACTTGTCTCAAGACGCAGACAAAGAAATGATATATAGCTTCCACGTCGACTTAGCCATCAACATTTTATTTGGTGTTCCATTTAAGGACGTAGATCATCAGACATCAGGCCCATTTTACGAAACGCTTTACGTGATCGGCTTATTAGAACCAACCAAATCAGACACGACATTACCAATATTTGTTCACAGAACATTTGCCGAATTTTTGGTGGTAGAATATTTCATGACTTTTGCGTCGGGGAACGACAGTAACGAAAAGTCATTCACAGAGTTGTTTTTCGCGCATGCGCTAACGCTGAGAACTGAAGAGATTCAATGGCCAATGTGGAAACCAGATAAACCCGAACCGCTGATAAAATTTTCAAATCCCGTCATTGCCCAGTTTATAAACTGCGGCGTTGAGACAAAACTATCAAAAAAGCAGAACATTGAAAGCATCAAAACTGGTCTCAGAGAGAGCTCATTTTATACCGCGGACACATTTGTTCCCCTACTGAAAGCATCACTGATAATTAACCTTGCAAATCTGTTCAATTATTTACTTGACTTATTTCTTGACCTTGATGAGAATAGTAACGACGTGTTGACATTTAGACACAGCAAAATGGACAGTTTGGATATGATGGCTAGTGAGAGTACCAAATTTAAGTTGCTGGAGGTTTTCAGAGAGCTTGACATTCTGAAAGACTTGGTGTGCATTGCAACAAAGCATTCATCATTTGAGCTAGTGAAACTCACCTGCGAGTTTCTGTATTCTGTAACCCAAAAGCAGTTTCATGAATTCGAGTATAAAGAAAGCCCATTAATTATAGCAGCTAAAAGAGGCCATTATTTGGTTTTCGAGTATCTTGTCAATTTTGATAGGGACAATTTCATGGCGAAACACTGCAATGCTATTCTGAACAAATGTCTCAAAGAGAGTAAGGACAACTCTCCTGCAATAATATCCGATAAGCTACAGATTGTGAAGGAGATTTTGCAGGAAAGGCCGGGTATTATAAACGAGAAGCATCCAGATTTTGACTATCCCTTACTCTCATTCAATTGTCATTATGAACTCGTGATATGTTTAATCCATTCAGGGGCGGACTTGACTGTAACGGACGATGCCGGATATAACGTTGCAAACTGCACCACATTCTGCTTCTCGGCTGACGAATATCACAAACTGGTAGAATTGTTGCTGTCCATGAAACAGAATATGCTTTTTAAGAAGCGTGGAACAGGTCTACAAACGGCGGTGCACCGTGCCTTGAAATATATTGACTTAAAGACAGAAACACTTGAGCTGTTCGTCAAGCACTGTGACGTTGACTTTAATGACAGGTATACGATAAAAGGAAGCGAGCTGGCTTGCGCTATTCAGGGAGGCCGCAGCATGCGTGTTTTGAAGGACATTATTAGGTTAGGTGGTAACTGGCAAAACATCTTCTATTTTGGGTCCATAACTACCAGCGCAATTACTTGGGCAGCTCAGAATGAGAATGAGGACGCGGTAGAGCTATTTTTGTCTCTGGGAGGAGATGTGAATAAACGGGACTTTTTCGGTCTTGGGACAAGTATAGGAAATGCGCTTGAAGAAAATCACCTGAACATCCTCAAGCTGTTGGTGAAAAATGGCGCGGATGTAAACGCGCCATTTTTACCGTCTTTGGCCGGCGATGCGCCGTGTGCTTTCCCTTTCACCACGCCGCTTTTATCTCCATTGAAATTCGCCATGGCTAGTGATGAGTTATCGGAAGCGGTTCCCATATTACAAGCAGCCGGGGCAACAAACGCTGAGTTAAGGTCCTGTGGGGCTACAACATGTGCGTGTTGTGCTTATTGGCCGTGCTTCATGTGCTTGAGCTGCCTTATTGCTTGTGACGGATAGGGTTTGTTTAGGCGAGCTCTTGGGGTTCCAACATATAGCGAATTGGCTTGTTTACATTTCGATGGTAGTAAAATAATTGTAAATGATAGTGTGTAGATTAATGTTGTACCATTAAATATTTTTAATGTATAATGTCTTCGAACATGAAATTAAGTTACTTGAAATATTTATTTTGGATTGTAATATAAATTTATTCAAGTAAATAATGTATATTATTTATTAATATGTAATTAATAATTAATTTACCATCATCATAAGTATGAAGCAGCGATAAATATTTCCGCCCACCTAGTTCAAAAGAGTGCCACTGAATTTGACTATGTTTTCATTATTTGGTATATATGTATATATGAGGAGTTGTCCACTACATGAGGGACACTAGTTAAATCATCACTTGAGATTAATTGATAAACTTACATGAGCGGCTAGAATTGTTTACATGCATACCGATTAATTTACGGACGTGGAAATTCTTACGTAACTCGGTAACGGCGTTACAGGTTTCTCGAGGACCTCCAGCAGGGATTTTTTGCTCAGCAGGGATTTTGGTCTTTACTCAGCAGGGATTTTGACGATTTCTGTTTTTTGCTCAGCAGGGATTTTGGCATTTTTAGCAGGGATTTTTTGCCCAGAAGGGATTTTGACGATTTCTGTTTTTTGCTCAGCAGGGATTTTGGCATTTTTAGCAGGGATTTTTTGCCCAGAAGGGATTTTGACGATTTCCGTTTTTTGCTCAGCAGGGATTTTGGCATTTTTAGCAGGGATTTTTTGCCCAGAAGGGATTTTGACGATTTCCGATTTTTGCTCAGCAGGGATTTTTTTGCCGAGATGGGATTTTGACGATTTCCGTTTTTTGCTCAGCAGGGATTTTGAGTCTTTATTTGGCAGGGATTTTTTGCCCAGAAGGGATTTTAGTGCCAGCAGGGATTTGGGCTAAAGTTGCGTTACAGGGTGATTTGAAAGAATTTCCACGTCCGTTAATTTATATCTGTAATACACATAGTAGAAAAGTGACTCCCCAGTACAATAAAAATACATGAACATGAGCATCATTTACTCCGTACCAAATTACTAGTTATTCAAAAATGCCCTCATAGTGACATTTATACTCACAAATTGCATGCAAAGATTCTAATGATCTTCCCTGTAGCAATCCTACTAGGCAATTCTTTCCGAGCACATCATTATCCTGGTTCTGGGGAATCAGACATAAGCCATGGTCTTCAAGAGGACAGTGCTGCATGTCGGCATCAGTGAAGAAAAAGTAACTGCCATTACCATTTACAGCCACTACTGCGTCGGGGTTGGGAAAAATACTACATACCTGCTCCTGACATTTGAATGTGCCCGTACTGTATTTGTGTACTCTCCAAGTTGCATTCAATCTCCTCGCCGGTAGGCTAATAATTATACGCAAAGTATGTCTAGTAAAGAAACAATCAGCTATTTGCCACTTATGTGGATCATTCAGTATTTGTTCCGTCCAAATGGCTAGAACCAGTCCATGGGATGCAAGCGTTTTGTTCATATTTGAAAAGCCAGACAGAATCTGAGTGGAATTCCATTCTCGAGCGGGTAGCCGCTGGTCACGACATTCTGCTACCATGCTGGTAATTCTTAAGAAAATGTCAGTAACCATATCTACTTGTGTTTGAAAGTGCCTTTGTGCAACAAAACTCAGATATTCTTCCACGGCACTTGAACTCATATACTGAAGATTTTTCGCTACAGTTGCTGGCGAATTATTTGATATTGAATCAAACATTGGCTGCCTCTGCTCAAAGTGGAAAATAACGCCATCAATGTCCGCACTTGTTTTCACCTTAGGACAAAAGTTACGTTCAGATTAGTCAAAATCGTTAAGAATTCTTCGAAAATATATGCTGTTAATGGGTTGCGGTCTTTAATTAAAACTTACATCTGCTACCAATGAATCCCACATTTCCTCATTCATGCCCATCACCGTTACTATCCCATTTTCCGCCAGAGGTAAATGTCCTAGAGCCAATTTCTCCCTACTGTAACTTTTAATTAGCTCAATAAGTTGCTTCTGTAACTGCGCAACGTTGGAAACCAGAAGGTTCTTCCCGATATCGTGTTCCTTGCAAAACGCTGGCACAATGCCAATTTTGCTACAAAATTGTTTCACGGCGTCGTGCTCCTTATATTTCCAAACGCTGCTGAGCATTTCGGAAATGCTGAATCGTAAATCACTTCAGCGCTTCGTTCGTACGGAATGAGGTTACGTAGCTGTACAAAATAAAAAATATATAGGTAGTTGAGTTTTTGATTCATGAAAACAACGCAACAAATAATCAGAATCAAAATTTCATAGGATAAATAATGAATAACATACTTACTTGCTGTCGCTTTAATGGCACCGTCACATGGCTTTCCAAAGAGTCGCTGGTCCATTCCGAGTACTCGCAAAGACATGCGTAAGAGAATAGCAAAACAACAGCTGCGATACGCATCAGAACCATATTGTTGTTGTAGGAGAATAAGATAAGATGCAGGACAATTTATATTTCTACCATAACAATATCTGGAAAACAATGCGTCGTGAAAGTTTTGAGACGTTGGAATGAATTGACTATAGTTGCATACAACTTATAATTACAAATACACTCTCTAATAGTCAATGAAACTGAAATTGCTGAAGATTTTAGACATAGAGATAATTTCAGCATGATTTCAGAGTACACAAGACGTGATTTCATTAATCTGAACAGTAGAAATGAATGTTTCCGAAAAGCGACCTGGATGGACCTACACGGCGACACAGCTACTCGTCTGCAGCCGCTTCTAAGGGTTTATTTTGGGAACGTATCAATATACTGCGTCATAGAGAAGTAAGAATAAGGAGATGGTGAAAATAAAGTAATGACTCATGGACTTGTAACCATCCAGGCATGCCCTACACTGTAGCGTTATGCTCGTGGCAATGTCATACAATGAGTTAGAGAATATTTATAGCATGATATCTACCTCCCTTCTAGCTCATCTATATCCTTATATATTATGATGTTATATATTTTACCGGCATTCACAATGAAACCAATACAAGCTTTCAGTACAAGTACCGTGTAAAATTATACTCGGTGTCCATTACCGCATATTTATTGATGAACATAATATTCGATTACTGTCATTGTACATTTTAAGGCATGGTATGTAAAATCAGGGAACTACACTTCCATGCAAACGCATTGAATATTGCATGCATTGCATATTGTATTTGAATTACTTATACTTACCAACGATGTACAAATCGTAACAAAACAGACGCAAAGACATGATTACACATACACACAAGGAAGGACAGAAGTCACATTTGTGGTTGGCGGAATATGCTGCCCAGCAGGATGTTATCAGCTGGAGAAAATTATAAGTGTATTTTGTTAATTTTTTGTTAATTGCGTTAGCTAACTAAAAATAGCTAGCTCACATACCTAATCGTATTGACTATCAAATTTATGAGAACGATTGATTATCGATTGGAATTTAATGATATTCTAAATAAACAATGACACAAGTAAATATTCGGCATAAATAATGACACAATATGTTACCGCAGTAACACGTACATAACTTTGCTATTTTCTATCGCGGTGCTACAAGGTAATATTTTGGGCCTCCTTTCCAATAAGACATTAACTCTGTGCCAGTTGAACTGGGAGATAACAATAGCAAATGTTGTAGTTTTCCTTCCTGCATTTGTAATCGTCCATAAAATTAGGAAAACAGACGCACGCACTAATTTGCTCCGTGTCTGAATTCCCTCTCATCCAAACGCAGCATGGGTACAGCTTAACGACCATTGATAATCCGCCAACTTTATCCGCTGTCTCTTTGCAAAGTTCGGAACACTGTTCAATGGAAGGTGTACTGTTTGAGTCACATGCCAGCTTTTTGTCCACCTGTGGTGTAATGCCAAAATATAACAGACGTACATATTTACATTAACGACCAGAATTTTCACAAATTGTTTTTAAAACTGGTATTAATTAACAGTCTTACCGTTTTTATGGAACGCCCTTTGTCCAGCAGAATAAACATTAAAAATAATATCGACCACTTCATATTTTCTCTGCAGGCGAATTGGCAATCAAACTTATTATGATGTTATTGATGTGGGCTCATCTTTACGAGTAGCATTCACAATATATGCTCACGCCGTCAGCTTGATTGACACACTAAAGTACATTGTGTCTGTTCATATTTCTGACTGTGGGCTGTAATTGTGAAGTTTAATTTGTTTGAAGGCAATGGATTCCTTGCGGATAGTAGCAACAATTGCAAAATGTCATGTACATATTTTGTTAAAGATGTTTACTTAAGGAAATCAACTGAAATAATTGAAAATGAGTTAATTGAATTCATCCATGCTTAAAAAGTCGCATTATTTATAAACGTCGTCGTCTGAAGCTACATATTTGGTATAACGTAAACCTAAACAAAAAGGAAGCAGAAATAAGCTCGTCTATCCTCGTTAATGCATAAAATATTTTCACGATCCGCATATGGGATTGCAATGAAGCCAGATCGTGTTACTTACATTCCGAAGTATAGTAGGCGGCGTATCCCCATGTGCATTAGATACCTCTTTTAAGCTGCCAAAGGGATTAGTGTGTAGTGATTTTCCATTACTGTTCCCTTTTATTTTAAGAACCTTCCACTTAATATGTGTATTTTCACGTTCATGCTGTACAGAATGACCATGTAGGAAGTACCTTAGCCACTTCTGCATTATTTGAGACATGTTGAGAACCATGTTATATTATACATTGTAAGGTTTTTAGCAAACAAACATGTATACACCGTGGTAATTTTACTATACTCGTGCTGGATGAATTCGTAGAATGCTCTTGTAACAACTTCCATCACCACCAAGGTGAGAAAATGTATCATGGTTCCGGAACATCCAGGAAGATTTGCGTAAATGTTTCTGTTGAATCATTTCTACAGTCGAGTCTCGGACTCCAAAATCAGAAGAATCCAAGAAATATGGACCAATGGACGCAATTTACTTTACGAATTTGTTATTCAATAAAATAAACCATTTGTTGATAACATCAATTTGTTGCTTAGTTTATGCTGGAATTATCTTTTTAATTGATAACAATCAAATGTAGAGACCATTTGATTAATTAAACCTACATTTATTGATTTTATTCCAACCACATATTTGTGATGTTTGTACTTGCTGACAGGGGTTTCAAATTGTCATTTGTTATCATAGAGGTTATTATTTTCGTACCATTAACGAATGCATTAACTAATTGTTGCTGATTTCTAGACAAACACAACCTAGATGTTTCCAGAAATGAACCCGTGAAACACCAACTTATTTCATGGATCGTGTCTGAACACATATTATAAAATATGTAGCCATTGTTGTAAACATCTGCGAAATAGACATTTTCAGTCTTCATTAATGCTGATTTCCAGAAAACATTACATGTGTAAATAATTATGTGCATTTGCTTACCGTTGCCACAAGCCCGTACGTGATCGGAAAAATGTTGCTTGCTTTGACTGCAATAAGGTTACAGTTTAGCTCGTCCAATATAATGGGTATATCCGAAGCTGGTATGATAAGCTGGCAATTATTTTTCTTCAGAATCCAACATTTAAGATGCTTCATATCATCATTGACATTCGCCATCAAGAAAAGTAACACCAGTGCCGTCCCAAAATAGAAAGCCAATTGCAATATTCCAACTGCATCGGAATACTGTCCATCGCCAGCTAACGCTCCTTCCATTGATAGTGCCCAGTAAAGTACATCTTGAACTATGACACATGTTACCATATGACCTATCATACCATTCAGAATATCTGTAGTTTCTCGAATATTAATTAGATATTCCTCAATTTTCAACCACAGTAATGAGGACGCTGGCGATCCGTCGTAATCATTTGTGTTAAGAACCTTCTTAAAACTTCTAGTTACAAAACCCAACGCAAGCACCATATGGAAAGTTATTAAGATTCCGTAGCCACCAAGTAGATTTGCATGAATTTGCCCAATGGTTACCAACACTCGATAAACATCTACAAATCGGGAATAATTTACTTGCCGTACTCCAGCGGAAATTGAACACGCAATATATACACCACAAAACGCCCGCACGAGAGTTCGACCTTTCCATTGTGGACTCGGCACTCCAAGTTGTGTTGCCAACTCATTCAGCCGGATAATAAAATTTAATACTTCATGCTCGTGAAACCATAGGAATTTTAACATTAATAAGACATTCACCACGTATATTAAACCTGTGACGTATTCGAAATAAAGGGCTGGGCTACTCCCGTCACCGTGGGAACTTTCATGTTCAGCAGTTAATGTACTAAACAGGAACGCAGATACGGTGACAAGCTTGAAGAATGCTTTATGCAACGTAAAGTGCGCTGTGGAAAATTTTTGTGAATAGAATGGCTTGGTGGGATGGTCGGAAATATGGGAGGTCTTGATACGGTAAGGGCTAATCAAGATAAAGTAAAATATATCAACAGAAATTGCAATGTAATCAGAGAGCATTTTCAAACGCGAAGTTGTATGCCGCAGTTTATGTACTGACCGTAAAGTAATATAAAGTTATTATTATATATTTCAGAACCAAGTTGCACAGAATGGACAGGATCATTGCCTTATTAGCAAATTTCGTAAGTATATCAGACGGGGAAAATATAATGTCTGCGATCGTATTGTATTGACTGTGCCAATATTATGCCAACGTAATGCCATTGTAATTGGAATTGATTATACTAATTAGGTATAAAGTGATGTCGATAGATAATTAATTATTGCCGTTATTAAGTAGATCAGAATTGCACAATATGTATATTTGTCAAAATTAATAGTTGATGTTATTGTGAAAGTGTCAATTATTTTTGTAAATTATTTAGATGATTTAATATGTACCAACACAAATTTAATTCCGTGAAATGAGCCCTCATACAAACAACGTCCGTCCAATTTATCTGCAATCAGATTGCGGTTTTTTGACATTTTCTCCTTTGCTAGTTTCCAACACTTATGCAGTATTAACTCGCATTAAATCTATATTTTCTCCCTTTTTTGCCTTAATTAATAACAAGTTACTATGAGGATTGTTGTAAGTTTGACTGGAATTTGCAAGCATATATAATTTACTGTACGGCGAATAACCTAGTTTACAGAACTTGTTTGGACGCAGATGATAAAATATGTTGCCATTGTAGAAAACATCTGAAAAAATATATTCAAAAATATTAATTTTTAAATGTCCGGAATATTTAACCAGTACAAAATTAAATACAGACTGCACCACTTACAGTTGCCATAAAGCCATAAGTAATTGGAAATATGTTGCTTGCTTTGACAGCTATGAGATCGGAATTGAGTTCATCCAGTATAACGGCAATATCAGTTGCAGGCATTATAAGTTGTCGATTGCGCTTCTCCAGAATCCAAATTTTCAGATGCTTCATATCGCTGTTAATATTGGCCATCAAGACCAGCATGGCCATTGAAATTCCAAAAAAGAATACCAACTCCAATTTACCAAATATATCGGAATAGCGCCCATCTCCAGTCAATGCTCGCTCCATTGATACTGCCCAGTAGAGAACATCTTGAATGGCGGCACATGAAACAATATGGCCGAACACGCAATTCAGAGCATCTGTCGTTTTGCGAATGTTGGAAACGTGTTCTTCTATTGCTAACCAAATTAAGGACGATGTAATTGATCCGTCAAAGCTGTGTCCACGAATGAATTGTTTGAAAGCTCGTGTCACGATTCCCGTTGCCACCAAAGTTTGGAAAAGTATGAGGGTTCCCGAGCATCCAACAATATTGGCGTGAATGTATGCGATTCCAGCAAAAACTTTGTAACTCCAACAAATTTTGAATAATTACCTAGCCGCATACCAGTAGCAAGTGGGAAGGCAACAAATACGTAACACCAAGTACGAACCAAAACTCGATGTTGACGTTTTGGAAGGGACACATTGAGATCCAGAGCCAACTGATTGATTCGCCCAAGAAGATTCACAACCTCATTCCTGTCATACCACAACAGTTTCAGGAAAAGCATCACATTCACAAGATATATTTGACCAGTCAAATACATGAAATACGTGGCTAGATTGCTCTCGACATCAGTGGGACTCCTATACTCTGCCGTGAATATACTAAACGTAAAAGCACATATAGTGAATAAAGCGCAGATTATGCTTTGAGGAATCCAGTGCGTTGCGATAGTTTTTTGCGATGTTTTTGGAAGTGGATGTGAGCACTTCTTGGACGGCTGCATGTACTCTAAACGGAACGGGGAGACTAAAAGAAAGTAAACTGTTTCCACCGGAATCGCTATGTAATCCGAAAGCATATTTGTATTTGGGCCACTGACCTTGTGTGTCTGTGCAAAAGGTGTATCAAAAATGGATTATTTTGGCGACATTATTAGCTGCTGAATATTTGCGGAACAATTGTTTACATAACAAATTAGATGCTCACATAAGTGGTTGGACTGATTAAAACGTTTCTCCAAAACAATGAAATATGGATTTTATTGTTCTCTATTCATATTGCTCTTTTTTCATTGTGTAGCTTCCAGAAGCATGACCAGGAGGCAACACGATAATAGCAGTAAAAATAGCATCGTCATGTTCGATCCAATGGCATACTGGGAAACCAGTGTGGAATGTCCTCGGACAATTTCGGTTTGGATAATGGGGAATTTGACAGTGTTCAAAGTAATTATATCGTTGAACGCTATTCATTGAACTTTCAAATTGACATGCTTACTGATGATGTTCGGAGTGGGAGAGCTCAGCTCCAGTCAATTACTATAGCCATTTATCGAAAGCACACGGAAATAAAAAAACAGACAAGAAGAAACTATGCTCCCACTTGCCAGTTCTGCTTCAGTTAGCTAACTAGTTAATCATCTACAAGGTCTAAGGAATTGTAGTGACGTTATCCAGTCATTCATTGTTCATATTTTTCTGATATTTTATCAAATTTGGGTTTACACGTTTCATTGCTAAGTCAATGACACAAGACTACGAACGGATCTATTGCCAAATAACTAAATTCATTCATAACTGAATTAACCATTTAATTAGACTCGTTAGTAAATTAAACGTTATGTGCCGAACAATAATATCAATGCGGACAATGTTGACAAAAGGAAAGTGTTGGCCTGAACAAAACTTACCTATTTTAACGATCTTGTTTGAACACAGATGATGAAATATGTAGCCATTGTTGTGAACATCTGAAATAGATTGTAAAAAATCCCCATACAATACATTACCAAGTTTTACCTATATTTTGTTAATGTATTTTGTTTGTACACTTACGGTAGCCACAAGCCCGTATGTGATAGGGAAAATATTGCTCGCCTTCACAGCAATAAGGTTGCAATTTAGCTCGTCTAGTATGACTGCAACATCCCACGGAGGAACAATAAGTTGGCGATTACTTTTCTTTAGAATCCAACCCTTCAGTTGTTTGATATCATGGTTAACATTCGCCATCAGTAGTAGCATGGCCATTGACGTTCCGAAATAAAACATCAACTCCATTTTACCAATTATATCTGAGTACTGTCCGTCACCGGCTAGTGCCCCTTCCATTGACATTGCCCAGTATATCACATCTTGAACAACGCCGCAAGTGACCATGTGGCCGATCATGTCATTTAAATTATCCGTAATATGTCGAATATTAGTAAGATGATCCTCTATTTTCAACCAGGTTAACGATGAATCTAAAGTACCGTCAAAATTATTGATATTGATGAATTCCTTGAAAGCTATAGTCACAATTGCCAATACCATCACAATATGAAGAACGACTACAATCCCACAGCAACCAAGGAACGTGGCGTGGATATACCCGATTGCAGCTACGATTTTGTACATTCCACAGAATTTTGAATACTTTGCTAGCTTCGCGCCACTAATAACTGAAAATGCAATATACACGGAACAGAATAAACGAATAAGAGTTCGGTGATACCATTTTGGAGAGGGCACAGAGAGCTTTACGGCCAACTCATTTAAGCTTATGACCAAATTCCTTACGTCCATTTCATTGCGCCAAAGGAATTTCAATAACAGAAACGTGTTGCCGAGATAAACTAATCCTGTGACATGTTTGAAATACATTGCTGGATTGTTTTCGTCTTGCGGGGAATTTGGATGTTGAGCAGTCAACGTGCTAAACAAAAATGCTGATATGGTCAACAAGCCACAGGCAATATTTTGAATCGTCGAGTGTGTTGCTGTTAGGTTTGGTAAATCCTGATTGCCGGTACATTTTTCATTGAAAGCGGAATATTTGAAACGGTATGGAAAAACTAGAAGAAAATAGAACAGTTCTATTGGGATTGTAATGTAATCAGAAATCATACTGGAAATTGAAATAAGATGAAAGTCACCAAATTTATTTTACTAAAGCTGAAGGTATAACTGCCGTTTCCATTATTCCAATTTTGAAGGATTATCTTTTTGGTAAGTTAGTGGAATAACTGTTTACTTTACTGATTAATTTAATAATAGCATGAGCTGTCTAGTACTGTGAGCCCAATATACTCTTGATGAATTTGTCATATTGAATTAATTTATTGATATTATGCTTTCCGTCAATATACATAATGACATTTAGCCATCGTAAAACAGGCCATTGCGAGTATTATGGGGTTGGCATAGCATTCAATGGATGCATTTGTTACATTTTCATAATTGTTAAAAGAAGAAAAGTATTTGACACTCGAAAGAAGGTTGTGCTGCAAACAGCACGGGATTTCTAAGAATTGCGCGGATTGACGTAGTTTATGTTTAGTATAGATTATTTGACAATAGCAGTCCTTCGTATCCCCTCCCGGCCACTGACATTTTTCGTGGTTACACGTATTGAACAAATTACAAAGAATGAGCTTTCCGATGGAATAGTGTAACGTATTTTCATTCGGCATTTTGAAGTTGTGTAAAGCTGAAGTTGGTTGATTCGGAGGAAAATTACTCTACACTGCCGCGTTCTGAATGAACAGAGCTGCCAACAATGCTTATATAGTATTCACTAGATTTAATATTTTTTACATTTAATGTGTCACTGTTCTTAAAATTTCACTACCAATATATGTATTAGGATGTATTATTATTAATACCGTCGTTTCGTTCGTTCGTTCGTTCGTCGTCGTGATGTCGTTTACCGTTTATTCCAATTCCACCTGCCCGTTAGTGCTCTGAAGTGGTAAACATTTGAACCGCACTTGTTACACAGTTATAACAGTAAAACCAAATTTACGGTTTGTATCAATTGAAAGTTCAAAATATTGAGAGCGGTATTCTTCTCGTAGTAGTTAGCCGACCCTATGGTAATCCGTAGTTCTCTGCAAGCCATTATTCGCTTTTGATACTGCGTACCTTTCGTTCTGGAGTTGGATGAGCTTGCCGACTGCTCTTCGTTACATAAGCGAACAAAGTGCCGTAAAATTTTTCGACTCAACCCATTTACTTTTCCTGGGAAGTAATAGCCGACCACCATGACCAAATACAAACTAAACAGAATATATGTAGAAACCATGAGAATGCTCAGTGATGTCGTGGAACGAAGTCGACTATTAATTGCAACTGATCCGAATGTGATTCCGAGCACCATCAATATTGCTTTGCATCGAAGTGCTACCGTCTTCTGGAAACAATCGTTGACAAGACACGTCGCTAATTGAAGATAATTGTAACAAGAAACCCAATGGTTTAGGCTTCTATCGGAACGACCCTTTGATGAAATGTCATCACACAACTGCCTTGTGAGTACGTATAGAGCCACGTAGCACGAAAACATTCCATCATACAGAACAAGGCATCCCATGGTCGTACATATCGAGATTATCCACATTTCAAATATCGTCATGATAATCCGCATCAGAGCTGCTAGCAATGGCGAATAGCGAAGTATAATGGGACAAAAATTGTCGGAGATTGACTCGAAATGTGTGAATACTACCATGACGGTGTACAAGATTGAAACTACGAGACTAATCGGAGGAATGTTTATCATTATAAACTTAATCACGGACGAGCGCCTAACGGATTGCAGCCTAAATAAGAAATTCAGAATTCTGACAAAGTATACGTGTTGGTCAGTCACGAAGGATACTGTTATGTGAATTGAAAATAGCAAAGTTAGTTGCAAAGCAATTTTTATTATCGCGTCCCCAGTTAGCTCACGCGTCAATTTGGACATGCTTCGCAGATTAACAAACACTTGTAACAATCTCACAAATATGTTGACCCAATTTGTGCACTTGAGAAAGGGAACGACCTTTCGTTTCTGAGAAAGGTCGAGAATAGAGTTTGGGGATGAGCTTCGAGTGAAGGGGTTCATGTAGTTGTGAGATTTCTCGACGAGGTGTAACTGAAGATGAAGCAAGTATTTTATGTCAACTTTATTGTTTATTGCATTAACTAGCTTCGCCATGGTAGATAATTGCTAGTTATTCGTTGTGAAATTCAGGTTAGTATATTATTCTTTCCTTAGATAGTTCTAATCTATGAGGTCAAAAAGTTTACTGGTGTACGGGTTATTTGTCTATTCTTGCAATACGGATATCAAATTAACTTTTAGCACTTGCGAAATATAACCAGATGGACATGCCGTCACTCAGATAACACTTCTTGTAACTTATTGAAGGCCGATGGTTTCACGGATTGATAGAAACGGATTTTCTAGAACCTTAACGTCAGTCAAAAAATGACAACATATTCGATTCGAAGCGGTTTTACGATCGTTTTAATTGCAAATTTAAAAGTGTACGATGTGTTTCACTGACAATTGAATACATATCCCTTGATTTGAAAGTATTGTGACTGTATGGTGTTCATGGACTATTCTAAATGTGACGACTATGTAAATGGATATGCAATGTAATTGCATGTTTTTCTCTATCCTAGATCCAGTAAAGGTGTGTCTAAAAATATGGAAGTTGTGATTGAAATATGTATGTTTGTCAGACAGGTGGTTATTAAAAATATTTATGCAGCCAAAACGACGCTCCAAATGACAGTGGAATGTGAGGCTTCATTATCCAAACTTTTAACAAATATTAAACTACTGATGTCGTCATGAACAACTAAAATATGATAACGCCCACATGTGAAATTATGAGTTATATTAGACGTCCTACTTTAAGTATAAACTTTTGTTGCTCTCGATTATCACATTAGAACTTATGTATGTGGCTTCTAGTCAACTTAATTTTGTTTTCGGTGTTGAGGTAATATATTTTGCTACTATATCATTTTGCTATTCATTTGAAATAAAACGTTCTACAAGTAACAATGCTTGAACGAACTAATTGATGGTTTGGAATACTTGATTGATGTTGAGCTGACAACGAATATATAAGAGATGTTGATTTTACTATTCTGGAGTTAGCTACGACAGAGACGTAGATAACGACATACATAAGTTAAACAAGGAACAACAACAATTGTTTGGACATAATATCATACATTAGAATTCATTGCCATGCCGCTGATAGCTAGAGAAACCATCAATGCACAGCTAGCATTGCCTTCTCATTTACATCAGGTGACAAATGAAGGGTGGAACATAGCGACGTTAATAATTAAAGTATTTAGCAATATCCATTTGGCCCTATTTAAAAGGTACGCCTTCTTATCAGATTATAAAGCATTAACAGATTCCGATTATATTGAGTGTTTACAATACGGGGATGTCATGTGGGATAATGAGTGTAGAATAAATTGAATATTGTGTCATTTTAATACGGCGAACTATCTTTATCGACATGTTTATATTTGAATTGCAAGAACTATGACAACAGCTACTGTTCACGTATTATGCAAATATGCCAATTCTTATCATGAGGTTTATGAGGCAAAATTTCTAATATGATAAGAAATGTCAGATATTTTAGAACCGCCTCCTACTCTACATAAATGCAGATGAGCAACCTTTTCTGCATTTTGTCATCAACCTACAATTTCGTAGTAGGATTGGGCGATATGCGCAGATGGAATTCGCTTAACGTCAGAACAGCCTCTAAAGTATCGAGTCGACTGGCATATTTATATACTGATATCAGGAAATAAATACATTTTATTATTAGTGCTCCTCACCTAATTAGGAACTTTTAAAGTTTGTCGCCAGTAAATGCTCCTGGAATGAACATTATGAATAATGACGTATCGAACAATATTATCAGTGAGCTAGTTGTATTTTATGAATGGAAGTATATTATAGACCTCGACATTTTTTGAAACCACATGGAGTCAATTTGTCGGCAAAGTTAATTGATCCAAATCCGACCCTGAGAGTTGGACACGATTGCAGTATCATCCCCCTGGCCAACTTACGATCATGGACGTTTGCCCGATGTTGATTGCAAACGACACTGCGATGTAGATTATACAGCATTCATTTTGGCTTGCAGAATACGTTTGACTGAATTCATATCACAAATATGGCGTAGGAGACCGCAATGAGGAAGTACCAGATAAACACTTGAATTGGGATAATATTTTCAGCCGTCCAATCAACACAAATGACGGCTGTTCCACTGAGCGCCAGAAACAGCATTGCTGCAACCATTGTCATTATAGTTGAATATTTCAATAAATCCGGATGAGAGTTTCTGTCGAGTTGCTAATCCGTTCCGTTTCCGAGGTGTATACTCAAATCCTTATGGTGCACCGGATAACGAGCCCACCGTAAACAAATCGTGCCAGGTTGAGCATCCTGATTTATTATTGGTTCCATCGCGCTGGCCACATAACAACATATGGTAACGAGCCCTTCCATTTAACGTAAGCATTAGAAATAATATGTACATGACAGCAGTTTATTTCAGTTAAATTTCCAACATGGCATATTTTTCTGATTCGAAGTCGATAATTTGCGGTATTTACATGCACTGTCATTATGTAAGTGATCAGTGTGCTATGTTTCTGTTTTGAAATTTTTCAATAAGGTTCGTGTTCCATGCCTCTATGCGGTTTCAATTAAAGGCACAAGTTATATACGCTTTAGACCAATCTAAATAAATGTGATTATTCCATTACATGTTTATTGTATGTATGACTCATTTCTGTTGTATTTATGAGATGCAAATCAATTATGTGCATGTAAAGATTATGTTGTATGATTTCGGGCTACATATTATGAATGCTTACGAAATGACATCCTCACGCACATAAGGTTTATATCATGTTATATGTTCCAAAAAAGTCGCCGTTACGTAATATAAATAAATTATACAAATAAACGGGATTCCCATAATATGAAGAGCATTGCAGTTTTTATTATTAGTAAACATATCTATTAAGTCGACTCGGTTGCTGGAATATTTTTTAAAAATTAATGTTTTAATTTAAAATGTTGAGTAAGGGGCCCAGGCACGCAATTCTGGCTACAGGTTTCTGGTTAAATTTGTCGGTAAATATGTTACGCGAGATGATTATTAGAATCGTTTATTGGAATACTAATTAGAGCGTGTGTGACGTGCATGCCGGATCAAACTGTCTTAAATGATATAAGACGACAATAATTCACGCATACTCACTTTCGGGTGTGTAGAGTTAAAACAACGATCTGTTAGTTTCAATTTAATGGAACTACTAGCAACCCGTATCTGTCATACTGGCAGCATATCTACAAATGAGGTTGGGGCCAGTCCATGCTCACCAGATTGGTTCAGGTGTACTTCTATAGTGCAGGGAATTCAATTCTACACAAGACAGGCTGAAGGCAGTTTGTCTGTCTGGTTGTTTGGAAGTTCCTAAATTCCGAGCTTGTATGAAAAGTTTGAAAATGGGGAGGTTAGGTTAGGTGTTTAAATGCTTCTGGAAGCCATACACTTCATTTGAGACCTATAGTTTCTGAGCAAAAAATAATCAGCTCGCGAAGCTCTATCAGAATCAGCAATAAAAAAATTTTACGAATTTTTAACATGGATTTGCCATAAGGTTAGGTTAAGCCACAAACACCACATGTTTCAACTTGTCAATTCGAAAACGGAACGTCAGCTGCAGGTTAAAGCTATTTAGAGAATACAAATATATATTTTTATATCATACGTTTATCGAATATTCTATTCGATTCTGTAATTGCAAGAGAACCACACAAAGCTATAAACTATATTATATTTAATATCTCCCTCTTCTTAAAATTTCACTACTAGCTTGTTTATTAGGATGTACATCGTTGTCTGTTGATTGTAATTCTACCTGTCAGCTATATCCCTAAAAATACCACACAAATTTATATTACGTGGTAAACCATTTCACCACAAGCAAGTGCATTAGTTGCACGGTTAATAAAGTAAAACCAAATTTACTGTTTGTATCAATTGAAAGTTCAAAATATTGAGGGCAGTATTCCTTTCGTAGTAATTAGCCGACCCTATCGTAATCCGCAATTCCCTGCAAGCCATTATTCGTTTTTTATACACCGTTCCTTTCGTTCTGGAGTTGCATGAGCTGGGTGTCTGTTGTTGGTTACATAATCGAACAAACTGTCGTAAAATTCTTCGACTCAATCCATTTACTTTCCCCGGGAAGTAGTATCCGACCGCCATGAACAAATACAAACTAAATAAGAGATATGTAGAAACCATGAGAACGCTAAATGATGTGGTAGCACGAAGTCGACTATTAATTGCAACTGCGCCGCATGTGATTCCGAGCACCATCAATATAGTTTTACATCGAAGTGCTACCGTCTTCTGGAAACAATCATTGACAATGCACGTCGCTATTTGAAGATAATTGTAACAAGATAGACAGTGGTTTAGGCTTCGATCGGAATGACCCTTTGATGAAATGTCATGGCACAACTGCCTAGTGAGTACGTGTAGTGCAACGTAGCACGCATACATTCCATCGTACAGAACAAAGCCGCCCATGGTCGTAGCTAAAGAAATTATCCAAATTTCAAACGCCATCATCCCAATTCGCAACAGAGCTGCTAGGAACGGCGAATGGCGAAATATAATCGGACACATATTATCGGAAATTGGCTCGAAATGTGTGAATACCACCATGATGGTGTATAAGATAGAAACAACAATAGATATTGGAGGAACATTTATCATTATAAACTTAATCACGGACGAGCGCCTGACGGATTGCAGCCTAAATAAGAAATTCAGAATTCTGACAAAGTAGACGTCGTGTTTAATTACGAAGGAGACTATCATGTGAACAGAAAATAACATCAGTATTTGGAAAACGATTTTTATTATCGCGTCACCAGTTATTTCACGCATCAGTTTGGACATGCTCCGCAAATGAAGACATACTTGTACCAATCTCACAAATTTGTTGATCCAATTTGTGCACTTCAGAAAGGGAACGACTATTCGCTTCCGTGAAAGGTCGAGAATGGAATTTGGCGATGAGCTGCGACTGAACGGGCTCATGTAGATGTGAGATTTCTCGACGACTTGTAACTGAAGATTAAGTAAGTATTTTATATCTACTCTACTGTTTAGTGCATTTACTAACTTCGCCATGGTAAATGATTACTAGTTAATCTTTGTGAAGTTGATGATGGGATATTATTCTATCGTTAGAAAGTCTTTGTTCTCAAAAACTTTACAAGTGTTTGAATTCTACGTCTATCCTTGCAATCCGTTTCACGCTTTATATATTAGAACTTGCGAAATATAATAAACGGAACCTGCACTCACTCATAAAATGTTATATTAACTTATTGAATGCTGATTGATAGATTTTCTATACCAAATACGTCCGTCCAATGAATAAGAACATATTCCTTTGGAAGTGTTTATACGATTGTTTTATTTGCGAATTGAAAAATGAACAATGTGCACCGTTTCACTGACAACTGCATTAATATCCCGTGATTTGAAAGCTTTGTGGCTGTATGGTAAATGGTGACTATTCTAAATGTGTTGACTCCTTAAGAGGATGCAAACTGTAATTAAACATGTTTTGCTCAGCAAAGATCCAACAAAGGATTGTCCAAAAACATGTAACCTTTGATGAAATAAGTATGACATCCAGACAAGTGGTCATTAAAATATTTGTGGAGGGACAAATATGCATCGAATTACAGTGCAATTGTATGGTTCCTTATCAAAAATTGAAGCAAATATTAAACCAATGGTGTCTTCATAAGCAGCTAACTAGGTACACTATTGAAGTGTAAGTCGAGTTGACCAAAATCAAATACTGATTTTAAGTAACTTTTGGCCAGAATTTGAATATGGAATCCGTTTGGTGTAAACCTCACTTTTGACACAATACAGTATGTCTTTCCGTATGTACATCAGAATTATAATCATACGTTTGTGAACTAAATTATATCATGTTTGAATATATCTGATGCGTAGAATCCAAAAATGAGGAATGTTTGTGCCTATATTGAATACCTTGAATGTCAGAGCTGCTAACTTTTAAAATAAACGCTTTATCTAAAATCGGATTTCATATCTGAAATCTACCCCCAAAGTGTGATATTTTCGTATATATAATGTAATTTCAGTCATAACTTTTAGTACTTCTTATTTTCAACCGCTTCTTTCTGACATCAGCTTAACATAAAATAAAGTACATATTGTTGAAGTTTCCTACTGACGAGTGAAAGCAAAGTTGCACAGTCTTGACAAAGAGCAACAGCACAAAGTATTTGTCTTGATAAGGGGACATATCAGCTTTGCGGCATAATTAGCTTTAGGCTGCAGTTAATTTCAAATGGAATTTTACACATTGCGGTACCTCGCAATTGTATGAAACTGCACAGCACCCCATGGCATGAATATTTTTTTCTGGAAAGTACCAATAGCGTACGACATAAGAAATATTGCGGCGCTTACTCATAATTAATGCAAATTATTTGAAACTTTTCACTTTTGTTGTGCCACATATCTGCCAACATTAACACAACTTGTTTTAGATACTTATGACACAATTGCAGAAATTAATTTTGAAAGTCTTCACATCAAAACGATATTCGGATTCCACGTGTAAAATTTGATTACATTCGACCATTTGTCTTTCTGAACTCGACTTCCACTTCACAAGTGTACCTAGTAAGATATGATAACGCCCACATGTGAAATTGTGTTATGTTCGACAGTCTACTTTAATTAGAATATTTTGTTACTCTCGAATATCAGATTATAACTTATGTATGGTGGCTTTCAGTCCACTTTATTTTGTTTTCGGTGTTGAGGTAATATATTTTGCTACTATATCATTTTGATCCTCTTGTGAAGTGAACATTTCTTACGGTAGCAATATTTGAACCAAATAATTGATAGTTGTGAATACTTTCTATCATGAACTGATAATTATTTTAATCGAGTTTAATATTATTTACTATCGGTTAAAATTCAAAATTTCTTTTCTCTTATTCAACCGCAATGTCAAATACTTACAGATGATATAAGCGAAGTAACAAGTAACGCCTAGCTCGTATATAAACTCCAACCCCGCTACTAGAATCAAATATTTTTTATTCAAAATGCTAAATATTGCAAACGGGGCACAAAATTGTTTGTCAATGGCCAAAGGAGCAATACTCCTCACCTCATCTATCTTACCTACTTTGATCCATCGCTTTCTTTCATTGTTAATTCATTCGATGCATTTGTGGAATCCCGATTCCCCTGTGAGTATGGACAAATAGGGTTCAACAAGGAACCGTATTTTCATAAATGTCGATAGTTGGCAACATTGTGCATGCTTAAATGAATCTGTATCTATGCAACTCCGGCAGCGATGATCCAAGTGTACTCGCATATATCTCTCGCGTATACGGCACGCTGATATAATTCCTTTACGCTTAGGTCTCCTACAAATTCTCCAATTATATATATGCCCCAATGTATGTACGAACAAATCCAGCATATACATACTTTAAATTCCATGATATCTCGAGCCGTTGTTTAGAGTTTGTATCCGGATTTATTCATCCCCATTAATGTTTCTTTCACTATTGTGGACGGAGTAATCATTTTTGCCGTATTGTCAAATTGATAGAAAAACGATGCTTGAAATGAGGATACGAAAGAGGTTATGGTGATAACTTGTTGTTTCCTCGTCCCATGTTTTATCAGTGCCCCAAATGTAACATGTTCTGATCTGCATAGTGTTGGTATGTAAGCCATTTATGCAGCAATAAATGGTGAAGTAATTATACAGCGTGACATGAAGCTCTCGGCGGTAAATTCATAACAAGAAATGGGTAGCAAGTAGCAACAACTCCGGTAATACCCCCGCAGCGTCATTTAAGATAAACCTAGAAAGTTTGTAATTATAATTATCGCCGTCCGTATCGACCTTGGTGTGGGAGTTTATCGGTGCGCATATACGCAATTTATGATCAACGATGTCATCAAAAAATCATTTATTTGCTCCGAATAAATTCGTGTACAATAAATTGCAGGTACGCATGTTACATATACTCTTCTTTAAACATCATTACTTATATTTATATTTCGAAGCTACGTGCTGATTTGTAACATGGTAAATATTTCTAATATTTCTTCCAAATACGTGGAAAAATCGAATTATATTTGCGGTGCAGTCTGCTACAATTAAATAACGTAGTTAGTAATATGACACTCGCATAAAGCCCTTGTGATAGTGATGATTGAAGATTATGTTGTTGCGTCATTAATTTGAAGTGAAAAAAATATCCGACGAGATTAAGTTTTCAATAAAAACTAATCAATCACATGTGCTTACACTATAACATGCTCAATACTTCAAATTGGGAATTCGGCAAACTTGACCCTCAGTTGCAGCTAACAGCTATTTATAGAATTCAAATATGATTTTGTCATGAGTTTATCGAGTATACAATTTGAGTATATAGTTCTAAGAGTTCTACTGCTCACCCAAAGCCAAGTCCTAAATTGTGTTTTCATAAAATATATTACACAGCATATGTCACTCTTCTTAAAACAGCCCTTCTAATGTGTGTATTAGGATGTACACTGTTTACCCATTATTCCAATTCCACATGTCCAATTGAGCACAGAAAATGCCACAGAAATTTTACTGACAAAGCCGTAGACATTTTCACCACAGGTATATTAGACTGGTTACACTACTATAACAGCAAAACCAGATTTACTGTTTGTATCAATTGAAAGTTCAAAATGTTGAGGGCAGTATTCCTTTCGTAGTAATTAGCCGACCCTATCGTAATCCGCAATTCCCTGCAAGCCATTATTCGTTTTTGATACTCCGTACCTCTTGTTCTGCAGTTGCGTGAGCTGGTCGTCTGTTGTTCATTACATAGGCGTACAAACTGTCGTAAAATTCGTCGACTCAATCCATTTACCTTCCCTGGGAAATAGTAGCCAACTGCCATGACCAAATACAGACTAAATAAAATATACGTAGAAACCATGAGAACGCCCAATGATGTGGTAGTACGAAGTCGACTATTAATTGCAACTGCGCCGCATGTGATTCCAAGCAACATCAGTATAGCTTTACATCCAAGTGCAACCGTCTTCTGGAAGCAATCGTTGATTAGGCAGGTCACAATTTGTAGATAATTGTAATAAGAAATCCAACGGTTTAGGCTTCTATCGGAATGACCCTTTGATGAAATGTCATCACACAACTGCCTTGTGAGTACGTATAGTGCCACGTAGCATGCATACATGCCGTCGTACAGAACCAGGCATCCCATGGACGTACATAAAGACATTATCCAAATTTCAAATACTATCATCGTAATCCGCAACGTAGCTGCTAGCAACGGCGAATGGGGAAATAAAATGGGACACATATTATCCGAAATTGGCTCGAAATGTGTGAATACTACCATTATGGTGTATAAGGTTGACAGTATTACAGTTATCGGGGGATTATTTATCATTATAAACTTAATTACGGACGACCGCCTAACGGTTTCTAGACTAAATAAGAAGTTTAGAATTCTGACAAAGTAGACGTGTTGGTTAGTCACGAAGGAAACTATTATGTGAACAGTAAACATCAATGTTAGTTGCAAAACAATTTTTATTATTGCGTCACCAGTTATCTGAAGCCCATGAATGGACATGCTTCGCAGATGAACAACTACTTGTAATAATCTCACAAATACGCTGATCCAGTTTGTGCACTTGAGAAAGGGTACCACCAGTCGATTGTGAGAAAGGTCTAGAATAGCATTTGGAGATGAGCTTCGAGTAAAGGGGTTCATGTAGTTGTGAGATTTCTCGACGAGGTTTAACTGAAGATGAAGCAAGTATCTTATGTCAACTCTACTGTTTAATGCATCTACTAACTGCCCCATGGTAAATAATTGCAAGGTAATCTTTGTGAAATACACGTTAGTATATTAATCTACCGTTAGATAATTCTAAACTATGGAGTGAGAGAGTTTCCTAGTGTATTAATTATATATCAATCCTTCCAATCCGTTTCTCGTATTCATGTTTAGAACTGGGGAAATATTGTTAAAGGACCCTGCCGTTACTCATAACGTTTCTGTGACATACTGAAGGCTGATTGATTCATGGATTGATATAAAAGGATTTTCGTGTCCGTTGTTGTCTTTCCACATATTATTGTGAAAAAGTTGTAGAGAATTTGTCCGTTGCCAAGTATTAAAATCTACTTGGACACAACAATTTGACCAACAAAGTATTCCATTTGAAGTGTTTGTACTAGCATTTTAATAGTGAATATTAAAAATGTACGTCGGTAACCGGTTCACTGACAACTGCATTCATATCCCTTGATTTGATAGTTTTGTGTCTGTATGGTAATTCGAGACTATTCTAGATGTGGCGACTCTATACGAGAATATAAATCTAATTGCATGTTTTTCTGCATCCATGATTCATTAAAGGTGTGTCAAATTATCTTACGACTTGTGATAAAAAATGTATGTTTGTCAAGAAGTGGTTATTAACTGTATTTATGCTCTGACAAATACACACCAAATGACAGTTTGGTGTTATGTTTCCTTATCCAAACTTTAAACAAATATTAAAGTACTGATGCCATGATAGTCAACTAAGATATGATAACGCCCACATCTGAAATTGTTCGTTTTGTTTGACTGCCTACTTTAATTAGATAGTTTTGTTACTCTCGAATATCATATTACCTCCTATGTGGGTGGCTTCCAGTACATATCACTTTGTTTTTGCTATTGAGGTAATATATTTTGCTACTCTGTCATTTTCATCTTCGAGAAGAATAAACATTTCTTCCAACAGCGATGTTTCAGGCAATGAATTTATAGTTTGGAATGCTTATTACGTCCAACTGAACGAGTATATAACTGATATTGACAGTATTATTCTCGAGTTGGTTGCGACGTAAATGCGGATAAATACATACATAAGTTTGGATATGATATCAGACACCAAGATTCATTTCCACGCTGCGGAAACCATCAATACGCTGCAAACATGGCCTAACATAATGTCAGGTAACATATTAAAGTGGAACAGTTGGATGACACCAATAGTAGGCTTTCGCAATATTTATTATTTGCTCCGGGCTTAGTATCACGCGACCTTAAAAAATGATGAATCATTAAGTTATTCCGATTATACTGATTGGCATAATATGGGGATATGATGGGACACAATGAGCGTACAATCAATTGGATATTGTGGCATTTTAATATGCCGAAATTTTGACATATTTATTCTTTGAATTAGAACAACTATGGTCACAACTACTGTGTCACATATTATGCCAAAAAGCTACACGCGAATACGTTAATGTCGTACCATAAGATTTATGACGCCACATAACTAATATTATTGAAAATGTTACAAATGCTGGAACAATCTCTAAATCTACACCAATGAAAATGTGCAATCCCATCTGCATTTTGCCATACACCCTAGACAAAATGCATATATAAACACTACTGGACTGCGCATGCTGTGTAACTGACGTGTCAGTAGAGAAGATCCATGTAGCTTCATGATTAGTGCAGTCAGGATGAAATGGGAGATCTTTATGCATCTATTTAAATCATTTTTTTGCGCGAAGCAATTCAGAAATAGTAAACAAAACAAAAGTAATTAGAATAAACACATCTCAAACGGCAAAGCATATGAATTAACTTGAAACTTAGCTTTTTCGCGCAAAAAAAAGTTTAAATAGATCCATAAAGATTTACCATTCGATCCTTACTGTTCATGTCATGAAGCTACATGGATCTTCTCTACTGACACGTCAGTTACACAGCATGCAAAGTCTAGTAGATTATTGTATTGAACATTTTATTTTAGTCTATGGCCATACACCCACAATTTCGTAGTAGGGTCAAGAGATCTTTTCAGTTACAATTTGTTGCACGTCAGGTAAGCTTGATACAGTATTCAGTCGACGCGAATGCTTCATAAACGGATATCACGAAGTGGGTCACACAAACTGCAATAATCTTTACGGAAACGGCTCTCATCCATATCGAAGGCGTTTTACAAACATAACTGTAGCTCCTAACCGTCTAATCCTTAAATGCTGAATACCCTCAAACACCTTCATACAAACCTGGCTTGACGCGAGCGTCCCAATCAAAGTTACGAGTCATGGCGGACCTTGCTTCAACAATATGAAGTCAACCATAAGTACCCAGTGTAAGTAAGTTTAGTACCCACTGCAAGCTGGCAGTGGATTCTCTGCTCCCGTGTAGACATTTTTCTTTACATGCAGAATTAGTTTCGGGGGGGGGGGGCAGGTCACTGTACTGTAGTTCCGTTTCCACCAGCCCCCATCCATTTTGCAAACTTCAAGTGTTTTGTAGACAGTGCACTTGCAGTTGCTGATATATATTTCGTGGCAGGGTGCAAATATGACGACGCTACAGTTACAATATTAGAGAATTTGAGTGTATGTAGCGTCGACTTGTTTTAAATCAAGGTTGGCTGTGGAGGATATTCTCATCCGAGCAAAATCTTCTTGTACTAGGTTTGCTACTGTAATCAGTTTAGCATTAGTAATCACCTTAGTTTTGACGAAAATGCATTTTATTGAATTTTATTATTTTATTTTATTATTTTGGAATGCATGCATTAATAATTATTATGCAGTTCCGAGACAAGTTTGCGACATAACTATTAATTGTAAGTTATTAATATTAAGGTTAAAGTATAGCATGAAACGACCAACGATTTCCAAACGTATTTCATTCTGCTCTACCACTAAATTTTATACTGAGCGGTTAAATTGTTAGTTCGAGTACGTATCGTATCTTATTATTACGTCAAATGAAGTACATCTGGGCGAATAGGCGAACCGTTACAAGTTAATTGGTGCACAGTTTCAGTAGTTGGATTCATACACATGGAACCTTCAAAATTTAATTGTATGATTTTAAGTTCCAGTAAGCGTTACGATGAATATCCAGAAATCCATAACAAATAGTAACTACAATCCAATTCGCTCACATATATTTAGATACAAAATTTCTCAGTTACAACTTTGAGAACATAGATTGAATGACTTTCACTCACAATTATATGTGTGAGAGAGCTAGGATTACAGCATAAATTGTATTTGCAACAACATAGACAAGCATATAGGTTGTGCTTAAGACGAATAAGACGCATGGTTATTTATAATACCAGGACTAAATTGACGGTCTGTATCAATTGGAAATTGAGAATATTGAGCGCAGTATTTCGTTCGTAGTAATTCGCCGATCCAATAGAAATCCGCAATTCTGAGCAAGCCACGATTCGTTTCTGATACTCCGCATGTTGTTTATTTGCGGTTCTTGGACTTGAAGCCTGTTGTTCGTTACATAGCCGCACAAAGTGCCGTAAAATCTGTCGACTCAATCCATTAACTTTCCCGGGAAAGTAATAACCAACAGCCATGACCAAATACAAACTAAAAAGTATGTAGGTAGAGACCATGAGTACACTCATTGACGTCGTGGCGCGAAGCCGACTATTAATTACAACTGCACCACATGCAATCCCGAGGACCATCAATATTGCCTTGCATCGTAATGCGACAGTTTTCTGGAAACAATCGTTAACCAGACACGTTGTGATCTGAAGATTATTGTAGCAGGAGAAGAAATGGTTTAGACGTATGTCAGAATGACGGGATGATTTAATCTCTTCACACATCTGTTTTGTGAGTTCGTATAAAGCCACGTAGCACGCATACATCCCATCGTAGAGAACCAAGCAGCCCATCGAAGTGGATAGCGAAATTATCCACATTTCAAATATCGTCATCATAAGCCTCAGTAAAACTGCTAAAAACGGCGAATGGACCATGACAGCAGGACAAACGGTGCTGGAAATTGGCTCAAAATGTGTGAAAATCACCATGATTGTATATAAGATGGATATGACAACCGTCATTGGAGGAATATTCAGCATAACAAACTTTACAACTGACGAGCTCCTAACAGCTTGAGGTCGAAACAAGAAATTCATAATCTGGACAAAGTAGAGATGTTGGTCAATGACAAATGAGACGATCATGTGAACAGCAAAGGTCAATATTAATTGTAGAACAATCTTAATGATGGTGTCTCCGGTTATTTCACGCCTTTGTGTGGAAATGTTTTGGAGATGAATAAATCCTTGCAATGATCGCAATAATATATTTATCCACTTTGTGCACGTGAGGAATGGAATGGCCATTTGATTTTGGGAATGTTCCAAAATTATATTTGGTGAAGAGCTGCGAGTAAAGGGATTCATATAATTGTGTGATTTCTCCACAAGTTGTAATTGAAGATGAAGTAAAGTTTTTACGTTCACTTTATCAATTATAATTTTCATCAGTTTCGCCATTGTAAGCAATTCTTTGTGGATGCGGAAGGATTTTTTTGAAAGCACTTCTTTTTGAAAAAAATAGGTCGTAGCTAGGAACAAGTAATCAATCACACTGGCTGTCTTTCAAAATCACCTGCTTAGGAATTATAAGATATTTGACGACGGAAAAACACTAGAATCCAAAAATCAATAACAGTTCGATATTTAGCCAAAACTTTCGAGGATAAGCAGTGAGACCAATTTCGTTATGAGAGTTAAACAATGCTGCACATTATACGCTGGTCGCCATGGCATCCGTGGGTTTGATGAGAGGATTTTTGACTGGCGAGTGTCCGTCTTTCCACCATTTAAATGTACGAGATTTTTCAAATGTGTGTCCTATAACACGCAGTACGTGGTGGATTGTTTTTTTATAAATGAAGGAAACAATTACAAATATTTAGGCAATGTAAGTTACACGAAAAAGGAGAGTTGAATGTGATGATATTTATTTACTTAATACTGTAAACGGCAATTAATTAGTGGTTGCGCAGTCAAGCGTTTAATATTCTTGAAACTGAGGCATGCGGTGGCTAAACTAGCATTTAAGCTTATGTGTGAATTGGTTTGATTATGTTATAATAATTAGGCTAAAAGCTTTTTGTAATAACTGGATCGTTTCTTCCATTTCAAAACATCCCGGGTGATTTTCAATCAAAGTTTTTTTCGCTGAAAATATTCAGGTAATCTTTAACGCATATCCAGTCAAATATAGGAAAGTCGTGCCAAGACAACCTATCTTATTATCACATAGGTAACTTATAATTTAGTTGTTGATTGCTAGTATCTTTATGGTATTGTTTACAACGAAAATATAGTTGGTGTGGATTTTCAGGTTACAGGTTTACCGTGTACACATCACAGCTTACTATGTTATCCCGAAATTACAGAACGATAAATAAATATCAAACGACATAAAAAAGGTAATACAATTGTGAAAGTAGTTCTTGATAGTATTTAGAGAAATTCATCTGCCAGTGGTTGTGCGAAATATATTTGGGCGGATATGAAGGCAAATACGTATTCGTCGATGACGTATAATTTTGCTTCTGACAATGTAAACTTTCATATTTAATTATATCTACTAACGGTCTTAAAATCCTGCCAACGACAAAATCTACCTTCCCAAATTACAAGCAGACTTAGAAAATTAGAAAAATCTTGAACTGATGCTATTACAGCTGACTTACATGTATGTATCTGCTTGGACACCACAACTTTAAACTTTGTTACACGGTTCCAACCGAGTCCCCACTGTCCAATGCTCTGCCAAGTGTTAGCCAGAACGACATATCTCATTGCGTAGCTGCACCATGGGGAAAGCTTTCAATTTATTAGGACAGCATTTTAAAAAATTGCTGACAAATTGCAATACACGGAACCAAACTCTATGATATTGGTCTGCTGAACCTCATTTCATAATTTATTTCACATAGCAGGTAACATATAAGTTTGGTTTGTTTGTTGGGTCTAAAAACCAGGAAGACAACGGGAAGGGATGTTGACTCCTGTATATATGTGAACGATTGTACTATCGCCGCTTGATGTGTAACATAGATTGGTCATTTGACATGTCCACTGTATAAAATGTTGGAGTGAAAATGTCATGAGCCTTACGTTATGATTATCATTAAGTTACCAAAAATATTATTATTAATTGCTGCGAAGACTATTAACTTATCCTGAGTACCATTTGCAATTATTTATGCTTTCTTGAGCACGTACATATTGGTATACATTCTACTCTAGACAGGATTGTTTTTAATGAAATGTGATTTAATGCTTCCGTTTATTACAGCACACGGATGCAACAGTGCTTGTAAATTTCCATCTACTTACGTTATCACACGACGTAGTGGTTCAGTTACAATTTAACCGTTTCAGTTAAACTCATTCATAACTTACTACCGACACAAGAAGCGAAATGTGCAATGATGATTTGTGCTTCGCGAAACGGGACGTCTTCGGTTTGTTTCATTTGATAAATTCATTTATTTACAACTAACTTCGTGTCATTTAATATAAATATCATATGACCTTTCGTCGAAGTGATATTGTTTACTTTTTTCATCACTGAACCGTTCCTTCCTCCTTTTACTTTATTACTAGTGCACATGACTTCTGTGATCTGCCATATGACGTTCAAGTCAGCAAATATTGGCTAAGGTTGGCGAAACTTATTCACACAACAAATTGTAATAAGAAACACGCTTGCGTAAGCAGCAGGAACAACGACCCCGGGCCAAACATTGGGATGCGTCAACCCCCACCCGCGACTTATTAATGATCTAATCGACTCTCCAGCCAGCGTGAATGGCGTAAACGGGGAAATGTACCGAAACCATGTCGTCATACCTTCCACAGGCAACCAGAATCCGGAAATTAAGTAGACGGGAAAATTCACAGCCACCGAAATCACAGCGGCTGTCAACTCCTCATCCAAAAAGATGCCCAACAAGTAACCAGCCACTGTTCCATTGAAAGCTGACAGTAGATAAATGACGATGATGAGTACATGTGAGCCGTGGATCTGGATTCCAAAGACAACGCTTACAACTAAATAGCTCAGAACAGACTGGATAATTAGGACAGGGAATTCCGTAACCAACTATGCCACAAACATCTCCCAGAGTTGTAAGCCGGTCACTAGGGATCGAGTCAGAATGCCAGACTTTTTCTCTCCAATTACCCGAATGCACATTGTGAATGTGGCAAACTGGAAGATCATTCTGCGAAACGGAAGACTCGAATTATCTTCAAATTTCGTACAAGTTTAATGACTGACGTCATCCGCTTATGGTTTAAATAGTTAGTTACCCGACAGTAATCCCTCCAATCAAGTATTCACGAAACTCAGTGTCATTCGAGCCGAAAATCGCTGCTCTATACTGTTACAAAGTAAACAGTGTTCAATACACAGGTTTAGGAATTTATTTTTTATCAGTCCATTTTTACAAACTGTAGTACCTTTATTGGTAGCTCCACTTGTCGACTATCGTATCCACAAATCGTCATCAGGGAAGTTAGAAAATTCAAATACTTTTGATGCAGAATTAATTTAATTGTCATAGTAACTTGTGCATCTTCATCAATGAGGATCAAATGTTTACTCAATGTCTCAAAGGAAATGATAATAAAGCATTTCATAATGTTTTACGCATACTTGTTTGATCCAGCCGAATGGTTATTTGGGAATGATTCAAACATAGCTCGTCCACATCGGGGCCTCCCGTCATTCGCTCAATCAATCGGTCAGAATAATCCGCGGGGAAAGTCAAATAGCCCCAAATGTTACCCATTTCTGTTTCTCGGATTGCTTCCTCCTCATGTTTGAACCATTTCTGTATTAGGATGGAACAACATCATTTAATTCAAAGCATTCTTCAAAGATGTGAATTTATCAATAGCATATGGTTTTAGAAATTTGTTCCGTGCCATGTTAAAATTTTCAGGCAAAATGTACTCCACAAAATGACAACTTAATAGCTCTCCATTACACCCGTCAGCCACATGAGTTACATTATGGCAAACTGACTGGTTGCCCATCTTATGATTCACAATTCCTAATCCCATGTCCAGCGGCGTTTTCCCAATCGCCAATAATATAACTATTATTATCAACGGTGGTACGAATGTAGTAAATGGCACCAACCTAATTAAATAAAATCAAAATGCTTCAAGAGCTTTGTAATTGGGAGGTATAGATACTTTGTGTTTGTTATCTGACCATGGATTTCTGGTAAGAAGAACATAACTTTTTCGTGCCAAAGCCATAAACCGTTGACGAGATTCTCCGGTCCTTACGAAGACGCCAATCATTTCCGCGCCGTCTTTTGGAATTGAGGGTACACCATCACCGTTATCATCACTAGCCGTATTCCCGGGATGCGAAGTGGTGGTTATTTCGTCTGTACACACTCCAGGCTTTCCTCGCGCCAACTTTAGGATGATTGTTTCCAGTTTGTTGCAGGCATACTGTTGGAATAGATGGACCGGTGAAGTTTCCGGTAAGAGGCGGCCATCTCTAACAAACAAATCTGTTTTGAAAATAAAATAATTTCTAAAATTAGCTCTAATTGCAAATGCGCAAAACTCTAGTCGCATATAATTTGACAATAACTAATCATTGGTTGCATACAATGTCCGCTTGTCTACATTCTTCTATGTAATGCGATGTAATAATCACAGTCGTTTTGTTAGACACCACCAACGATCTCATATGCTGCCAAATTCTGCAGTAAAATGGGAGTAAATAGTTTACATTTTCTTAATCCAAACTGTAGTGACGTTTGTAGAAAAGTATTACCGTTGTCGCAGAATGGGATCAACACCGACTGTCTACAAGAAGGGATCCTTTAATTAACACATATTAAATTGGTAGTAAAGAATGGCAATGTGTGTGTAGTTGGATTTATCGTACCGGTTCATCTAGGATGAGGAGCTTGGGCCCGTGAATTAGTGATGTTGCGAGGGATAAGCGGCGCTTCTCACCGCCACTGGAATTACCGTCAACAGAACAGGTTTATCAAAACATACAACAATTTCGTTTCTAATAGTATTTTTTCCAGGATCCTACCTTAGTGTTGCCACTCTCCTATTACGCTTTGGTAAATCCATTAACTTTACTAAATATTTTATCTCCTTGCCAATTGACTCATGATCCATTCCAGCCAGCTCGGCAAAATAGAGGATAGTTTCCTCTATCGAGAACTCCATGTATAGAGAAATGTCCTGAGGCATATAGCCCACATTTATGCCAGGTACACCAGAAAGCTTTGACCCAGGCTTCTGATCAAAAACTCGTATCTCTCCACGGTCCAGTTTCCGTTGGCCAAGGATGCATGTCAGTATTGTGGTTTTACCACATCCACTACTTCCAAGCAATCCGTATCTGAAAATGTAGTTATTGGTGGCGATAAGGTTGTATGTTTTTCATTAATTATAATTTGGTCAGCGCGAAACATACATTGATCCAAGTGGAACGCTCATGTCAAATCCGCTGAGAACAGGCTGCGCTTTTGTGTAGAACACTTCCGCATTACGGAACACAACTGCTGCTGTGGTGTTGATGTTGGCAATGACCGGGTCACGTGCTCGTGTTAGGTTCATTTTCAAATGTGCTATTTGTGCAATTTATTCAGCTATAGTCCTAGGTTTGTTTCCTACAAATTAACAAACGCCAATCTGTTTTGTTTACAGTATAACTACAAAACGTTAGATAAATTCAATAACACCTGCACTGCTGGGCGTAAGCGTCAATTCACTTCACATAAAATTAACTCTCCAATAAATTACCTATATGAATATTTTATGCACACGATATTGTAATTTAGTAAAATGAAAGCTATTTTTCCAATTTTAAATGTAGTGTCCTGCACTAATAATTGTGATTGTATTTCGGATGAGCGATGACAACTGCTAAATGATTAGTTCAGGATGCGAGTCACACAATAAACCAAAATTATTTCGCCGTCGCGTGTAAAAAAAAACAGGTCGTAAGTAATATTCCCCAAACGACTTCTTGTCAACAAATGCAAGTCAAAATACATGAGATCGAACTACTAGCCAGAACTGACTTTTTATGATTCATCAACTATGAACATAATTGTGTAGTGTATTACCCGAATAAATCCCATACAATTCATGACAGGTGTGACTTCTCAGAAAGCAATGAATCCATGTGTCGGTTGGTCAGATGCTAACGCACTTATTAATTCGAATGTACGGTGGCAGAGAACTTTATAGGAAATGTTCGTAATCATCCCATAGAAATCGGTATTTATTTTGATATTCTATAAATAAGCAGCATTTCTTCAACAAAATATGTGATCTGGTCACATCTTGTGATCAGATTCTTTGAACACTACAACCAAGTGGTAGTTATTTAAATTGCTGCGTTTGTACGCAAATGATAAAATACGTAGCTACAGTGATAAAAATATGAAAGGAGTCAAAACATATATTTTATACTAATCCACTTGACCTTGTAAACATTGAGCCAAATCATAGCCGTATATTTGCAAGTAAATAGTTGTGAAAACTTACACTTGCCACTACCCCGTAAGTAATCCGGAAAATGTTGCTCGCCTTATTATATATGTTGCTACATTTAAGCTCATTCAGTACAATCGCTGCATCCAATGCTTCCGCATGATTAGCTGTACGTTACGCACAATCCAGTTTCTCAGATCTTTCTGATCATGATCCATGTTTGCCATCAGCAGTAGTAACAACAGTGACGGTCGAATGTACCATATAATTTCCAGTTTATCACAGGAATCAAAATAATGTCCATGGCCAGAAAGTACGCATTCCGACGATGTGGCCCGATAAAGAATATTTTGGACAAATATACACGTAAGTATGTATCCCACCATTTGCCAAAGGAAACGTGTTTCGCATTGGCTTCAGCTTCATGTTTCTGGTACGAGAGTACACTTCTAAAACAATGGTTCAGAAAAAAATCTGTTTACGACACAGTAATGAGTCGTACACTTTACATATACAGTTTATAACTACAATAATGAATCTATTTATCGTGTGGGTCACTCCTTTTCTGCTAACGCAACCTCTTCAGTGTGGCTCTTACTGTTTCCTACCGTTAGCAGTAAGCATCATCCAACAGTATAGCACGAACATAAATCTGTGAAGGCAATTTTCTACCTGGAAGAACTACCTGATTAAATATGTATTAGAAATGAGGTGAACCACTCGGAAATTTATTTAATTTCACCGAGTTGAAAGCGGAGTAATGTTAATTTGTATATGGCATTTTGACTAACAAGAAGACGTTTCAGTGGTGATTAATATTGATTAATTGATTGTTGAGCTATAATCACCTTAAAGCTAAACAGCTTATCCCACTCATGAATTTTAAAATCAACGGCACGTGGGACAATGTTCGTCGCACTTATTCTCTTACACCATTACGGAGTTGTCCATTCTACTATTCCGTCATGGCGAATTATATTTCTCCAATAGTTTTATATTATAAATTCGCATTTTATTTTTGCTATCTGCCATTTCTGGTGAAACGAAACTCCAAAGGGGATTTCACCTCGGATCGGTACACCATCCAACAGGTATGTATAACGTGACCAGTAAAATATATTTACAAAATAACAGTTCACAACAATAATTGTGTCGCCTTCTCTCCCACAGATAATATGTGGTTTTCTGAACACAATCCGAGTATATGTTTTCACTGGATTACTGTACACGCGTGCAATTCAGCTAGCGGGCACAAAATTCGACTCCCCGGGCAATCCTCTACATCATATTTCGTTTCTCCAAAGTTGCATTATCATCATTGGCTTCTTCGTTACAATATATACCAATTTCTGTAAGCGCCGTGTACACATCAAATTCCTGAATTCGTTGTCGCAGTACTCGACACGATACAGGATGCAAAATCATGGAGGCAAGGTAAGTAACGCCATCCACCTGCACAAACGTGTATTTGTCTGAAAATTTGTATAAATTTAAACATTAGATTTGGATTGGTGAACTAATAACACGCAAGAACATACCTTACAGATTCTTTCAACGCCGATGACTCTAGCCATACTTACAGCGTATTTTCTAGTTTGCGCGATAATTCCTCTGGTACTCTCTGCAACGGCTTCTGAGACGAAGGAAATTCACAAAATGCTGACGGAAAACCTACTCTGGTTTCAGTCCAATTCTGGAAACGCAACGGAAGGGAGTGCTTTTGGTAGCGACACAATAGCAAGAGCTTCATACGTAGTCATATTCTTTTGCCTTCTTCTGCACGACAGCTTTGACAGAATTGGCTTTATGTTCATCCTCATAGTCTACTTTATTATTGCCTCAAATATTTCCAGCAACATTCACTCTGGTGTTTTGAAATTTAAAGAAGCATATACTCAATATAAATCAACTTGCTATCTAGTTCGCGTCTCTAACAGTTTGTACGGCATTTTCATTTTGACTTGGAGTTTTTATGATTTGCTGTTTTGTGCAATTTTTCTCATCGTTCGATGGGAATCTGTGCTTAGCTCGGACGGAATCAATATGTTTGTTTCGTTTGGTTTGATCAACATTGTCATTATGTATTCGATGGCTGCAAGTTTTTCGGAAAAAGTAATGATACATTTTACTCACAATTCTTAGCATCGTCGGGAATCTTCAATTGTGCTTAAATAGCCCAACATTTATTGCTATAATCTGCAGATGCGTTGTATTGCTGCACTGCTTCCTAGGAGCAGTGCAGACGTTGAATCATGTTCCCGAAACAAGTACGTCATTGTCACATTTTGGATTTCAAATTTAACATGTTGTCTCAAGGCTAAGATGCTACCTATGACATTCAATTCCTTGTCCCTTGTATGATATATAACTATGAATTTTGCACATACTTGATATAACTCAAAATATATTTTCACAATAATTATAACGTATGTAAGGAACTTTTCTTGATTTTCAGTTTGTTACAATATCGATGACTATATTTATCGTGTGTGTGACTCCTGGATGCTGAACTTGAATATTCAGCTTATATCAACGAAATTCTGTTAATACAATAATTTTTGTAATTGCTTAAACACGGTTTGCGTTAAAATCACGAAATCAATTTTTGACTTTAACCATTAACGTTTTGCAAAAGGTGAACAGTTGTTGCATTTCATATTATAATAAAGAGAAATGTTGAACCCATTTATTTTGCATTCAATTTTACACATATTTACATTGGTATTTATCAACACGACAAAGAATGACTTCAGATTTCTATAAATATTGTTGAAATGCTTTAACGAGTTGGTCTGCAATGTATTTTTAGGTACAAGCTATCACTGTGTTTGAACACAGAGAACGAAATAAGTAACCAGCGTTGTCGCCATCTAGAAAATGAATCGAAACATAAATGCCATAACCGTTAATTACACCCACTCCAAGTTTTATTCGTCCCAGCTGATTTAATTGTGTAACTGTGTTTGTATTAACTTACGCTTGCAAGAGTCCCGTATGTTATTGTGTACACGTTACTTGCTCGTACAGCCGCAAAATGGTTATTCTCAAGTTGGCTCCAAACCAGAGAAAAATCCAAGTTCGTATGTTTCCCCGACATCGTATCCGACAACATGATTAGCTCCATGAGTCTCCGCGTTTGCTCCGGGACGTCGGCTGCCAGAAGAAAAATGGAACATGTTAATCCAAAGTAGAATGCAAACTGCCAAACCCCTGTACCGTCATCGTGTGTTTGATCTCCACCAAACAATTGTTGTACTGCAACGGCAAAATATACAATGCTTTCAACAATGTAGAGGGTGAGGAAATGACCAAACATTTGATTTGCTAAAGAGCAATGTTGGCGAATGAAGTTGAGTTTCCCTTTGACGTCCTTCCAGAAAAAAAGCGCATCCGCGCTACTAGATAAAACAGATTGATGTTCGTCCTTAAAAGCTTTCACGAGCTCTCCAAAGGACTTCGACATTGTCCACGTGATTAGAATTGTGAATAGGAGTAGACTACTTCCAAAGCAGAAAATTAGCTGGCCGTGAACCAGTCCAAATATTCTGAATATATTCCATATGTTTTTGATTTCAATTTCCATTGACCACGGTAATTCCTTGAATGTTACAAACTGAACGCTCCTAACGTATACAAGGGATATAATGCAGTGCAAGGATACGAAGAGAAGTACGCTAATTTTATGTACACCGAATTTGTTTGCTCTATTAAGAGTACAGGGCATTCGTGCTACGCCATTGATCATTTCAATGAATCTTTCACAGTTAGTCCAAAAGAAATTGATATGAATCACCTTTTGTAAGCAAACCATGACGGCGATAGATATTTTAAAATAAGTTTGTAGATTTTTCGCTGTATGTGATTCAATTGCCAATTTCATGAAATATAATTCCTGAAAATTTGCTGAAATTGAGATAATTGTTAAAACAGCACAGAGGATTTTCTGAAACACGCTATCCTTCTTCTCGAATCCTGCCAGGTTAGGTAATAGTCGATATGGGCAAATGAGCAGAAAGTATGCGAGTTGTATCGGAACTACGCAATAGTTTGTGATTGCTGGGTAGAGAATTCTGGAAACATGCTTTTGTGCACCCATTTTGTTATATTTTATGAGGACTCAGAATGAAAATGCTGGAATGGCTACATCGATCGTTGGTTATAAAATGCAATGTGTGTGCGTGGATTTCAACATAATTTCTTCTCCAGTTTCACTGACTACTTGTCGAATTGAAATAGTTAATTATTTGTTATTAAATTTATATGAGTGTGAAAGTGAATTAAAATATATGGGGCGTCAAAATGGTCAATTTATTACTTGAAATAAACTGAAAACGTCAATGCGCTCTTTGCAAACACAGTATCGACCAAATTAAACGAATTGAAATGATTATGAATAAATAAATAACTTTGAGCATCCGTCGGAGGTTAATGCTTTCTACAATCATCTCCTCAAACATGTTAAATTGCGTGAGCTAATGTACACACCTTTTATTAAAGTCCTCAATTTATTTCCCCCATCATTATCTTCCCCGCTCACCATCATCATCACGAGGCCAGTCTAATTTAAGATCTCACAATATAAAACGCAATTGGCTTATTTAATTGAGTCAATGTCCATATGCTTATTACATGTAGGCGTCTGTATTGCTGAAAATCAATATTTGATATGAAATCCAATTTTATTATGCATATTCAGCTGATTAATTTCCTATTATTATAATGAAATTACATTTAAATTCATTTTACTAATATGCCCTACTTCAACTCAATACCACCAAACAAAACTTATCATCGTCCAAGGGGAAAATGGTTTAGACGAAGCCAATCAGCGTCAATTACGATGCATACGATCTACGTTAGCTGGCATTTATTTTGCCATATATGAATTGTTGATACTGAAAACATAACCACTTAAAATGAAGAATAAGCATAAACATTGAATTTATGGACTGTGTGTCGAAAACATGGTTCGTAATTGTTGGAATCACATTTAAATATGAGCATTATTGTGGAATGACATGTTCTCTTCCCATAACAAATTATATTTTACACATACTAAATAAACGTATAATTCGCGTCGAGATGAAAACACCATGCCAATTCGTTGTAGGGAAGTCAACAATTTTCATTCAGTTTTCAATACCAAAAACACAAAGCCATCCTAATTTTGTGTAAACAGTACTTTTCAACCCAATGACAGCACAAATGAGCTGATATGCCGCGATAAGCCATTGCATGATATTTCTAAAAAAGTTAATCAGAAATTTTACAGGGATCATTTATTTTCAAACTGTTATTGCGAATTATTTTCATTCCTGATTTTGTTAGCTTTGTGTTAGAAGTACAAAATAAAATGATTTGAAAGTATATGAAATCCAGCATGGTAGTCACGGTACGTGAAAAAATAATCGTAAGATAAAAGTACTTCCGCGTGACATTCAGAGAAAATTGGATGCTACGTTTAACCCATAGATGAGCACATGGATCATCAGTGGAAAATTCAATTTTCATTCCATATTAAAGTATCTAAATTACATCATTATTTCTATTATTACTTGGATTTTATAAATTGGAAAAACAGGGTTTCATTTCAGAATTGATCGAATATATAATTATGACTTTACTTATTATCTAATTCCAGATCAAATAACCACATTCAATTTTGCGACTATTACCGACTTTCAGTGGAAAGGAAAAAAAGTGAATATTCTGTGTTCGCGAAGTTCATATGTGCTCACGTGAACAGACGCTTACAGAAGGTTATTTGCGCACTTGTTCATTGAAATACTTAAATACGTTTCGGGAATTTGCAAAATTTGTATTTTTATTTCCACATTCCTTAATTTGCGACAACGCGGTTCCCTAAATATTCAGTGCTATGCAATGTTGAGTTCACGGCTTTATATTATCCTCTCCATTCCGCTAGCTGTTGGACTCTTCATACGAGCAAATTGTAGATGGTACAATCATCACCGTCAACTGATGATTTACGAAGCTTCCACACATCGATGGATTATACGGAATTTTATAGTCCTTGTGTGCTTTTGCCTCACCCGATTCTTCATAAACATCAAGATTGGACTTGACGGTGACATTAATACATTTCATGTCTCACTAGCATTTCTTATTACGGCAACGTTAGGAGTTGCTGTGTACGGAGTTCCGACGTGGTACGAGGAAGAGGGTACCATCCTTTTTAACGGCACGTTCTCCTTCTTCCGCTATCTTCACAGTAAGTATAACCGCTATATAAACTGATGATATTTGACTTATGTGCATCATTATGTTCTTTTGTTTAATTTCAGAAACATACATGCCCTCATATGACAGCGATAACTCCCGTCGAAACAAAATGGTCGATTTATTCATAACCTTTTATCTCTGGCATATGTTTATTCTCACCATAGTCCTGTGGATATTCTTAATTTGCCTCCCCAGAGGACCGTTATCCCTTGCGCCACTAATTCCGGAAGAATATTTCTACCTCCCGATCAAAATATTCTTTATTTTGCTTCATTGCTATTTCATCACAGTTTTGATGACAAATTTGGCCGTTCTAGGAAGCAGCATAATCGTGTATCTGATATATTTCATGTTATTTCTCAGCCGAGAACTTCGACTGGGTCGTGAAACGTACTTAACAAACCCAATTCTACGAACGCCGGACCACATCAGACACATGTATAGGTCATTTCAAATTCTGCACAAACATTCCATGAGCTTTCTAGCAATCTTTCTGCTAATATGTAACGCCACATTTGTGATGGCAACCATGTATCAAAACTTTATATTGCTACGTTACTGGGACGAGCTGCATGTTGCCACTAAATCGTCAATATTCCTTGGAAACTTGCTGGCACATGGATTCTGGACTACTCTGTTGGATCTGGGTCGGGTGTTTTATGATAGGAGCAACAAGGTTCTGGTAAGCTGGAGAAATGCACCATGGCATGGAACGTCGTTTGAGAGAAAGGTAATGAAAAAGTTTGTTCGATCTTGTCAGCCTATTCTCTTGTGTTACGGGAAGGAATTCGTCGTCGGACGAACAAGCGTGTTAGTATTTTATCGACGAGTTGTACGAGGAACCGTAAGGACACTGCTGGCAACAAAGTGATAATATCGATTGGCAAGGAAGCATTCCTGTTACTACTGTTATTTGCTTCTGGAAAACCATCTAAAATAAAATTAAAATTTCAACAATTAAATATTATTGACTAGATAATAGTTAAGGCGACTCTGTTCTTGATTGGGAATGTAAATTGGTTTAATGGTAGGTTGTTTTCCTCATTCCAGTTATTGGTTTTGAGATCCATGACCATAGCATGTTTTTTAGTAATCATACGTATGTAAAAGGAAATAATAGTTAACTGTATTAAGTGGTGATCGCATTCATTGATATTATTTGTATATGTATATCAATTTTGTTTATCGAATTAAATAAGAATCTATGGTAATGCGCATTTTTATATTATTCTAACTTATATCAAATACTCCTTTTTCGCGCATGCTGCCATTAATGCCTACAGCAATAAAATGAACTAATTCTGACTGAGAACAAAAATTACAAAACAGAAATGTCTCTCAAAAACTACATGCTTTTTAAATAATGAGTTTCTGCAAACCAACACAGGCATTTGTCGTACAACCCATTAACGTAGAATATTTTTGCAAAATGAAAGTGGTATTAATAATTTATTGATGAATGATTACATTATCGTTGAAATGTTTCAACCATCCTTATTTAACATAATCGCATCCAGAGAAATCCAGATTTAGAGTGTGCTCCACAAAACACATGTTACTAGGATATAATTATGCGGATATGTTGATGTAACATGAATTTATACATGACATAGTGACCTGGTACAACCATTTCTGTCGTTGTAACAGATGGACTGGAAGTTGATGAAGAACACTTGCTAAGAGAGCATACGTGTGCATGGAGTTTTTTTTCCAATTAATGAATATGTATTTTATACTTCCATTTTACTCTGACGATTGCAATTAATACATCGAATATCGCTAAATATTTAAACGATCGCTATGATTCAAGCAAGAAATCAACTTGTTATCCAACCGACATCGCCATTTTACAGGCATTTGCTACTAGTCTCAACGCACCCCGATAGCGGATGAGCATAAAATGTGACTGGACCGCCATCATCATTAACAAATAGTGAACATTAATAAACAACTTTCGTTTGTTTGAATTTCACATTTTAGACAAGAGCAGCAAAGCCATTGTTTTGTACATAATATTAGCTGTGAATTTCCTGCGGGACTCCATATTCATTGCCATATGGCAAACTCCAGATGTGAACGTAATTTCCTTTAGGGATATCAATCGTTTGCGCAATTCATTTTTATATGGCACATTTATTCTTCGCTCAACAAGTTGTGCAGGCCAAACGTTTCTAATCACCAGTTTACTCTTCCGATGACTATCCGCCATTAGTGGAAATATAATATAAATTGTTGCATGAATTATCATCGTGATGGGCACACCAGTCAAGTAGAATGTGATCGGAAATAGCTGCCAGCCAACAAACAAAAAACAAGTTAGCATTACAGCGATAACGTATAGTCCTCCGATCATAACGGAAACAGCGTAGGCCACCATCTCGTCACCTGCTTTCAACAGAATGCTTAGTTTTGCATAGTTGGAAATTGCATGCATCGAAACGGCTTGTCGCCGTAAAATTTTAACGATTTTATTATAAATGCAATGTTCCATGAGAAGTGGATTTGCAAGCAGACATACGGTGCGCGCAACTTCTGGGAAGCAAAATAAGTTTAATGCTAAGCGCACCATCACAAATCCTATTGTCTGTAATCGGCCGCAGTTTAATCCCATTTCTTTGAAGAAATAGAAAAACGGGCCGAGGTTAAAGTATACGGCAGTTGGTGCCAGTACGATGCACGAGAGCGGAAGCCAGGTTACCAGAGTAACATGCAGGATTCCCATAGCATCAATCGATTTCCCATTCATGAGCCTTTTGTACTCTGTAGTACAAAGTCATACCCCAATTGACAACAACTGTCATTATACAAGTTACAAACATTTTATAAATATAAGTTACCTAATCGAAGCAAGTCACGTATCGTCCTTAATGTCTGCATAACAGCAGAAGAAGAAGTTTTACACATTTTTCGCCGAGGTCGTTTATTTAGAATGACCCTCTCGAATTCCATTACCGCGTTGATATACTCCACCATTCTATCCGCATTACGGAACGTTGGCAAATTCAATGCCCAGCCGTAGATGGACCCAAACGCAAAGAACGTTTGCACCAATACGGTAATCCCCGATTCTCTGTCTTTTAATTTCAGCACGTATTTGAGAATCTGAAGGCAACTGGAATGAAATAGAATCAAAAGAAGGAGGAACGTGTTAACTAGGTAATGTGGCGCAAGACTCCAACGTTTCCACGGCTGGGCGACGAATATTTGATGTGCATTGCAGAAATGAATAATATGCGGAAATGTGTAATATTTGGACGTCTCCTCAAGGAGCTGTGCTGCAGCTTGCATTAGTGGCGTGGACATGGTGAAAACTAAATATGAATGACTGACTTTGCCAGGGCGACTTAAGGCGTATTTTGTACAAATGAACCAAGAGCAGAAGAACCAATGAACGTACTACTGGATTAACGTTTCGGTATTGTGACGTAAATGAAACAAAAGATGTAATGAGTTACGGAAGCGTAGTTGGTTATGACAATACATGGTCAAAGCAAGATTATTTGGACATTTTACAACCTACAATTACATTACATAAACCGACATTTTATCATGATTGCGCATCTCAATGTCATTCTCGGCATATGTAAGCCATAATCAATTCATGTGGAATGGGAATTGATAAAGAACGCTAAAATAGTACCGAGAAATTACAGGAACATTTCATTAAGCAAATATAGGTTTTGGTAGAAGTGTGCACTCAAATTACGTTTACGTAACTTGATTTTGAGCAAGTGTAATTTTACTGCAAAAAAGTAGTTTGAATGTAACATTTGCTGTCGATAGTTATGGCCGTTTAAACATAAATGGGTAAATTGGACGACGGTTTTCAATATTGTTTTGTATGATAACATGAAAATAATTTGATTTTCTGTCCCTTCCGTTGCTTAATTTAAGGGCAACACCAAATATGTTTGCATTCTACAATGTAGACTCATTGTTTGTTTAAGAGCTTAATTGGCATTGTTATGATAGATTGTAATTCTTAGCATGCAAGAAATCTGTTGTACAACCTGGATTTGTCAATTCTCTATAGCTCAAATAACGTTAGGAGGACAGATACATTATATTTTTTGAAGACAATGATATTCTATGTTGTATGTGCACTTAACATTGAAGTTGATAAAAATAATTTTTAAAACGATTAGATGTCCATTACCGCAAAATTTACACTATGCCATATCAAATTTTACCAACGTAGTGGCTGATTACTTTACTGCATTTTTGGCATTATATTTTAGCCTTTGAAACATTAATACTTCAGGAGAGGATAATGCTAGAAATGCATACCGTATCAATATTTTAGCAATTTTTATTTACAACTAAAACGAACCGATTAAAATAGTTAATATTAATTATCTATATATATCAACATATCATTTATGAAACGTTGGCTGAATGCTCGGTGCAGTTAATGAAACATGTCACAAAGTATCCGGCTTCAACTGCCAGCACATATCTTTATTTTAATTATCTTTCAAAGATCAGAACGGTACATAGTTCTGTTGAACGATTAGAATCGAAGTACATGACATGGTTTCGTATTTCAGTTAAGTAAAATGTATTCTTTACGTCCACCCAATTTAATATCAATTTGCGCAAGTACATAAATGACAATAGAAAACAAAAACTAATTGTGTTTCAAATGTTATTATATAGTCTGGCGTTATGCCAATTCTCGTAACTGGTATAAGTTGTAACCATTCCTTTACGTTTTGTTGTTGAAAGCAAACATTGTTTTATTAAAATCCATACCGTAATATGAGTAATTGCAGTTTCCTAATAAATCGAAGGAGTGTCATGAAATTCCAAATGTAACGATTATTTTTAGTGTATTTCATATACTGGCTTTGAATACAGTAGCATATCAAATTTCAAATCAAATAGATTATTCCATATTCATGAGCCATTGGACGCATACACAATGTAACGTACATTATACACCTTAACCGGTTTCAAAATTACAGCGCCTCGAAAGCATATTAAGGTGCTGAACAGTTGGACACGCTAATCATGGACAGTATGCTTTCATTACTGCACCTAATGAATGCGACTGAGCCGTGTGTAAATTGGCTATCAAGACGTCGAGGGAAAATGGTCTCTCTAGTAGAACCAATCCAAAAACCTGCACATTTATCCGGAACCATTACTGAAACCAAAAAAGCAGATTATTCGACTCGAGAAGAATGTAAAGTTGGAACATAAAGAGATTTATAATTTTATAAATGAAAATTTATAAATTTATAAATGATAATTGTGCAACACAAGGAAGCAAAAAATATTATACATTTTTGGATCGTGTATTTGGAAACCAATGCCAAAATTATTTTCACGTCGGCATTGTTCCTCTGGAGATATCAACACAGCTTAAACTAATAGGTTACATGATAATACCACTTCAAATTCTTTAGCAATGTTAGATACTTTTCCGTCGCCAAATTATCTAGCCATGAAGAAAATATATCAGTCCTTTGAAATGCTACAATTATTCGGAAACTGTTTGGTCGTCTAATAATAGAGTGACCATTTCCCTTGATATTGGATAAGCTTTACTTTGAAACTCAAAGTATTCAGTATGTATTGTTCAAAGGTTATATACTAATCATAGTGACGCTACTTCATGAACATATTATTGGGAATAGGTTGAACTGGTACATCAAATTTGGTAATACCTGCTAATTCAGCTCTGTATATAACCAATAAGAATAAAAGATAAGATAAAATCGATAAACAGGTTCGTGCCGACAATTATAATACCACTACAAAGGCATTTAGTTACTAGCAGTAATTTTGTCCTATTTATGTTGCGAACAATTGGCCGCAATTGTATGTTGTTTCCATATTACATCTGCAAAGCGTATACACTCGTCAACTGGTTTGCATGTGAAACTCTCGTTTTATTAGCATTCTGTTGATATATAAGTACGACACTGAATGTACTGGATGGTACGTTGTCATAAAGCTCTATATTTGTTAAGAATATTATTTGTAACGGACTATTAGCATATTGAATTTAATAGTGCACTAGTTTAGTCCTTCAGCAGCAAAATGAATAAAATTTATGGATGGTTTTATTTGGTGATTGCTGCCGTCTCGTGCCCAAACTTTGCTGCAGCATCCGGACGCTTTGGAAAGCTAATTGAAATGTTTCAGTATTGTGCCGTGAGGCTCTACAATTATGGCAACATTCACCTGGGCGTATCTAGTCCGACGCCAGTGTCAATTCACACAAATATGCTATTTCAAGCTGAGTTACTAGATAATACGGGACCCGTACTATCCGGTCATTGCCTAGCAATTTTTCACATCCAACCCAGCCTTGAAAGCATAAACATGACAAATCAAAGAGACGGTGACCACTACCAGTTTCGGCGAAGGTAACGTCAAATTAAGTTAAAAATTCGTATTTGAATAAATTTAATGAACAAAACTACATCCATTTATCTGCTAAATTATGTGCACCAGGTACAAATATACTTCATCTCGGTACGACATTTTCATTGACAAGAAAGGTGAGGAAATGTATACATGGGGCTATGTCCATGAATTAATTCTTTCACCGGACGTTGTCTCATATATCTTTATGGTCATCATGCGTGAGGGTAACAGTGAGCTTGAAGTGGGAGACAAAATTCGTGTCGTCAACCAGTTGCAACTGTCGGCGCACGTCAAGAAAGTAACGACTACATACCGCATTGGATATTACTTGGAAGCGTGGGATTTGCACAAGGCTTCTGTAGATTTGAACGACCTGCGAAGGAACTGGGATGTATCATGGAACTTGGTTTCTCCCGAGAATCCATTCTTCAGTCCCTTCGGCTCCTTTCTGGACCAAGACAGCGTTTCAAGCGAGGGATCCGAGAACTACTTCTTTGCCAAGATCGCATTGGGATCCAACGTTACAGTTACTCGAATGTATGAACAAGGGCATCCAACTATATTCTTCGACTATCCAGACGCACCTCTAATGCAGAATTCTGAGAAACGAAGATTTGGCTTCATCACTTGCGCTTCATTGGGTCCTCGTTTCTACAAATTCGGATTCCTAACAGTTCTCCATGAATTGGCTGCAACGTTCGACCTTGAAATCTACTATAGCCTGTTGATTACATATTTGATGTCATCTGTCTGGTTGGGATTTGTTTATCATGGCATGTTGAAGAAACAAATTGAGAGAAAATACTGGCTCAAATGGGACCCGTTCACTTGGGGAATCCGGGCTCTGATCTGGCAAGCGGGCGATCGGCGATGGAGCAACAAACGATTCGGTTGGATGACATGGTTAGTGATCCCGTGGCTACTTGGGGCCGTCGTGATAAGCTATTCGTTCAGAGGATCAAATATTGGTATCCTGAATCGACCGTCCACTGAGGTAATTGAAAGCAGGTGGACCAGTCTTCAATCTTTGAACAGGGCCGGTGTGAATATTTTCACGGATCATCCGCAACTGCAGTCCGAGTGGAGGATGCTAAGTCCACCAATTGACTCGTACGGGCATATGGCCATGGTTGTGAAAATGAATAAAAGCATTGCTTATCTGACGTTCGAGGATAGGGCAAGTGCTGTGGCGAATTCAATGGGAAGAAGGAATTCGTGGAGTAGAGGCAGATGTTTGGATTGGAGTCCGGTGAGGAGAGGACATGTCGGCTGGTGGGAAGCGAGAAATTGGCAATCCCGAGGTGTTTTGATGGGAGGGCAAAAGAACGGATGGAAATTGGTAAGGTCAGGTGATGTGATGTTGGTAGGAAGAATAAAGTGGCTGGAGGCTGAAAGCGGCATTGCCAGAAAATGGCGTAGGCAGCTAAAGGAGATGAAGGAGGGAACAGTGACGGAAAATAGCAACTCTTGGATTTCAACTGTTTCCATGCGCTGTAACATAAAATGGGTATTTGTTGCTGGCGCTGGTAGTCTTGGTGTTGGATTCGTTATTTGGCTATTGGAATGGGCACTGTGGAAGCTGTATTCTCAGCGTAAATGGAATAGGCAGGCAAGTCTGTTGAAGAAGAGAGATGCGATTACTGGTGTAATCAAAGTGGATACTATGAAAGCAGCTACAAACAGTGGCCATGGTAACTTAGCAGATGAGATTTCGGAAGCTACCAAGTTGGCAGAAGATATGACGGATGATATTCTGGCTATGCAAAAAGAGTCCGTAGTTTCAGAGATCGAAAAGCAAAACGCTGACGAAACATGCATTGTTGACGTGGTGAAAAATAACGTCGAAGAGAATGAAGATGTTCGAACAGACGATTCTACGAACAATTGTGACGCTGCTGAGATATTAGACGACGATGACGAAGAGAGGACTTCTTCAATATCGGAGCTCAAAATTACGAAGCATGGTGCCGACGCCGACAACGAAAAACAGGTAGTGAGCATTGAGGACGAGTTCACGTCCAGTTTTAAACCAAACGAGCTACCAGTGTCAACAGAACCTATTGAGAGTGCGCTTCTAGTGCATCAAGGAGCAGACTCCTTGGAGAATGAGGTCAATGAAGCAAAAGACAAAGGTGGAATTGAACCACAATCACCAATACCGTCATGATGATTTATACAATTCTAAATACATTGGAGATGAATGAATTGTCAGAAGTTGTCATTATCATTGCACATAAATTACATATATATATATATATATATAATAAATACTTTAGTATCGTATTACTATATTAAATATGATATAATACCAATTCATCCTATTGTAACAGCAACATAGTTGGCAAGATGTAACATGAAGCATATAATACAATGGTCAGGAAATGATAAATTATTGTTATTATTAAATACAATTAAATGTTAGTATTATCAAATTATATGCATTATTAAATTACTGTTCTTATATTATGTTATTGTGATACGTGGGTAACATACAGTTTCGACCAAGCTTGATCAAAATGATATACGATCACACATTGCTGCTACTGATAGGTATATATTAATAATATTTCATTAAACATAAAACCAATATCTAGCCTGCTAACATGTTATGCGCGTTGGTGCACAGCTTACAATTGTACATAATACAAATTCCATCATTCAAATTATTAAAACAATTATGCAAATGTACGCTGATATAGCTGACCATATGATATTGAATAAAATCTAGCAATTAACATCATCAGTTACAAAGTCACGAAAATGGCCGTCCACACTTTTTATTAAACTAAATGGTCGCAAAGTATCAGCAATCAAGTAGCATTATTAACCACTAAGAAGCAGCACATTAACAGTACAGCTATTTGCAAAATCTATACAACGAAGAGGAGTTAGGGCATCGACAAAGTTAATCGAACCAAACCGGACTTTGATCGGACAGCAACTCGCAATGAATCGTTTCGTCGCACGGTTGTCAGCATTAGTTGAGCCAACCTGTCGATGTAACCGTTTTAGTGTTTCTTTAGATTTTGAGTATATCTGTCCAAAGAGCCCAACCACCAGAATGAGAACCAGGATTGCGTCTATGCTTGGCAAGCACACCAGTAAGAACGGAGTTGCGTACTCCGCAGATAAAGGCATTTTTATAACTGCTGTCAAGCTGATAGCCTGAAGTGTGACTGCTCCCAAAACAAATGTCGTAACAAGCCCATATTGTTGTATTTCATTCATGATGATGCCAAGTATTTGCAAGGTGCGGTATTGCGGAAGTATTTCGGTAGATGGCCCCTCTCCGCTATCACACATTTCCTCGTATCTGCAGAAAATGTTCTCATTAAAAAATATACATAAATAACCCAACTTGAAAATCAAATATATATTACATCTCGATGTACTCTAGCAGAGATATTCCTCCCAGGATTAATACCGCGGCAACGACAACTGGCGTTGAGAGAAATGAGAAACTCCACATCCAATTGTTCAGTAAGAACACGCAAGTCTTGATGAGTTGTTCGATAACGGAAATCAGAAGGGATGGCAAGTAAATACGTTCCATGATATGGTTGGAATCCATACATTCAGGAACAAGTTCATAAAATGCGACCGCTGGAATACAGGGATATTTCCAGTATATGCCGTAGAGAAATACGAAGGGCGCTACAACGACGGAGAAGCAAAGAGCATATGCGATGAGTATATTTACGGACGCGAGAAACGACGGTTTACCGATCGACCTTGTCTGAAATTGGGAATGGATGGCGAGAAGGTTGTTCATGTAGTCACATATTATTTTAGAATGTTTGCGGCACGTTTCCATGAAAATATGTGTAATTACAATGCCAGCAAGGCTAATAAAATAGAGGAGCTTGAGAGTTAAACTAATTTCATCCCACTTTCCGCTTGTAATTGAGTACACACCTTGAACGGTAATTGTCCCAATTAGCACTTTGTGTAAACGAGAGCATACGCCAAGAGACAATTTGATTCCGTTTCTCGGGTTCTTTGATCTTTTGTAAAATTTGCACGAATCGTCGTCCCACGCAACTGCCGTGCTAGACAAAACTCCGCCTATTCTGCAGATTGCTTTCAGGAATTTTAGGTTATTCTGCAACATACTGAGTGTTAGGGAAAAGTGTAGTAAAAAGCGTTGTCAATCCGACAAGTAATGTTTAGGTAGTAAATGCACGCGAGAAGCGTAACGTTCAGGAATTAGCGTGCATTCATTCGTGTCAAGTCAGCAAGTCAGTTTTCGTCAGCTAAATTATGTAAAGTTAGAGAGCAAAGTCAATTAGCAAAACCCAAGTCAAAATTGTTAATTGTTGTACATTAAAGTTAAATAAAAGCTCTGTTATTATTGTTGTCAATCGTCCGTCGTCTCCCTCACCATTTCCATCATTTACGTTACTGGTAAAGAATTGGTGTTGTCACAAGCTCACGATCACCACCTACAAGTCGTCAGATTCAGATTCTATTTGGAACAGTTTTAGTCACAAGTCACGTCATTCTGTTCCCGAAATAGTGGAGGCCCTTAGCTCACCAGTAACGAAAAATGGCGTTGGAAATTGCGAAGACCAAGTACGAGACACGGAAGAAGGCGTTTGAAGACAGCTGTTCGGAGGCAACGAAAGGACTAGAAGAAGACGTCCCAAACATCAAGACCCTCAAGGGCGTCTACACCAGGATCAAGCGCAGCTACGAAAGGGTCCTTTGCGCCAATGACAGCTACATTGATCTCCTCTTGAAGACGACACCGCTACCTAAAGATGATCTGCAAAACGTTGAAGATGAACAAATGAATATTGTTCAGGATGCTGACATCGTCTTATTGGAATTGGAAGAACTTTTTGGGAAGGACAAGCCACCTCTGGAAGCAGCTGATGATGACGCTGGTTCTTCCGCAAGTCAGAGAGGAGCACACCTTCACCGCCTTCCCAAGTTGGAGCTACCTAAGTTTGGAGGAGAAGCGAGGGATTGGCTTCAATTTTGGAGTGCTTTCAAAACGATCGATGATGATGACTCGATGGCGGCCACGATGAAGTTCCAGTACTTGAAAAACTGCATGATACCTGGATCCCTTGCACAAGAATTGGTCTCAAGTTATCCTGTCACGGCCAATAATTATCCCAAAGTGATCCAGAGCCTCAACGAGAGATTTGGACGTGAAGACATGCTTGTTGAAGCCAATCAAGGACTGGAATCAGTCACCCTCACCGTCAACATTCTGCAAGAAATCTACGCGCACATGAGAACAAGTTACGAAGAAGTCTTGTGCGCCAGCGATGGTATGATTGACGCCATGTTGAAAACCAACCCCCTACCAAAAGAAGACCTCCAGAAAGCTGAAGATGTACAGATGGATATTGTGCAACGAGCAACCATCACGCTTATGGAGCTTGAAGACCTTCTGGGGGAGGACAAGATACCACAAACCACACCTAATGGCGATGATAAAATGGCAATAATGAAGGATGTATGCATTCAGATTGCAAATCCCTTTATACAGGATTAACAAAGCTACAAGTTTCGGCCTCACCATCATTGGATTAGCCTAGAATGCTGACATGATTTAAAGCAGAAGAAGTTTTTGACACCGCTTATTAAAGCATAGCCACGTGGAAAAAACGTTCTAAAGTCAAACTAATTGGAATACGAAAGAAGAGTGGGTAAGCTTGTTTTGAGATTACTCGCTCCGAAAATTATATCTCGCTACGATATTGCTGGAACGTATACAATTATACATTGTTTTCAATCGAATCATTATTTTCTCTCATCTCAAATGGCAACCTTTCCCAACTCATATCAATTTTCACGATACGTACCTCTCTAGGTCGCGTTGTAAGTTATATACATATTCTAACGTTGAAGTCAACAACGTTGTAAGGTTGTTTAGAAGATACTGTTCGCGTTAATTAAACTCGGAATCGAAATTGCATCCGTCAACAAACGACTTGCCACCTCCAGAAATGAAATTTTGGTTGATATATATGTTGAGTGACGAGAAGAGAACTGCAACCAAATTTGTTTCTTATTCTTGTATGGAATGACCAAGCTCACTCGCAAGGGACCAATGTGCAGATTGAATCCAGCATAGTTAATGTAGTTACCATCTAATGTACGTCATCAGTTCCGTTTTTGCATACTAAAAATACACTTGATGGTATGCATTGATTTGTATGCCGGTGCTTTTAATTCTAGCTCGGCTTTCATTATATGTATTCCAACCATTTTTATGGAGCTCCCGTTAAGAATAAAAGTACCGATCAGGGTGAAAAGCAAAACCGACATGCCATTTATAAATATTTGGTCACTAATGCAACGTGCTGCGTCAAGGGAAAGGCGTTTAACAACAACTTAAACTCCATGTTCCATGTAAGACAGTAGAGTTCCCTAAACACGTCGTACACAACTCATATAATTAGCTTACCGTGTTAGCACGTTCTCCTTTGTTTGTGCAGTTTGTAACAATAGCAATGAATATATTTACCATGTTGGTCAATCTGCGCTGCTATACTACGTAACTACAAATTGGCGCTGGGCTGCATGACTTTCGTTTCGGTAAGATTATTTAACAGGTGTCAAGAATGTAGCTGCGATAAATAAAAAAAATACTTATGTATATCAGCATTCAAGCTGTCATTTCCGGTCCTGAAGCCTACCTGCGTTGTCGAGTATGCGGAAATTATTTGCGTTTTAAAATCCTGCAATACTTGTAGAATATCGGCTGCATTGAACATTGTCAATCTTAAAATTATACAACGCTAAACATTCCTAAATATATCACAAAGCAAAGATAATTATCTATTTCTGCAACAATAATCGTTATATATTACAGAATTTACAAATAAAAATACTAAGCTTTTTTCTTCATAAACTATTCAACATTATGCATGGAGCAGCTCTGATATCTACGTTCTTTCAAGTTTATTGTTCCGTCATCTAATTAGAATGTAGCCGGACCGTGTGGATGGGCAGTGTACTTTTTACATTGTGTATGATAGCAACGCAGATGCTTCCCGGGACCAGGGCAGATGATGAGATGAGTAGTGGATTTTTATGCCACGGGTTTGACGAAAGTGTCAAAATGGCTGAAAGTAATTGCCAATTTGCGTGTTCCCATCGCGTATGATAAACCCCAAAACTTCATTTCCTGCTACCAAACACATTACAATTGATAATCTAGCCCATCAGACGATTTTATCTCGTGTGGGGAAGTATTATAATATTGATTAGCTATTGATTTACTTAAGTCTTTGTAGTTGAATATACATGACATGATATGTCAAGCACTACCACTTGAGAGAGTTCTTGAGAAACAACTCCTAACTAGATGTTTTGAGTCTTTGACGCCTGTCGTGAAGAGAGTTTATTTTGTCAGACGATTGCTGCTTAACGTCAGAGATTCCCGAGCTCATGGCGGACTATATTTCGGTGATGACAATGTACTACAAATGCGCCTTCTACTTCTGTTTCATGCCATTTCGTGTACGGAAGAACAAGGAAGGGGACTTCGTAGCAGTGCAATGTAGGAGCCAAAAGGTGGGAATATCTCAACTTCATAAAATCTATTTACCAAAATTATAGTACGGAGGACTTAGTAACTTACATTGATGCAGATCACATGTCTGGTATTGAATATAATCCGGATATATCTGTACATCGGAGTGGTCTGCATCGGAGCATATCGTCTATTCCAGTCCATATTTGATTTTCCTGGCAATCCAGTGTACTACTTTGAGTTTTCTCGAGATACCATAATGACATGCAGTGCTTTGGTCACCATACACACGAACTTCTGCAAACGAAGCTCCCATGTCAATTTTCTTAACAGGTTGATGCGATATTCCGTACGTAACAAGATACAAAAACATGGGAAATGGGTGAGTATGTTGTCAATTTTACAAATGGCTATTGTTTCCGAAACCGACTCCATAATTGATGACACGAGTGGAATGTATTTTTGTAGGTTCTATCCACTCCACTCGTCGCAACTTTGAGTCTACTCTACGTTATCTCATGTGATATCACCCCATTGATCCTCTCAGCAATAAAAGGAAATTCAACTCAAATGTATGCGATTTGCACGGAAAAGATATTTTGGTTTCAGTCGAAAGATACAATCTCAAGCCAAAATGGGACTCTTGAGATGGATATAATTTATAGGGTTGTATACTGCTCTGTTTTCTTTCTCCTGCTAATTTACGACGCGTTTGAAGCAATAGGCTTAACCATTACTTTTCTGATATTCATGACGATGAGTCTCAATTTTGCAACAAGAATTCATTTGGATCTTCTGCGATGCAAGGAAGCCTACGCCCAATTTAAATCCATTAGGTTTCTTACTCGTTCATATAACAGCTTGTACGGGATGTTTGTTCTATCTTGGAGTTTATATGACCTCCTCTATTGTGCAATGGTGGTGATTGGTCAATTTGTCTCCCTGGTAACCTCCGAGGGAGCCGCTCTATATGATGGATTGAGCATGATAGTAAGCGGCACGACCTACGCGTTTGGTTGTATCTTTGCGCAAAAGGTATTCATTGTTTCACCTTTACTAATTCCATAAAGCGCACACGTTCTACAGAACCCCCACTTCTAATTTTTCAAACACTTATTTTTTTACTCTGCAGATGCAATGTATTGGCGACACCCTGAAAGGGAGAAGACTATCTGGCGAAGATACCATGAATCAGCGCATTATACTCAAATATTGTGCTAATAACGTAATCTGTTGTGTCAAGGGTAAAGCATTCCCCATCAGCTTCAGATCCTTGTTTATGGTAAGATATTGACCTTTGCAGGATATTTCTGTATTTATCACGGTTATTTGCTTTTGGAGTGTACTAATAATTTGTCATGCTTTCTCTGCCAGTGTGTAACAACAATGATGACGATATTCCTCCTTTGCGTCACCCCGGGCTGCTAAACCCACATGAGGCAAGACCGAGTCCGTGAAAAAGACAAATGTGGTACGAAGCCACATTTCACAATGACGATTTAGATGATGGAGGGGAAAATATTTTATACTCCTTACACAAATTTATTAGTTGTAGTGGATATGACAAAATGCTACTTAATTTCCGGCAATATATTCGGTAAATGCAAAATTTAGTGCATATTATAGGTTGTATGTACATAGTGCGCAAATACATATACATAATATATTTTATATTTTTAACATTTGTTGAAATCTTTATGCTCAACGAATATCAATCGTACTCGTTATTTTCGCCCTCTTGATAATCTTCAGCTTACTATTGCACATATTATATGTTCTATTGTTTATACTACTGTTGACAAATACTATGCGAATAAATATTGGAGTAGTTTTATGTAACACATTAAATCATACATGCAATTTAAGAAAGCAAGTACATTCATTTTTATATATATTGGCGAATATTTCCGTGCACACTTTTAAATGAATATAAATGGTGCGGGACATGTCCCAAGCCACTAACGTTATTTACTACTCAAAAGCAACACCTGGACAGTACAGCTATTTGCAAAATCTGTGCACCGAAGCGGAGTTAATGCACCGACAAAGTTAATCGAACCAAACCTGATTTTGATTGTACCGCAGCTCCTGAGGAATCGTTGCCTCCAACGGTTTGCAGCGTTACTAGAGCCATCATGTCGATATAACCGTTTCAGTGTTTCTTCCGATTGTGCGTGTATATGTCCCAGCAGTCCGACAACTAGCAGTAGAATCAGGATTGCGTCCAAGGCTGGCAAGCTAACCAGTAGAAAGGGTGTAGTGTACTCTGCGGACAATGGCATCTTTATAACAGTGGTGAAGCAGATAGCCTGCATTATGATTGCACCAATTACCATAGCGGTTAGAAGTCCATATTGCTGTATTTCATTCATGATGATGCCAAGTATTTGCATTGTGCGGTAGGGCGGTAAAATTTCGTAAGATGACCATTTTCCACGATGGCACATTTCGTCGTAACTGTAGTAAATATTGAAAACATTTTAAAAAGGAATTGCACGTTTTAACTGAACAATTAAATACCTCTTACATTTGGATATACTCTAATAGAGTTATTCCACCCAAAATGACAACTGCTACAACGACAACAGGAATTGCGAGATACGAGAAACTCCACATCCAATTGTTCAGCAAGAATATGTAAACCTTGATCAGATGAGCCATTACGGAACTCACAATTGCCAGGAAGCCAGTCCATTTCGTGCTCTGGTGCGAACTCATACATTCTGGAACAAAAGCATATAATGCGACTGCTGGAGTGCATGGACTTGTCCAGTATATACCGTAGATAAATATCAAAGGTGCCACAACGACAGTAAAACAAAGTGCACACGCAATAACCATTTTGATGTACACAAGAAAATGTGTTTTTCGGTCTGATCGTCGCTGAAATTGAGACTGGATCGCAAGAAGATTGTTCACAAAGCAACAGATTATCTCCGAATGCCTGCGACAAGTCTCCATAAAAATATGTGTTATGACAATTCCGGCCATGCTAATCAGACTGAGTAATTTTAGAGTTAAACTAATTTGTTGCCGCTTCCCACTTGTCATGGAATGCATACTTTGCAATATTATTACCGCAATCAACACTTTATGAAAGCGAGAACGCGTGCAGAGATTAAACTGGATTTTCTGTTTCCTGACGTCTGGTCTTTGACAAAATTTACATGCATCGTCGTCATATTCGACCACGGTGCTGCCCAATACACCGCCTATTTTACAGATTATTTTGAGGAATTTTCAGTTATTTTGTAGCATTTTGAATTGTGATTGTTGAAGTTCGCCTCTTGGGTCAACGTTTTCGAATGAAGAAGAAGAGTAACTTACTGATTGAAAATTAGTGTCCCGGCACCAATGAATTTCTAATTTGTAATATTTTATAAAAATGTCAGCTCCGTCAACAGTACACACACACTACATTACAGTATATCAATGTTTTACTAAATAACGTAAATTATTTACATTTCTATCAGAGACCAATTTTAATGGATTTAGTGTCAATGTTTAAGTTATATTTCACATTGGCGGACGGTGACTTGTAATTATATTTAGATTAAATGTCCCCAAATTTCTTTTTGAATGATATGTTGATGGCATACACGTGTTTGCGGCTTTAAATTTTTTAAACATAGTATTTCATGTGTAATATTATTTGCCACAGAATGGTGATTTAGGTATTAGTTGTCCCGTGATGCTTGACATAACAATATTAATTTCGATTAATCATGAAAATTGTAGGCATTTACTTCCGTATCGATTTGCAATATTAATAAGCATAATTATGGTTGTCGTCCGCGTCCGGTAAATGACGGTGACGCACATCCGTAAACTAGAAAATAGTACGGCGACATAAAATATGTATAATTTGAGAGCCACGGAATGGCAATCATTGACATCAGCTCACTTCTGAGTTTAAGATATCAATGATTTAAACAAATGATGACAAAAATGTTGAATGCCGTTGACAATTTGGTGACCGTGCTCATGTTGCTTCCATTCGCTTGCCATTCATTTAGGTCACGCTATGGCGACGTGTCGGCCAAACCAACAACGGTACCATGCCAATCATTTCCACCATGTAAATAATTACAGTTCTAATATGTGCTCATTGTAAAGAATATACAATTTTCAGCATTATACATTATCTTGAAACTAAAAGAAAGTTATAATTGATACGCGGATTGGAGTCTATTTGACTGTTTTTCATTTCGCTGGTATACTTAAGCTAGAAGTAGAAAAACATTCATTTTTAAGCACCGATGGAAACGGCGGAAAAAGAGTAATGTATTAATTCCAGGTACTACCCACTTTTTGGTTAATTTGTTGAAATAAAGTGTATGCGCAACGGAATAAAAGAGATATAGAAAAAGAAATGTTAAATGATTAAATGCTCAGCTTGTGGAGAACTGAAACCATGGGTTGGACCTGTTCGCCTTATTTCTCCAAAACTCATAAATTAGAAGCATATGGAAGCTGTCGATTGATAGGATGGATTTATGAGAATCAAAATACAACAGTAGCACATAAATTAATTGATGATTTACAAAAATATAGTATGGTAATACGAAAGAATAGATTTTATTCTGAGAGAAGGAATTTTGCAATTAAATGAATTGGTGATGAAATTAAAGAATGAATCAATACCATAAATTACTGATCAATAAATAGTTAATTATTACGGAAGTACGTTAACTGAATATTCCTTTATGGATAAGAGCTCTTTCCTTATAATAGAAGGAATTTTGGAATTTTAGCAATTAATTAATTCTTAGAAATAATAGAACAAGAAAATAGAGTAGAAATTATAACTACCGAAATTCTCAGAGTTCCCCAAGATTACCAATCTGTGTGGTTTGAAGCCTCAAGGCTTTCAGAACCAAGCTTCTTTATGAGCGAGGTGGATCTTGAGTATTACATAAAAATACCGAAATAAATTATAAGTAATTGGCAATAGTTGCGGCTTATATGACCTACTGCAGTTATCAAGTTTCCCCAAATGTTTCCCAATAATGAAATGCGAAGACAAGTGGACAGCAACAGCCCGAACCACAAGTCTTCCCCTTATAATTATAATATGCAGCCACAACTGAGACTTAATTAAAGTTCTTACGATCCTTAAGCTAATTAATGGTGACTGGATCTAGTTGAATCGCCTAAGGTAAGTGGTGACTTAAGGGTACACTGCTACACGGGTGATTCCCGAAGACACTTGGGTGGATATCCGAAAACCCCGGTGCTTGTGCGGTATTTCAAGGTGGCTGAAAATAATTCAGAAATGAAAGAAAGTGATTAGTGAAGTCGCAAAGAACGCAACATAAAACACTCATCACATTTCACCAAGAACTATTCACTTGTTATGAATTAAATATTTGTGTGGTTATTTACCGTTTTTATAGAACGCCAAAACTAACAGATCATAAACAGATGAACAACGGTTGATGATGATCACGCTACCACACTATAACCAACACAGAGTAAAAGAAACTCAAATTAAATGATACTCAAAAACTATTACACTTTTCCCACAAGATAACCAGAATGTAAAATGCGTATTTAATATATGTGTGTGCTTACCAGTAAACTGTGATGATAAGATGTGATGATGGATGTTTTTATAAAAACTCCGAAAAAAACGTCGTACTTTTTGGGCTAAGGCAGCCACTACACACTATTGTATATATGGGAATGTTTCCCTACTTAACTATCTTATTCTTTTAGGATGGGGCGAAATGAGCCCTGAAAACTTAAACTAAAAACTTAAATGTAGAACTCGTTTGAGCAGTAATGTTACTTGAACAAGAAGTAAATGATAAATGAAATGAATATGACTTTGAACGCTTGATTTGCCCTTCCAGCATCCTTATAATACCTTTAAGATGGCCTAAAATTCTAATCGTCTTCTTTTACCTTGCTTTTGCTTTGCCTTTGGTTTTTGCTTTGCCTATGCTTGAACATTAACAGCTTTACCTGCATGCGAAATTAGTTTTAAGTGCTTATCTATTTTTAGATGCTTGTCTTCGACTCAAAACTGGATGAATATCGAAGTCCAGTAATTAGATTAAGCATAGCATAGATACGGACACGTGTGGAGATTTTTGTCCCTTCACACATTATGCAAATTAACCATCAAGACCTTTTTCCTCTTATCACTTATCCATTTCCTTCTTTTCTCATTTCATTTATCGTCTCCACTCATTTCTTCTCTTTTATTCTATTCTATATATTTCTCTTTTTGCCAATGATGAATGCATGCAATGACATGGTCACTAGTTGAACATGTCGAAAGAAAAGATTTTTTGTCTCGAAGTCTTATCTGCTAATTTGCATTTAAGACTAGAGATTGAAAAAGAAAGAAAAATAAACTAAAGTGTATGAGACGTTAAGGACAGATTTTTGGGTCTTGCAGTCTTATCTGCTCATTTGCATTTAAGACTGCAGATCGAAAAAAGTAAGAAAAATTAAACTAAAGCGTATGAGGGTAGGCACGGTGCAGCTATGTAACGTGCATGCCCCAACAAATTGAAAAGTATTCCTCGCAACCCTCAGATTAACAATGTAAGGACTTAAAATATTGCAACTTACAATTAGCTAAACATTTTTGTCGGATTAGAGAAATATTATAGATACGTGCTTAAGTGCATACCGAATTCGGTATGCTTTATTTATTTTCATCTGAATGCTGTCAACTGAAGAAAGAAATAAACAGATTCAATCGGCAATTTCAATTTCACTATTTGCATTTCCGTTGTCGATATGCATGTATATGTTACTTTTTATAATATTTCTTTAGGAGGATTCTAATGAGTGCTACAATATGACATAAAAATAGATACACGCCCAGCATTGCATTCTTTACCAGTTCCACAATGGGCATTTCAACGCAAAGCATAATTAATGCTGGCACAAAACCCACCGGAAACACAACAAAGACAACCATGATATTACCCTTTAACTTTGACGCATGAGTTTCCATGAAATTGGGAAAGTCGTCAAGCAATCCTCTTGCCTGATAATAACGCTTCCAGAATCTATCGTGGTATTCTACCAGTCCGGCCGTATATATTCCCGCAATACGGCCGATAACTTTTGCTGGTATCCATCCTTTGAAAATGAGCGCGTAAGCTGCCTTGGCGACTACCTCTTCTGAAAATGATATGTCGCCACGGTATTCATTAGATTTATAAAAATTATATGCTGTTTTCAACCGAATCATATTCTTCTCTTCGTCCAATAAAGCAACTTTCCCCAGGTCATCACAGTCTTCCAACAGTGCGTCTCGGGATCGGCTGAGCTTTTCGTAAAACGCTTCCGCTGGCGGCAGCAATCCACTGTTGTTCAACAGGTACTGTTCGCGCTCACTAAAGTTATAATCCGAATTACAACCTACACCAAACGGCTTACCCTTCCCATGAAAGTAGTTTAGGTAGTCATATTTAGTTGCCAATGTAGTGACGAGAAGAGAGTAGTATTGAACTCTTAGGCCTGATTTCCTACCCCGTCTTTTGATAGTGCTTGACTGAAAGCAGTGAATCCCTGATTCGTTAAAGCAGGCTGCGCAAGTACCATACACATCCCATTGTTTTGTTCCGCTTAGCTTAGCTTGTCCACGTTTGATGGTAGAATATATTTTGAACCCGTGTTCCACAAGCTGCTCAAATGTTGAGTACGGAATTGGGGCTAGCGGACTAACAATGTTTGTGATATTTTCACCCTTGTAGGCATTACTTAATATTATAGCCATTAGCAAGAACAGTGACCCAACACAACGATGGTGATATTTTCTGTCACCGGATGCATCCATGAATCCCTGCTCGATTAAACATTTGAAGGAGCTGAATAAATAAACTAAAAATGTTTTTGCAGTTTGATTAAAGGAAACGACAACTTTGGTTGCAACATTCCGTGCATATTTATAAAATGCGTCCAATACTATAAGTGATATAGGAACCCCTACGACGACAAATATAAAAATGGTGCACCAACTAGAGGAATCGTAGGATGAGAAAAGCTCCCGAAATGGAGTTTTCCCACTTAAATGTCCGCATGCTGCAAACATTACTCTGTTCTCATGAAGAGGTAAGTGCCAAGGAGTTTTTGGATCGTCAACCACAACGAAAATGGAGGGATATCTCAGTATGTCCAATTCATGGCAACCGCAGACTTTGTTACTTTTAGCTTTCTCACAATATTTGGATTTGTACTGTGACAAAGGTATGTCATTAACTTGGTATGATGCGTTACCGAGAGTAAAGTAGAGAAGCCGCTGGTCCCAGAAGTATTTCGAATGATCGGAGACGTGACCCATGAAAAGGTAAAGCTCGTGTAAATTGAATCGCACGGGATATTTGTTTTTAATATGGGACATAAATCTACCAGTCGCATTACGTTGTCCAAATTCATTTAGTTTCCAGATGACGATATCCGTCGTTTCTCCGTTTATCTGCTTGATGTGGTTTTCTAAGCTTTCGATTCGAATAGTGTACTGCCTGTCGATCGTGACATAGCTGAACGATTTACAAGGGTGACAGTAATGACAAAATAATAGTATCTTTGAAATTGTGTTTCTGGTTGTTACCCAATGCAACAGCTCCCAACTTCCAGATGGGTAACTTCTCCACAAATTAGAATAGTACGCAAGGCCATTAATCCATGCTTGCTTCCCAGTGTAATTCATTGCGGCAACTAAAATGTCGTATCGAGGCATGGTCTCAAATTGGCACTTGGACGGCGAGTCGTAATTGTCACCGTTAAAATTTGGCACTCTTTTCCAAAATTGAACCGAAAGGTGCGCCAAATTTAATAGCCAGCTCCCGAAGCGATTCTTGAAGAAAAATGACACATGGGATTGGTAGAGCTCTGGGGGATAGAGGTGCAAGTGCGACTTGCATCTCCAAGGCTTTACTCGCAGTGCGACTTTCTTGAACGAAGTGTCAGTGAAGTTGTGTTCAGTCTCGAACCAGTCCTTTCGCGATAGTCGTACCTTAGATCCATTTCTGAAAATCCAGTGTTCAACCGGGACATGGAAATAATATGACTTTCCGTTGTCGAAATCAGATATGACGGAATCCAGCCTTGAGAGCACAACAGGGATTTTTGGCGTATCTGCGGAAAGCGGTGCATGAATGTCCAAGCCCTCGTAATTTATTATGTGAACCATACAGTTTGAAAACAGTGTCATGTGCTCAAGAAAGTTTTCTGGTGCCTGGTCGCGTTGAGATATCCTAAAAAATGATCTCCACTGGTACAATGACGTCAGTCGATTTGTTTCAAAATTGTCACAATTAGCCAAATGACAGAGTGCGAGAATAATTGCGGTTATTGCAATAGCAACACATTTTTCACTACAACTGAAGAGATGGTCTCGAGAACGCGTGGGTAGTTTCATCTTATTGACAATTTCGACAAGTGAAAAGATACATGTACTACTGATGTTTTCTTGTTGGCGCAAAATGCTTTTGGCTTGTCTCTTGCTGGAGAAAAAATGTTATTTGGAATACAGATTCTCAATCCTTTGCATTCAGTCTACGTCTAGATAGGAATTCGAAGCTATAAAATACAAGTAAGGCAGTAGTATATTTCGCACACATCATCGTAAAAAATATGTTATTCGGATGGCGACCGCAAAATCGGATAATGATTAATTGATTTTCTTGAAGAAAGTTGTAGCTTACAATTAGTTACCAACCGGATGTCATAAGAAATCGAAAATATTGACCGCTGCTTCCTAGCCAGCTCCGCTTTTGTCTGGTATATTAAGCAGTGCATATGCTAGTTGGTGAGCTATAGCGTGTGGACAATTTGAATTTGAACACAATTGGAATTCATGCTGGAAGATTGTTCTTATAAGTTAGACCGTTTTATAAAACAGCGATGGGCCTCGAGTATTTTTTAATTTCTAAACGAATGTTCACTAACTTGAATGAGTGCCCCCTTGTAGAATGTTTACACATCCAATTTGTATGGCTCCACAAGGACTGATTTATACATGTATGTAAGTCATCACATCATTGCGTGATTGACGAGATGCTGCAAATATCTTGTGATTGTACATGGTTATTGCGTAGTTGACACATATGTGAAATGATGACATTAGTTGCTGCAAAATCCCAATGGAAACACAACAAGAACTTGCTACTGTTTGTTGTAAATGTTGTATCGTTTTCAAAATTGCTCACCCACTGAACCTATCTCACTTCAGAATCGCAGGTGAGCATTGCGCTGCAACAAACAACACGTCTACATTCCATTTACCAAACTATTTACCGATTTACGACGATATAGGTTCAAAAAATTGTTTCGATTTATCATGGAAATTGTAGGCATTTACTTTCGTATCGATTTCAAATTACACGAGCCGAATTTTGTTTGGCGGAGCGGTGAATGATGAAACCGCCCATCCATGAAAAAAATTGCACGCCGACAAAAAATATGAATAATCTAAAAGCCTTAAAGTGTCAATCATTTACAATAGCACACATCTAAATTTCACGTGTCATTTATTACAAACTTGCTGAATAAATGGTGAAAGTCATTGAGTATGGTTCCATTCGGTATGGTACTATTTATTTCATTTGAAATCTGCAAAATGTAGAAGGAAATAAACTCATTCAATCGGCTATTTTAATCTTACAATTTGCATTAAAATTTGCACTTGCATTGTCTATATGTATGTACATGTTACTTTTTATAGTATTTTCGTAGGATGATTATACTGCGTGCAACATTATGACATAAAAATAAATAGGTAGTGAGAATTGCCTTCTTTGCCAGTTCAACAATGGGCATTTCAACACATAACAAAATTAAGCTTGTTTCGTATGCGGATGGAAAAACTGCTGCGGTATATGCAACCAATATAACCTTATACCAAGATTACTTTGCTTTTTGACGCAAAGTTTATTAGACAAATAATAGCGCAAAATGCCCAATCACAATACTCAGTATTTTAACACGACCATGTGTAAATATATTCGCACATATTACGCAAACATTCAACACATCTGCTTTTCACTCAAACTGCTGGTATCGTAAATAATTTGCTTCAATCGTATTGAAAGCTGCCATGAATACAAAAAAACTCGACATTATCATGCGACCATCTTACAATTGAAATTGCAATTTGCACTTCCGCTGCCAATATGTTGCATTACCAATATTTCCGTAGTAGCATTCTAATGCGTGCAACAATATGACATAAAAAGATATACGCCGTCAGCATTACCGTCTTTGCCAGTTCCACAATTGGCATTTCAGCACATAATATAAATAATGCTGGCACAATCCCCACCGGAAACACAACAAACACGACTTTGATGTTACCCTTTATCTTTGACGCATGAGTTTCCATAAAATTGGGAAAGTCAACAAGCAATCCTTTTGCCTGATAATAATTCTTCCAGAATCTGTCGTGGTACTCCACCAGTCCAGACACATATATTCCCGCAATCCGGCCGACAACTTTAAGTGGTATCCATCCTTTGAAGATGAAAGCGTAAGCTAGCTTTGCGAGCACCTCTTCCGAAAATGATATATCGCCACGGTATTGTTCAGACTTGTAGAAATTATAAACTGTTTTCAATCGAACCACATTTTTTTCTTCGTCCAATATGGCAACTTTGCCCAGCTCATCACAGTTCTCCAGTAGTGCGTCCCGGGATCGAGTGAGCTTTTCACGAAATGCTTGTGTTGGCGGTAGCAATCCGCTGTGATTTAGAAGGTACAGATCGCGCTCACTAAATTCATAATCCGAATTACACCCAACGCCGAAGGATTTGCCTTTTCCAGAGAAAAAATTGTTGTAGTCATAGCGAGTTGCTAATGTAGTGACAAGATGAGAATAGTACTTAACTCTTAGATCAGAATTCCTACCGCGTCTTTTGATAGCACTTGATTGAAAGCAGTGAATTCCAGATTCGTTAAAGCAGGGCGCACAAGTGCCGTACGCATCCCATTGCTCTTGTGAGTTCAGTTTACCATGTCCGCGTTTGAGTATTGAGTATATTTTGAAGCCGTGTTCCACAAGCTGCTTAAATGTGGAATAGGGAATTGGGGCTAGCGGACTGACAATATTTGTGATATTTTCACCTTTGTAAGCATTGCTTAATATTATCGCCATTAGCAAAAGCATTGATCCTACCCAACGATGGTAATATTTTCTATCGCCCGATATATCTATAAAGTCCTGGTCTATCAGAGACTTAAAGGCGCAGAATGTGTAGTAGTGAAATGTCCGCAAACATGATTGAAATTCAGTGGAGCAATCGCGTATGTATTTGTAAAACGCGTCCAATAAAATAAGTGACAGTGGGACACCGACAACTACAAATATGAATATTGTGCACCAACTGGACGCATCGTAGGATGAAAAAAGCTCCCGAAATGGAGTTTTTCCACTCAAATGACCGCATGCTGCAAACATAACCCTGTTCTCGTGAAGTGGTAAGTGCCAAGGAGTTGTAGGATCGCCAAGCGCAACGAAAATGGATGGGTACCGCAACGCGTCAAATTCACTGCAACCGCAGACATTGTCACTCTTAGCTGCTACACAAAATTTGGATTTGTACTTTGACAAACGTACGTCATCAATCTGATATGTTGCGTTCCCGAGTATAAAGTGAAGAAGCCGCTGGTCCCAAAAGTACTTCGAAAAGTCGGAGACGTGGTCAGCAAAAAGGTAAAGCTCGTCTGAATCAAAACGAACGGGGTATTTGTTTATAATATGGGACAGAAATCTGCCAGTCGTCCAACGCAGTCCAAAGCCATGCAGTTTCCAGATGACGTTATCTGTAGTCTCTTTGTTTATCTGTTTTATATGGTCAATAAAGCGTTCCAAGTGCAGAGTGTGCTGGCTTTGTACTCTGACATAGTCGAAGGGCCTACATGGGTTACAGTAGTGGCAAAACATTAGTACCTTTGAAATTGTGTTTCCTTCTGTTACCCAATACAGCAGCTCCCAGGCACCTGGTGAGAAGCTTTTCAATAAATTAGAATAGTACGCTAGGCCATTAATCCATGCCTGTTTCCCTGTGTAATTCATTGCAGCAATTAAAACGTCGTACCGAGGCATCGTCTCAAACAGACACGTCGATGGCGGGTCATAATGGCCCCCGAGAAAATCCGGCACGCTTTTCCAAAACTGAACTGACAGATGGGCCAAATTAAAAAGCCAACTCCCGACGCGCTTCTTGAAGAAAATAGACGCGTGGGATTGAACGAGCTCAGGGGGATACAGATGCAAGTGCGCTTCACATCTCCAAGGTTTTACTCTCAGTGCGAGCTTCGTGAACGCAGTGTTGGTGTACTGGTGTTCATCCTCAATCCAGTCCTTCCGCGAGAGCCTTATTTTGGATTCATTTCTGAAAATCCGATGTCCAAATGGTACTTGGAAACGTTGTGACTTTTCTTTGCCGAAAGTAACTATGACCGAATCCATCCTTGATAGCACGATAGGGATTTTATTTATTTCTGCCGAAAGTGTAGGCATGATGTTCAGGCCCTCGTAATTTATTATGTGGATCATGCAGATTGAAAATAGTGCAATGTGTTCATTGAATTTTTCTGGTGCGTCGTTGTGTTGTGGTATTTGGTAAAATGATCTCCATCCGTAGATTGACGTTTCTCGATATGTTTCAAAATGTGTGCCATTGCCTATATCACCGAGTGTTAATCCTATAAAAAGTATTGCCGTGGCAACAGTTTTCTCAGTACAAGTGAAGCGATGGATTATAAAATTTATGACGAGTTTCATTTTGATTGGGTAACGGAACGAAAATCAATAAGTTGAAAATTTTTAAATCTTGACGTCAGATGTTCTCGGTTTGCAAATTTTTGGAGAATAATGTTAATTGTTATCAACAATTCCTTTCCTTATACTAATATTAGGTATAAGAATGATTAAAACGTCACGAAATGCTATCCCATACCACCGCAGTTCGAATATGTTATCATAAAAATAGTTTGGGTGGATGGTTGCATCAAAAAGCGAGTTTTTGCAATCGATTTTTATGTAAGGAATCGTTTAAATATTGACCGGATGTCACAAGAAATCGATGCAAAGTATATTGGCATTTGTTGGTAATGATATTCGGCTAAGTATGTTTTATGCAGTTGGTTATCATATCCATCCAACAAAGTTTCAGGTTTAGTTTCTTTTGTTTTACTTCCAACATATAGAATCGACGGGACCAGAGAAATGTTTAATTGCTGACCGAACTTTTTTTACTGAGCTACTTCGTGATACTATGCACGTGTTTGAATGTTATACAATTTCATTTTTAATAAAAATTTTAATGTTGGACATCTTTAGGTTTTTTTCCATAAGGATGCCCATAAGATTCTTAAAAGATGCATGGTTCATTGCAGTCACATTAAGAACAGTGCCGACAACATCAATATCACTGCATTTCCTTTTTTGGTAATACATTGACCGTTGACCTTATCCATTGACCAAATTATGATTCACTTCCCATTTATGTTACCTTCATTCAACGTTTAGGTCAATTTCTCAAAAAAATTCGACTGCTTGCAGCAAAACAACACGAAAATTGATACACTGTAAGCTTTGATGTCTTGGCGATCATTACAACATCAGCTTTTAAACGCAACAGAAATAATATCGGCACAAAACCCACTGGAAGCCCAACAAATATAACTAGAGGTTTTCCTTATAACTTTGACGCATGTTTTTCCTGAAATGTGGAAAGTCGGTCAGTAATTATCTTGCGATGTTGTTACATCTCCTAAAGGTGTCATGCCAATCCACGAGTCAGAATGCATGCACAACAGCAATTCCTGACACAACATTGTGATGAATTCATTCTTTGAATGTGTGTGTGCATAGATACTTGGCTTCACGTGGCCTTCTCCAAAAGTTATGCATCGGTGCGGTATTTGCTAGTCTTACCCTTGTCCAATATTCCAAAATTTCTTTGCTCAGTTCATAGCAATTCTCAAACAGTGCGTCTCGGTATCGTCCCAGCTTATCGTAATTATCTCTCGTTGGAGGCAGAATTGCACAGGCCAGCCGTCGGCATAATTAGTTTCAGACTGAGATTCCCATAATTTCAATATATTATGGAGTGGGTCTCCAAAACGGCTCTTTTACCAGCACTTTATGTTTACTTGCGACAAGCTGCCTATTGACAGTCATTTCAAAACTGCCCGACTTGGACCCCGATCACATAAATGTTGTAATATAAAGTTGATATATATGGAAGTAGGAAAGTACCAAAGTGCCCATTTTGTGTCTTGTTAATGGCCTCATGAACGTTTTAACAATAAATCGAAAATTTTGATTGAATTGATTTATTTTTGGAGTACGGTTTAATTTTAGAACACACACACATATATAGCATATTATTTCATTTGAAATAGTGTATACTTTTGAAATAGTGAAATATTATAACACAAATGAATAATATTTAATTTGACAATATGCTTTTAAATTCCATGAGCGACTCACTGCTCATCTTTCTCAAGAGTGCTAATATGTAGTTCTTTTTGCAATACACCATAATTTAACAAAATCCATAGTCGTTTACTTATTATCAATGAGAATTAACTGTATAGCGACTTTAATTGCAAATTTCGGAAACGCTTATTTATTTCCTTAAAACTACCAGTTCGGTAGCGTCTAACGTAAATAATTTTCTTATCGCACAATGAAAGCTGTCGTGTACATAAATGTGTAAACGCATTCATTCGGCCAACTTGCAATTTGCGCTGAAATTTGTGCTTCAACTATCGATATGTAGCTTTATTTACATTTTTTATGAGAACTCGAACACGTGCCCGTACATGACATAAAAATAGGTACGCGGTAAACAGTGCATTCTTTGCCAGTTCAACAAAGGGCATTTCAACACATAGCATAATAAAGGCTGGTACAAATCCCACCGGAAACACTACAAAGACAACCATGATATTACCCTTTAACTTTGACGCATGAGTTTCCATGAAATTGGGAAAGTCATCAAGCAATCCTCTTGCCTGATAATACCGCTTCCAGAATCTGTCATGATATTCCACCAGTCCGGACGCATACATTCCCTTAATCCGGTGGACAACTTTAAGGGGGATCCATCCTTTGAACAAGAGCGTGTAAACTACCTTTGCGACTACCTCTTCGGAAAATGATATATCGCCTCGGCATTCATGAGACTTGTAAAAATTATAAACTGTTTTCAACTGCATCATATTCTTCTCCTTGTCTAAAATGGCAACATTTCCCATCTCATCACAGTTTTCCAGCAGTGCGTCTCGGGATCGATTGAGCTTTTCAAGAAATGCTTCCGTTGGCGGCAGCAATCCGCTGTGGTTTAACAGGTACCGTTCGCGCTCACTAAATGGATAGTCCGAATTACACCCAACGCCAAACGGTTTGCCTCTCCCCGAAAAGTAGTCTAGATAGTTATATCTAATCGCCAGAGTATTGACGAGAATTGAATAGTATTGAACTTTTAGGCCAGTATTTCTACCGCGTCTTGTGACAGCGCCAGACTGAAAGCAGTGAATCCCAGATTCGTTAGCGCAGGTCCTACACCTGCCATACGCATCCCATTGCTCTCGAGAGGTTAGTTCAGCATGACTGCGCTTGAGTATTGAATATATTTTGAAGCCGTTTTCTACAAGCTGCTTAAATGTGGAATATGGAATTGGGGCTAGCGGGCTTACAATGTTTGTGATATTTTCACCTTTGTAGGCATTGCTTAATATTATTGCCATTAGCAAAAGCAATGATCCAACCCAACGACTGTAATATTTTCTGTCTCCAGATACATCCATGAAACCCTGCTCTATCAAACATTTGAAGGAGCAGAATGTATAATGCAAAAAATTATGCATAAACAGAGAGAAAGATGCGAGCATTCCCGATGTAGCAGTCCGAGAGTAATTATAAAACGTGTCTAATAATAGAAGTGATAGAGGAACCCCTGAGACGACAAATATGAAAATAGTGCACCAACTGGACGCATCGTAGGATGAGAACAGCTCCCGAAATGGAGTTTTGCCACTCAAATGACCGCATGCTGCAAACATTATCCTGTTCTCATGAAGTGGTAAATGCCAAGGAGTTCTGTGATCGTCCTCCACAACGAGAATGGAGGGGTACCTCAGTAAATCAAGTTGACCACAACCACACATCTTGCCACGCTTAGATGTCTCGCAATACATGGACTTGTACTTGGATGAATGTATGTGATTAACTTGGTATGTTGCGTTTCCGACTATGAAGAAGAGAAGCCGTTGGTCCCAAAAATACTTTGAATAATCGGAGACGTGATTCATAAAAATGTAAAGGTCGTCTAATGTAAAACGCACCGGATATTTGTTCCTTAAATGAGACCGAAATCTTCCCGTCGGCTTTCGTTGTCCAAAACCATTTAGTTTCCAGATGACGTTATCCGTTGATTCTCCGTTTATCTGCTTGATGCGATTTGCAAAGCGTTCTATTCCCACAGTGTACTGCTTTTCGATGAGGACATAGTCGAACGATTTGCAAGGGTGACAGTAATGGCAAAACAGTAGTACCTTGGAAATTGCGTTTCCATCTGCAACCCAATGCAACAGCTCCCAAGTACCAGATGGGTAGCTTGTGAATAAATTAGAATAGTTCGCCAGGCCATTAATCCATGCCTGCTTCCCATTGAAATTCATTGGTGCAACTAAAATGTCGAACCGAGGCATGGTCTCAAATTGGCACAATGACGGCGGGCCGTAATTGTCACCGAGAGTAGTTGCCACTCGTTTCCAGAATTGAATCGACAGATGCGCCAAAGTTAACAGCCAGCTCCCGAAGCGCTTCTTGAAGAAAAATGGCACGTGTGATTGGTCGAGCTCTGGGGGATACAGATGCAAGTGCGACTCGCATCTCCAAGGTTTCACTTTCAGGGCGACTTTCGTGAACGCAGTGCTGGTGAATTGGTGTTCTGCCAGGTTCCAGAGATTCCGCGAGAGCCTTGTTTTAGATGCATTTCTGAAAATCCAATGCTCAAATGGTACTTGGAAATTATATGACTTTTTGTTGTCGAAAGCAGATATGACCGAATCCAACCTTGATAGCACAGTAGGGATTGTTGGCGTTTCAGAGGAAAGTGTTGGAAACATGTCCAAGCCCTCGTAATTTATTATGTGGACCATACAGTGGGAAAATATTTTCATGTGCTCAACAAAGTTCGCTGGTGCTTCCTTGCGTTGCGTTATCCTGGAAAACCATCTCCGACGGTACAATGATGTTCGTCGACTTGTTTCAAAATTGTCAAAATTAGCAAGGTGACAGAGTGCTACAACAATTACAGTAATTGCAAGAGCAACACATTTTCCACTACATCTGAATGGATGGTTTCGACGGCGTATGGCTAACTTCATTTTTTGACAGTTTTGACAAGCGAATAAAAATGTATACTGCTGACGTTTTTTATCTTAGCACAAAATGTTTTTTATTTGTCGCTTGCTGGAAAGAAAGGAGTATTTTTTAGGAAAGATTCGGCTCTTTGCATTTATTCTGTCTAGGCAAAGCTAGACAATACAAGTATGACAGTGGTTTAGTTTGTACACGCTATCCTAAAAAATATTATGCGGATGGCTGCTTCAGTATGGGAAAAAGAGTAATTGATTTTTCCTGAATGACGATTGCTAAATTTTCAACCGGATGTAATAAGAAATCAATGATAAATATATCGACTGCTTGCCATCCATCTACACATTCGTGGGATACATAAAGCGTGCTTACGCTAGTAGGTGAGCTGTAGCGTATCAAGAAAACACAATTTAAATACATGCTGGAAGTTTGTAGTTTAAATCCCTACTACCAGTGTAGAAGATCGATGGTCCTTGTGTCTTCTTTAATTACTAACTGAATGTTGTATACTTTGCATAAATTTCCCCCAATGTGGAATGACTCCATCTCATTTTTATTCGGTTTCACAAAGATTGATGTACAACTACAATATGTTGATATACATTACTATATAATTACGTGATTGGTTAGGTGCATTATATTGATTTAAATGAGATGTATTTACAGCAAATCACAACTCTTCATTTCATTTCCAAATTAAGCTATCTTTCTACCACTTGACTACATTGCCTGAAAAGGATTCGTATACGTGCAATGGCAAGACAGAAAGTGAGATAAATGCTTAGCGTGAATATCTTGGCCATCTTCACAATATGAACTTCAAAGCAAAACAGCACTAACGCTATCAGAAAACCAGCCGGAAAAATAACAAATACAATTTTAATATTTCCCTTTAACACCGACGCATGTGTTTGCATGAAATTTGGAAAGTCTTCCAGCAATCCTCGTGCCTTGTAGTAACGTTTCCAAAATTTGTCATGATACTCCACCAGTCCGGACGAATATATTCCAGCAATTCCGTCAACAATTTTAAGGGGAACCCATCCTTTGAAGATGAGCGCGTAACCTTTCTTTGCGACTACCTCCTCCGAAAATGATATATCTCCGCGGTATTCCTTAGCGTTGTAAAAATTATACACTGTTTTCAACCGGATCATATTCTTCTCTTCGTCCAATAAAGCCACTTTCCCGAGCTCATCACAGTTTTCCAGCAGTGCGTATCGGGATCGAGTGAGCTTTTCACGAAATGCCTGCGTTGCCGGCAGCAATCCACTGTGGTTGAGGAGGTACCGATCGCGATCGCTGAACTGATAATCCGAATTGCACCCAACGCCAAATGGTTTGCCCTTCCCAGAAAAGTAGTCGACGTAGTCATATCCAGTTGTCAATGTATTGACGAGGTTAGAATAGTGTTGAATTTTTATGGTAGAATTCTTACCCCGTCTCTTCATAACGCTTGACTGAAAGCAGTGAATGCCAGATTTGTTAAAGCATGCTGTACAATTACCATACGCATCCAATTGCTCTCCTAGGCTTAGTCCGCTTGCATGCGCACGCTTGAATATTGAATATATTTTGAAGCCGTGCTCCACAAGCTGCTCAAATGTTGAATACGGAATTGGTGCTTGCGGACTAACAATGTTTGTGATGTTTTCACCCTTGTAAGCATTGCTTAGTATGATCGCCATTAGCAAAAGCAGTGATCCAACCCAACGATGGTAATACTTTTTGTGCCCAGGCACATCCATATAGCCCTGCTCTATCAATGACTTAAAGGAGCAGAATGTGTAAATACTGAATAAGTGCATATGCGAGCGGAATTCCGTGGAACAAGCGCGTATGTATTGGTAAAATGCGTCCAATAATATAAGCGACAGTGGAACCCCGGCGACCACAAATATGAATATTGTGCACCAACTGTACAAGTCGTAGGCGGAGAAGAGTTCCCGAAATGGAACCTTCCCGGTCAAATGACCGCATGCTGCAAACATAACCTTTTCCTTATGAAGTGGCAAGTGCCATGGAGGTTTTGGATCGTCAAGAACAACGAAAATGGAGGGGTACCTCAATACATCAAATTCATTGCAACCGCAGACACTGTCACTCTTGGCTTCCACACAGTATTCAGATTTGAACTCTGAGGAACGTTCGTCATTAATCTGATATGTTGCGTTTCCGAGTATAAAGTAGAGAAGTCGCTGGTCCCAAAAGTACTTGGAAAAGTCGGAGACGTGGTCAGTGAAAAGGTAAAGATCTTTAAATGTAATACGCACAGGATATATGTGGTTACTTAGGGACAGAAATCTGCCAGTCGGCCAGCGTGGTCCAAACGAAAATAGTTTCCAGATGACGTTATCCGTCGTCTGTCGGTTTATCGCGTTGATAAGGTTTGTGAAGCGTTCGATGCGATCCATGTACTGTGTCTTGATCATGAAATAGATGTTGAAGGATTTACAAGGGTCACAATAGTGGCAAAACAATAGTACGTTTGAAATCACGTTTCCCTCTGTCACCCAGTGCAACAGCTCCCAAGTTCCTGATGGGTAGTTTGTAAGTAAGTTAGAAAAGTATGCTAGGCCATTAATCCACGCGTCTCTTCCAGTGTAATTCATTGCGGCAACTAAAATATCAAACCGTGGCATGGTCTCAAAATGGCACAATGACGCTGAGTCGTAACTGTCGTCGGGAAAATTTGGCACTCGTTTCCAAAATCGTACCGATAGGTGCGCCAAAAGTAACAGATAGGTGCCGGCGCGCTTCTTGAAGAAAAATGACACATGGGATTGGTAGAGCTCTGGGGGATACAGATGCAAGTGCGACTCGCATCTCCAGGGTTTTACTCTCAAGGCGGCTTTCGTGAACGCAGTGCTGGTGTATTGGTGTTCAGCCTCAATCCAGTCCTTCAGCGAGTGCCTTCTTTTAGATTCGTTTCCGAAAATCTGATGTTCAAATGGGACATGGAATCGATATGATATTTTGTCGTCGAAAGCAACAATGACTGAGTCCAGCCTTGATAGCACAACAGGGATTGTATGCATTTTTGCGGAAAGTGACGGAATGATGTCCAAGCCCTCGTAATTTATTATATGGACCATACAGTTTGAAAATAGTGACATGTGCTCAACAAAGTTTTCCGGTGCTTCGTTGCGTTGTGATATCCTGAAAAATGATCTCCACTTGTACAGTGATGTTTGTCGATTTGTTTCAAAATTGTTACTAATAGCAAAATGACAGAATGCTAGTAGAAGTAGAGTTGTTGCATTAGCAACACGTTTTTCAGTACAACTTGAGTGATAATTTCGAGAGCGTGTGGGAAGCTTCATCTTGTTGATAATTTCGACAAGCAAATGAAAATATGTACTATTAATATTGTTTTAATTCAGTGCCAAAGTTTTGCAACAGTTTGTCACTTGCTGAAGTAAGAGTGTTATTTGGAGTATAGCTTCTACTCTTGGCATTTAGTCTTTAGTCTAGGAACGAAGGTAAAGCAGAACCGCACTTTGCACACGTTGCCAAAGAAAATATGCTAGACGAATGAGGGCTTCAAAGTCTGAAAATGAGTAATATATGTTCGTGAATAAATGATGAAATAGTTGTCCACCGGATGTCATCAGAAATCGATGCTAAAGACATTGCCATTGTTTGCCATCTATAGCGGTCGGTTAGCTATATAGCGTATTGGGAATAGCAGCTTTAATACATACTGGAAGTTTGTAATTTTCACCTAAACTATTTTCTACAAGATCGATTGGCCTTGTGTATTTTTCGGTTATTAAGTAAATGTTTTTTACTACCGATATTCGTGAACGCTAAGAACGTAGAATGATTTTATATCCACTATATTATATATATTTATATTCTCGATAATGTACAGTAACTTGTATTTGTTAATAATTATAAAGATTTAGGTGGCGTTTCATGTAGTTAGCACACGGGAATGTATGCCAATTTGAGCAAAACATGGAGCCGTAAAGGTGCATTCCAACTTGATAATTGAAATGTTTCTCTTGAACGATTCAAGAGAGAAATGGCGAACCGGCTATACATGAAGGCGAACTTGAATTTTAATATAATATTAATAAACTCAACTTATTCTTTATTCCTTAAAACTCCAAAAGCCGCTAATTTGTTCTGTATGCGTCATATTACATTCAAGCATATATATGACACTTCACTCAAAAGTGACCAAAAGATCAGGTATGTGCTTATCGATTTCAATTCGGAATATATATGTTCTATGTGAACGGCCTCAGCACACCGTTGGATCTATCGCAAATACATGGTTCTATAAATGATCATCACCTTGATTAGTTTTCAGCAAGGCAAATAAGCGCTTAGTACTGTATTTTTAATGAAAAGATTCATGTACTCAATCAATTATGACGATAATAATATTGACGGTGTGTGCTGTCGATTGTATGTATGCCGCTGCTGGGACGTCCATGTAACAAGAAAACAGTGCGCCTTCATCTCAAGAAACTGATTGCAGTTGATTTAACATTTCCGTCGAAATGGGACTGCTCATCATCCCCACGATTACAAATATGTACTGCCAGTCAGAGTACACCATCATTCAAGGGCGTAGCCAGGAGGGGCACAGGTAGGGGCAGGGTAATACACGTAATGTATAAGGTTGCCCCTCCCTTCTAATCTACGCAATGTTAAAAGTCGGACTTCAGGAGGGGGCATCCGCCCCCTATGCCCCACCCTGGCTACGCCCTTGCATCCTTTAACAAAATCTATAGCCGTCTACTTCTTATCAATGAGCATTAACTGCATTGCGACTTTAATTGCAAACTTCAAAAACACGATGGGTGTTAACCGGTCAAAATAATTTGAGTGTAGAAACCGTATCTTGACAGGAACCAATGACCGAAGACATTTACGAAGTAGCCGGCGCCTTCCATGCAAATCATAATTAGTTGCATAGAATCGTTTTTCTTCTGCAATGCGACGTCTAAACACCTTTAACGTTTTCTGACTGATGCGGTTAAGCATTGCTGGAAAATAAAAGCAAACCATTGTCATGTTAATCCCAATGATCGTCAAGTTCAGAAATATGCTCAGAGCACTTAAATGCAACTGATGAGCTCGCGTTATCATTATGAAACCCGGAACCGATACGCAGACAATGGCTCCCACAATTTGAATGGGAAATAGGGAGCGGCGGTGAATTCCGTTGTACGAAGAACAAAGTAGCTGTATTTCTCTGTAGACTTTGAAGCAGTCGGATATTCCTTCTATCGATCTTGCGAAAGCCAGTTTCCTGTATGAAAACCAAAGTTGACTAATTTGTAGGCATTAGTTATTCATAAACGAAAATTATTTGTCATGTTAGCCACTTACCTTTGAACGAAGCGCAATGTTCCGCCAAGGCAAAACGTTGGGATTAGCATGTTCACGACAACGTCAAGGGCAGCACAATTAGCAAATGTTTTCATGGTGGCGTACAAATAGAAGCACAGACCCACTCTCTTTACCACGTCCATGGAAACGCTTTGTAAAATCACTCTTGGGACCAAGTTCCAGGAAACGCCTGGAAACATTGCACATGATAATGTATACGTAACACTATGGGTAAGCATACCAAGTACAAACAATTTGCTCGCAAAGGAGACAATTTGACACCATTTGTCTTGTTTCCAGAACAACGTTTCGTATTGTCTCAACCTTCCCGTTATATTCTGAGTTTCAAAGCTGACTAGTAGATTCAGAAATGATGCAAAGTTTCCGCATTCTCTCTCCTGCAACCTCGTAGTGAGCACAAATGTAAATCCAAAATATACGAAAAACAAAATTGTGCTCCTCTCAAACAATGTACGGTTATCAACAATAGCACGGTAAACACCAAACGCGCAGGCTAGGTAGATAATAACTTTGTTGTACCAGATTTGGCGGCTTAGGTATTTTAAATTTATTCTAAATTGTGGAATATTTCCATTCTCCGTTTTTTGGAATCTTAGTTTGTATGGATGGCACACGGGAAGTAGGTTGCCCATACTTACGGTTTGAAATACGAGCTGGATGTCGGAAACGAGATTAGTACTTATCAACATATTGATTGAAAATATGTCGATTCCACGGTAAATGAAACCACTTCTTGGATGACAGTGCGACAACATTGATTGACTGCTCCTTAAGCAGGTCTACTTACATGCGTTAACAATACACACTCGTGTAACACGAAACGGAGACATCCAAGCCGTAAAAAACTAACCAGTCTTTTGTCTGACTTTTGGACCTTTGGATCGTATTAAACATTGTATTTTGGCTGTCGAACCACCTACGTGCAAACCCTACAATCCAGCGTTTCATAAGAGTCTACATTTTCAGTGACACTGGTCATTTATGAAGGATATTTTGTTCAATTTGGTTTAAGCTAACCCGACAGAACTGCCGACAACGCTTTAAGGTTAATATTCCAAAGTTATGGAATATTGATTTTTCAATTATCACGAAGTAAGTAGTAAATTATATACGCGTTAAATGTTGAGAAACGGAGATGACCGTCATTTAATAAAAGTACCGTTCTTACAATTAGTTCAGGCATATGTGGAAAAAGCAACCATACACCGACTCGGTATCCCCACACACAATACAACTAACTGGTTTTTAACATGAATAACTTTTTCCACACTGGTATTGAATCATATTATTAATGAAATATACTTTCATTACCTGAGGAAGTGTACACAGCTTGATGTATGGCGTAATACTGACTAGGAAATTAAAGTGGATAGTCGTCATATAGCAGATTGGATATACTATCCTTGGGTTCAATTCAAGGTAACTTCCATGCTCTAGGGGATGATAAAAGGTGAAGAGTGTCAAACGTTTTTATCTATGCATTGGGTTTGAAAGCTGTAATTATTTACAATACAGTGATTACCCAACACCGATCAAGGGCAGTATGTCCCAAATCACCGTGAATGTCGCATGGGTTTCTTACGGAATATGTGATCATATAAACGCTCCACGCGGCGGGACTATGACATGCCTTGTGGAATATAACTTGGTTCCACAAGATGCATAATTGCAATAGTTCTGCCCATGTACTACACGGCGGTTTGTTTCAGTGGCATGTTTTCTGATACCGAGTTATGCTTGTGATCTTCTACGGAATGTGATAGTATGATGGATTTGTTTATGAGAACTGCTATTAAAATGTTGGTGGAAGCACCGTCATAATTGCCAGCAATTAAGCAGGTGCTACATGACTGATGACTGACGACGGGAGTGGCAACAACATATTTGTCCTCTAACATTTTATCGAATTTCATACCAGGTCAACAAATCACCTAATCGCGTAAGAACAATACAGTAGGTACACGAGTGATGCCTGAATAGGTATATTTGAATGTTCTGAACCCACATAAGTTGGAAGGTACTTGGAATAAAAAATTATTGCATCATGACGAGACAATATGTTGAAATAATCAAGCTTAAATGTGAGCTTACAAAAATATTAGTCGGAAGATGAACAAGGGTGGCTGATAAAACATGAGTAGCATATAGTAGGGGCATAGCGCTATGATCAAATTCAAAGTGGACATGGAAAGTAATTCATAAAATTGTAAAACTATATGCGCTAAACGGATTACTTAGGAACGCAAGCAACAGTTCAATTACAAGTGCATGTGTACATTCGAACATCCATAGTTCCATTAAGAATCAATCCAGACGTTCTTGACCAACATGCGACGATTTTTAGGATCATGTGTTGAGTACGGAAACCAAATTTTAGTATCCCGGGAAAATTGGCCACCAAATTGCGCACATCTATCATTGGGTCAATTTCCGAGCATGCTACTTGTGTAATCCCATAAACCATAAAAACAAATTCCATGATATTAAATACCCTATGTGAACAGGCATTAACTAAAGCATATATGTCCTTGATAAGCTTGATATCTGTAAAAATACTCAGGGTTGCGACATATCGTTGTAATTACTACATTTTGAAAATTTCGAGAAGTGCAGCCCTCAAAAATACTCATCCAAATTACACCTTACACAGCAATTTTTGTTATAACAAACATGGGCTCGCAACAAATTTAACAACTCTTAATATTATATAATATCAAACTGAAATATTTTTGTCGAGTTTTTCCAAGCATATGTTTATCCATAGATCAGATTAAACGTAATTTCACTATAATTTGTGACTTACGATTAGATCCTATCAGCACAATCCGGCAAATTTTCTAAAAATTGCAGCCTTATATGTTTCCTCGGCAATCCATTTCGGCAATGATTACAGTACAGCATACCGTTTCCGCAACCCGGCTATAATGTATAATTTTTATTAACTTTAAACCGAAACTTAATTTCCTCGGAAATCGTTTTATCCACAGAGTTATATGGATGGATAAATGAAGAAATGTCATATTCTAAATTAATCATTCGAATCACAATGGTGATCCTGGCGTACGAAATATTTCATGTTTTAAGAAAAAATTGCGAATAGAACATGTACACTGATTTCATGTCGACGACGTTTCTACGGCTACTCGAATTCACAGCTTTACTGGGCTTTCTGCCATTTCGATGGGATCGCAAACAAGGAAAGATATATATCCACGTCTGGAGCTACGCAAGAGTAATTCATAACTGGTCTTGGTGTGCCGCATACTCACTGGTAGTCCTTCCAAATCATATGTACGTCATTCACAATTCTCAAAAGAATCAAAACCTCAGCTTCGCTCTAATCATTTTAATTGGGGCTTTTGCGGCTTCCGTTATTCTTGGTGTAGTTGTATTATTTCACTCACTGGGACTTTGCCAGCTTCTCAACGGACTTTGGAAATTTCTTAGTCATTTCCAAGAAAGATACATGTCGTCCTACGATTTCAAAAATGATACTTTGTCAAATTTGCTCATTGAACTCGTTTCGGTGGCTGCATACGGAGTGTGCATTTGTGTAGGGCTGCTGACTGGATTAGACTCAGTGCTTCGGCCACGAGCCGCAGCTTATCTTCTCTGTGGCATGAAACCGCGATTTGTTACTTGGCCAGTGATCCTGATTGCCAGCGCCTGGTATACTAGTTTTGCTGTGGGATTCCTGTCTGCAGTTGGTTTATGCGCTTATTGCGGAATATTGCTATTCGTGTATACTTTACGGATAATCAGATGTGAAATGAGAATGAACCAATCTGTCTACAAGACGCATAACAAACTCAGATCCAGTCCAGTCAACCTAATTAACATGTGGCGTGCGATCGACATTTTGGTGAGAGTTGTCAACACGGAGCTTTTATTCGTTGTGGTATTCATTCAAGCTGCAATAACGATTATCATTATGATTGCTGCTGTGACGTTAAGATACCATTGGAACGGCACAGGATGGTTTGGAAGGTGCTTTCTGGTTTGCGCAGTTGTTTTTGGTGTAAGCTTTTACTCGATATTCCTAACTGTTGCTGGAATGTTGTACAGGGGTAGCCTTGACACAATACGTTCTTGGAGGCCAGAATGTTGGAGAAGAAAAAGCGATAGAATGTATATGGACAAGGTGAAACTATCGTGCTGCCCAATTAGCGTCGGCGACGGAAGTCGGTATATTATTCGGCCCATTACTGCACTCACGTTTATTAATAGTGTCAGTACTTATTCGTTTATTGTCTTGATAACATACGCTCAAATTATGTAATTGTAATGCTATTGTGCAATATACATTGAATTTGGAAGGCTGAAACACCGAAATAAATGAGATGACTATAAATATGACCTGTTTAAAAGTAAAATGATATGCATTTCATGACGTTTGCATGTATTTATATATATGTTGCTTATTCCAGACCATTTCAATTCACAATAAACTTACAAGTAAAGTAATGGAACGGTCCCCTCGATATTTTGATGACATTATACCTATTTTGAAGAGAATTTTCCGCTCATTCTGAATATGTCTACCTGAAACCCTACTTTTTTGATTTGGCTTCAGCACAGGGCAAAATATCTCAAAAGAATCAGCAAAATGTTTGTAATAAATGGTGTATATGTTACGTGTGAGCTGAAGCAGAAGCTGCATGTGTTCATGAATATTACACACATCTAATTTAATGTTGCTATCACTTGTTTTGTCAACCATAGGAATGATAGATCTTTCATTGATGAGACATCTAGCCAATTATTAAAGTCATATATATATAGAAACACATATAGGAAGTATATTCGCTTGCGCTACCAATTTTAGGATCAACGTTGAACTTATTATTTGGAAGCTAATTGTCAACGTTTATTTGTCATAATAATATTGGTGGTCACAACTAATTCAGTTTTAAACTCCTTCGAAACAGAATGTAAAAATTGTTGCAAATGATATATTACTGAATGTGCTTTTCATATTAACCTATGTATTTGAAACACTAACATAAGCTCCCCGAATAAATACCAGCCATTTGCTTACTGTTTTTAATTTTCCTATGTGAAGCTACAACAAAAATACGAAGTAACTAAATACATTAGAAACTATGATTTTCATAATTAAGTGTGATTAATAATGCATTCTAACAAAAGTATGGTTTTCAAATCAGTACGAACTCAATGATGTTAAAAGTCGGAAGTTCATTTCATCAAACCATTGTTAAACGGAAGTTTTTGTAGTAATTCGGACGCCTATGATTAACAAAGACAAATTTAAGTAGCATTGGAATATGTCAAAGAATAGCGTAGATTTTTGGGGTGATGTGGTAGTCTGGTGTGCTCCCAAGTTTTTGTGGCACCATTTGCCTTTGGCGTGATCTTGCACGCCGTCCTCATTTAGTTTATACGGTGATCTGCTTTGCACGTGCATTCAGATCACAAAGTACAAGTAAAAAGATGCTGGAGCAGCAGCACCGCCACCACAGATCCCCACACTCCTCTCTCAGATTCCGCCTCTACAGGCAACTCAAAATTGCTCTCGTCCTCTGGACAAATAATTATTCTTTGGCCCACGGCCGTTAATGTTCTATTAAATTTGAAACTGTAAATAAAGTTAAATCGTTCTTGTGTCTAGAATAACTACTGTGTCACTGCATCAAACTGATTCTGTCATCTAATCCAGTGAAACGAACCTCTTTTAAAACGCAGTCAGATAATTTGGGTAGAACTAGTGTGTGGTGACCACAGCTGCACTGATCATCATAATTTTGCACAGTTCATCTTTAAAATAGGCCCATTATTCTACATTGCTGGCGATCCTGCCAGGATTAGTGGCAGTTAAGTGACAATTATTAGTGCTTCTCACAAGAATGGCAGACAAGAAACCATCCGTTTCCGTCGTGGTGAAAGAGGAGGAGGAAGAAGAAACTAAAGACGAAACTACTGAAGAAGGAGACCCCTCCAAGCTCACCGTAAAGGATCATGTTCGTCGACTCAGCAACACTGAAGAGGGACAGTCGGAGAAACCCAAAACTCTAAAGAAAACGAAGACAACTGTAGATTATACAGTTCTTGTCGAAGCCCACAAGGACACCATGATATCTGCAGGATGTGAATTTGAGATAGAGCTCGAGAAGGAGTACCGTGAAATGGATTACGTTCACTACGCATGGCGTCATTACCACTCTCAATACAAGGCGTACCAAGAGGCAGTTCTGAAACTACAAGCACAGCTACTGAAGGATAAAAACTATGAAGAGGTCAAGCGTCTTAGGTACTCCGCCTCAATGCAAACAAAATCCCACATAAAGCACGAGTATGCTTACCAGAAAGCGTTACCACCGACAACGACGCCGCCAACGCCCTCAACACCAACGTCTCAAGCACATGCGTCAATTGATAATATTGCCAAAATGTTGCTGCCCAAACGAGAACTCCCACAGTTCACTGGAGACGTCAGAGAATGGCTAGCTTTCTGGGCCTCCTTCTCCGAAATAAATTCGGACTGGAGCTTATCAGATAGTGACAAATTCCACTTTCTCATCCAGTCGACAAAGGAAGGTTCGTCCGCCAGAAAACACCTCCGGAGTTTCCCGTTCTCTGGGAATAACTACAGGCCAGCCCTGAAGAGCCTGGAAGAGAGATACGGACGTAACAACGTCCTCATCAAGGTCTACGTTAGAGACCTCCTTCAACTGGTCATCGAGGCTTCTACAGGAAAGCCAGTTGATTTTGGTGACTTGGTAACCACCATCACCTCACAAATACGAAACTTGGAGTCACTGGGGGTTACCCAAGACAAATGCGCCCAGGTACTCTACCCCGTCGTCGAGTCGTGCCTCCCACCGGGCGTGGCAACGGAGTGCCATCTTTAAGGAAGAGCTCCCGGATCTTATCAAGTTCCTGCAATCCGAGGTGAACAGCCAAACCGAGCGTAACCTTGCTCACTTTCATCTCGGCGGGGGCAACAATAGCAGCAGAGGGGAAGGTAAACCCTCCAAGAAAAACAACAGCAGTAAAGAAGTACCCACCACCTCAACATTCTACAACAATAGCAATAACGGTGGTGCTGGAAAAGCCAACGGAAACAGCGGAGGTGGAAACAACAGCAACAAGCCTACGTGTGCTTTCTGTGAGAAGGGTCACTCCACTCTGGAATGTCGAACAGCTCTCGGCATGACCCTACAAAATAAAAGAGAAATTTTGAAAAGCAAAAATCACTGTTTCGTCTGCTTGAGGAAAGCCAATCACATGGCTCGTGAGTGCAGGGCTAAACCCAAATGCTCGATATGCTCACGTAATCATTTTGCTCTCATGTGTGGAAATCTGGACTCGGTTTTGGAAAAGAGATCGTCGACACCACAGAATCCCAAAGATATGGATGACGACCTGTTCGCTGCTCCTCCGACCCAATCGCCTCCTAAAACTCCACCCTCTACAACGTCGATGGCCAATCACTTCACAGCCACGGAAGTGCCACTGCAAACACTGGTCGTTACAGTTCATGGCACCAACGGAAGAAGCAAAGCTGTGAGAGCTGTCATCGATCCCGGATCCCAAAAATCTTATGTCCTCTCAAACTTGGCAGAGGAACTTCAGCTGAAACGAATGGGCGAAGAGGAAGTAGTCCACCAGCTTTTCGGCGCTGTCAAGTCAAAACTACAAAAGCATAATGTAGTTAAAATATTCGTAAGCGATTTAAAGGGTCATAATAACTGCAATTTTGACGTTTCAACTTCAGAACAGATAGCCGTCGACATTATCACTCCTCCGAACGGCCCATGGATGAACCAATTCGACAAAAAGGGGATAAAATTCACGGACGTTTACAGCACCAGTGAGACACCAATATCTCTACTAATTGGGAACGACGTTTCTGCTAGACTGACTACTGGGAGAAAATGCGACCTCGAGTACGGGCCCGTTGCTGTGGAGACGCTATGGGGTTGGGTTCTCTGCGGAAAGTGTCCTAGTAATCAAGTCAAGTCTACGAGCTCCATGCTCGTCACCAATCTTCTCAACATCGAAGGATTGCCACTCTCTGCCCTGTGGGAACTGGAAGCCATAGGGATATCAGATCCCACTGAAAGGGAAACAAAAGAAGAAATTGAAAGGGCCACACAAGCCCACTTTGATAAAACCGTCAAGCAACTAACAGATGGTAGATACCAAGTCTGCCTGCCTTGGATTATTGGAAGGAAAGAGAAGCTGTCTTCAAACTACTTTGCCGCATCAAAACGCCTACGGAGTCTCACTAAAAGTCTGGAGTCTCAAGGGTACCTTGAAAAATATGATGAGTTGTTTCATCAATGGAAGCTTGATGGAATGATAGAAGAAGTTCTCAACCCCTCTCCACCAAACGATAATGTCTACTACCTGCCTCATCGTGCTGTTATCAAGCTTACCAGTACCACAACGCCCATTCGTCCTGTTTTCGACGGCTCCGCCAAAGCTAGGGGAGCCCTGTCGTTAAACGACTGCCTGGACAAAGGTCCAAATACTCTGGAGCAGATTCCTCCACTTCTGCACCGTGTGCGCCTACGAAGAGTCGGAGCCCTTGCCGATGTTAAAAAGGCATTTCAGCAGATTGAAGTAGCTCCTGCCGATAGGGACTGCCTGAGGTTCCTTTGGTTAGATAACCTGAGCAGCAGAAATGAGAAAATATACCGCCACTGCCGGGTGGTCTTTGGGGTCACCAGTAGCCCTTACTTGCTTGGTGCCACCCTACAACATCATCTTAGCAAAGCAACTGGCAAGGACGCCGTGGTTGCCAAGCAACTGCTAAACTCAAATTACGTGGACAACGTTGTCCTCAGCCTGAATAGCCTGGAGGAAGCACACGAGTTTAAGAGAGCATCAACAGCACTCCTGTCTCCAGCACAATTTGATTTACGGGGATGGGAATTTGGGCCACAAGAAGACGAGAAAATTCTGCCTGTGCTGGGACTCTTGTGGCACGTGAAACAAGACACGTTGTCCTTAGACGTGTCAAATGTTGCCACCAAAATAACCTGTGAACCTTCTCTCCGCCATGTCCTCCGGTTGGTTCACTCTATCTTTGATCCTTTGGGATTTGCGAGCCCATTTACTATATTGGGGAAGCTGCTTTTACGACGCTGTCATGACCTGAAAACTGGATTAGATGCTGAGCTCCCCGATGATCTAAAGGATGACGTGCTTAAATGGGCTGCTCAAATTCCACTGTTGGCTGACCTGAAATTACCACGACATGTGGAGTTTGGCGAAAATAAAAATTACTCCATTAATGTCTTCTGTGACGCCTCATCCATGGCTGCTGCCACAGCTATTTATCTCCGTGTTGAAGACGCCTCTGGAATCCGCCTATTCTTACTCGCTGCAAAGTCGCGGGTTGCCCCGAAAAAGAAAGCAACCATCCCACGTCTGGAACTAGTGGCTTGTGTGCTGGCGTCCCGACTCGCCCACGGAGTGCTTGAAGCTATTAGAAATCCTGTCATCCCTGTCACATTCTGGTCTGATTCTGCCACTGCACTGGCTTGGATAAGGGGTACTGGTCCGTGGGGAGTTTTTGTCACGAACTGTGTGGCAAAAATACGTGAATTGACCGACATCAGTTCCTGGAGGCACGTTCCAGGGAAGCTAAATATCGCGGACCTGCCGTCAAGAGGATGCTCCGCCAAAAAACTACTGGAATCGCAATGGTGGGAGGGGCCACAGTGGCTCACCTCTCCTCCTCGCCAATGGCCAAGTTCAGAGGACACTCCTAACGACGACCTTGTGGATACCGAGCGGAAGAAAATAGTGACCGTCACCATGACTACAGCAGCAGCTCATCCTCTACAGGAGTTTCTCCGCTGTTCGGAGTATCCCAAGATTGTGAAGTCCCTGTCTTACTGGCTCCGCTTCAAACGAAACTTGCAAGAAAAATGCAAATCTCCAAAATCAGAAAAACATCAATCATCTAAGAAGAACGATATAGAGAAACCTTCAACTACTGAGATTGTGCAAGCTGAAGTAGTCCTCTTCCGATACCTGCAGCAGCATTTTCGGGATGAACCTGAAAACATTAAAGGGCTTAACGTTTTCTCTGATGAAGACGGCTTGTTACGCACTCGTACCCGGCTCTCCATTGCTGATGACCCTGGCTTCAACTACCCCATCTTGCTACCCGAGAAAAACGAGTTCGTATCAAGACTGATACGGTGGGAGCATAAACGACACTGCCATGTAGGCGTCAGCACGACACTTGGATTTTTGAGAGAGAAGTTCTGGGTGGTGAATGGAAGACGGACGGTGAGGAGCGTCCTCACCAAATGCTGGGTATGCAAACGTTTCTCTGCGCGGAGGTCAACGGTCTCTGAAGCTCCACTGCCCTCTGTCCGAACGGAAATGGGAATTCCGTTTGCTGTCACTGGAGTTGATGCCGCTGGTCCTCTTATCATGAAGGGAGGGGAAAAGGTCTGGATCCTTCTCTTCACCTGCGCCAATTATCGGGCAGTCCATCTAGAGCTGGTGGATACCCTAACTGCTGATGGGTTTGTAAGAGCCCTACGAAAATTTGCATCTCGTCGGGGTCGACCCAAGATCCTGTACTCTGACAACGCTCGGGGTTTTGTCGCTGCTGAAAAATCTCTAAAAAATCTCAACTGGAAGAAAGTCAAAGAGTATGCTGCCACATCAAGAATCGAGTGGCGGTTCAATCCACCCGCAGCTCCTTGGTGGGGTGGATGGTGGGAGCGCTTAATTGGTCTTGCCAAACAACTCCTCCGCCGTATTTTGGGAAAGCGTGTCGTTCATCGTTTGGAACTGGAGACTCTGCTGTGTGAAGTCGAGGACTCCCTCAACAGTCGTCCCCTTACTTACTCATCTGATTCTCCCGATGATCCGATCCCGCTTACACCTAATCATTTCGTCCGCCATGCGGGCACCCACTTCCTCCCGGAAGCAGATCTTCACGATGCGGCGGCCACCAGAGCCACATACAAAAAACTACAACACTTGAGAGAGGCTCTGCGTTCTCGGTTCCGACTGGAATACCTTGGCCTGCTTCGAGGTCACCACAACAACAAGAGCTCTTCTGAGCTGAAGGCTGGGGACATCGTCCTCATTGAACAAGACAACCATAAGCGACTTGATTGGCCACTTGGGGTTATCTTGGAAGCGATTCCTGGGAAACGAGGTGATGGAAAACATCGGCTTTTTCGTGTCAAGACGAAAAACGGAGAGATGCTGCGTCCTGCTCAGCGACTCTTTCTCATGGAGCAACACCTTGAATAAATAAAATATGATACTTGATAAATATGAAAATTGTAAAATGATAAAATTCTAAAAATATTTCTTACCTTTTGTTTATTAGTTACCCACCGGAGGAGACTGGAAAACCACTCTTGGGAATATGATATCTCGTGGTTTCCGGTCTTGTCTAAAGTTTATTTGATGTTCCAATCAGGGCCTTTATGACCTGATCGGAAGGTGGGAGTATGTCAAAGAATAGCGTAGATTTTTGGGGTGATGTGGTAGTCTGGTGTGCTCCCAAGTTTTTGTGGCACCATTTGCCTTTGGCGTGATCTTGCACGCCGTCCTCATTTAGTTTATACGGTGATCTGCTTTGCACGTGCATTCAGATCACAAAGTACAAGTAAAAAGATGCTGGAGCAGCAGCACCGCCACCACAGATCCCCACACTCCTCTCTCAGATTCCGCCTCTACAGGCAACTCAAAATTGCTCTCGTCCTCTGGACAAATAATTATTCTTTGGCCCACGGCCGTTAATGTTCTATTAAATTTGAAACTGTAAATAAAGTTAAATCGTTCTTGTGTCTAGAATAACTACTGTGTCACTGCATCAAACTGATTCTGTCATCTAATCCAGTGAAACGAACCTCTTTTAAAACGCAGTCAGATAATTTGGGTAGAACTAGTGTGTGGTGACCACAGCTGCACTGATCATCATAATTTTGCACAGTTCATCTTTAAAATAGGCCCATTATTCTACAGAATAGATGTGGGTAATTTTCATGAACACATGCAGCCTCATTTCCAGCTCCCACTTAACTCTCACAGCTTCCCAGTGATTACATACAAATTGCTCATTCTTTTGAGATAGTTGTGATGTGCTAAAGCCAAATCAAAAAAGTAGGGTTTTAGGTAGACATATTCAGAATCAGCGGAAGATTCTCTACAAAATAGGCATAACCATCAAAATATGGAGGGGACTTTGCATTACTTTACTTGTTAGTCAGAACGGAGAACCGGTTCATTACAAGTTCGAAGACCACAAAAATAAATCCAATAACTGTACCCATACACCATATATGAAAAACAACCTGTATATTTCCATGCATTGTTGTCTTTCCAACAACAGTTGCTGCGCTTTTAATTTTCCAGGTATTTCGTAGAATCCCAGACCACAGAGACCACAATCCGGAAGAGTAAGCTCCACTAAGGCGGCGAATCACTTTTGAACTAACGGGACCATAGAGCGAAACTTTAATATCGTATTGGATTACCGGGATTGTTCCAACGTGAACGTTTTGCGTCGAGTTCATCAACTTGGCATAATTCAATGCCCGGCGATGAGGCACTACAATTGCAATGTCGCTACATTTTCCAAGGTTTGAGTACAAAGCATAATCCAAAATACTTCTGAGGGCTTTGCTTTGAAAGCGCAGGAAATGTGCCTTTTGTTCCAAATTGCCGAACTGTATGTTGTTAATGCCAAGTTGCTTCGAGAACGTGGACAGCAATGCAGCCGCTTCTGAAACAATTAGAGTGTTTTCAATGATGTCATTTAGATAATCGTATAATTGCTTATTGCGGATATTATCATAACTCATGTAAGCCATATCACTATACAATAAAGTCGTTTCGTTACAGCGAACAACATTATTAAGTTGAGCTAATTGGCATATTTCTGCAAGTTGTAGTATGACCTGGAAAGACGTCGGGTCATCCAAAAACGCAATCTGGGTGACAACTGTGTAATTGTTATTTATCAAACTCATAATATCATCAATGGGCAATAGTTTTCTTGGAGCAATCAGATTCGTTATGTTCTTGTTCTTGTAACCGTTGCTGAGCACAATTGCAAATAGGGTGTACAAACCAAACATAATCCTAGCCGATGTAAATGCTCCAAGTTTTTTACCAACTGCTTCACTCTGTTCAAGTAAAATTTGTGCTACTTTGAAAACGTCCGCTTTTCCGGTTGCCGACAGCCGATGTGCAAACTTTACCAGTTTCGAACTGGCAGCAATTAATGTAAATGCTATGGCAATACATATCCAAGTATAACAGTCGAATACGCTGACCATCTGTTTGTAGTAGAATGAGCTGCGTTCGGCTACTCCGCAACTAATGAATCTAGTGGCACTAATTTCGTCACGAAAATACATTGGAAAGTATCCTGCACTGGCGTTTGTTAGAATGTCATGAAAATATAAATACGTGGTAATATAACGGCCGACTCTGTAGTGTTCCTTTTTCCCTTGTACACAATTTAAGCTCTGGTCCAGCGACAGAGTCGTGTAGTTATTACTAGATGAAATGAGTTCGAAAAAATTGAAGGCAATATTCAATTCATGGAATGGGTCCAGGTTCCCGGTTGGACATGTTTTGAATATCTCCAGTAGTCTGGCTTCAGTCTTTGAGAAAAGCCAACTGTTCATAGTCCACATTGTTCGACCTTCTCCTGATATGAAACTTGAAGGACTTGAAATTGCCGCGGGGTATATTTGCATTTCTCCACCGATAAAGTTAACGAATTTCGTTGTAGGTGCAATAGCATTGTTTTCAACAACGTTATAAATGGCATTCGTCGATGCAAATTGGTGTTGGTATTTGGAATATGTCAACTTGTGTACCCACGACTTAAGTACGGCAAGTTTAAAATCAGTTTTTAAATTACCAGTCATAACGAATATGTACAAGGTATCCGGAAATGCTCCAGGGAGAACGTTGCTGCCTTTCCAGTCAGAGTCGTCATTTGGTTTCCATATGGCTGGCAGACCTAAATCGTATAAGCTACTACCATGTGCGGTCCAAGGACGCAACACAGCTTCCGGTGGAAATAAGGAAACCAGAACTTGGCCAATCCACGACTTGGATTCCCGAGCAAATTTTCTAAAATTGATTGTGAGGCAAAAATTATTTTCCAAAAGGGAGGATGAACAATTTCCTTCTGGATCTAAATGGTTCTCATGGTTTCGTTTTAGGTGCGATGGTATCCAATTATACCATAGTGTTGCATTAATCAGCTGATAGCTGACTACAACGGTTCTTAGTATCATTGAAAATGCTGGAGGGAAAATGTTGACGGAATCAAAAGTTGAAATAATTATTAGGCTGGATTCGTGGATGTCATGTGGTATTAAATTGGTTAGGTTTATTGCACTCGACGATACAGAGGGCGGCGTTAAATTGTAACCCGTAGTTTCGAAATGTTTGCTGTATTCTTCTCGTGGAACTTCGAACAGGGATTGGTGCGAGACTGGAACGAAGAGCATACATACGTAGAAAATGAAAGAACCGCAAATATAATACATGACGAACCTTTCTCGGAAACCTTGACAACATTTACTATGTATGCAATCATATGCTTTTGTATCCATTTGTCATTTCAAACTAGGTTGATTTCCGTTTAATAACGACACGATCGTTTCTTCATGTACGCAATTTGGTTTCAGAGTACTGCACATCAAACTATTGACTGTTTTCTATTGATAATTTAGTTGACATTTAGGTTACGAGAATAAATGCTGGTTGGAAATTTACATCCAAATAAGCACAGCTAGTGCGGTAGCCGCCTTCGGTATTCATGCTTTTAAAAAACGCAAGTGCTCTTATTTATAATAAGGTTCGTCAAGTATTTTATTTTTCGGACAAACACATCATTATAAGCAAAGGTCTGCGTATTATCGGTTATGGCAATAGCAACGGAAAATGTTCCTTAGCGGCATATTACAGTTAGTGTTCAGGCGTTGATCTTGACGTCCTTGGAGCCCCACTGTACACCCAGATAGAAAGCAAATATTCACGTCCTAGACATTCAACTAACAACTAGGGTATCTAAGGTGACTACCAATACTTGTTTCATCTTGTTTTACTGGACAAAATCACCTACTAAAAATACCAACAAACAACAGGCATTTCGAGTGACGAAGCAAACCGAGAAATATATGAAACAATGGTAACCAAGTAGCTATTGTCATGTAGCATGTTTTGCGTTAAGATTTGCGTCTTTAATTGGAATGCAGTTTAGTTCCATGGACGTCGCGATTGAGCCTGAGCACTAACTGTAACATGTCGCCAAGGAAAATCAACGCTGCGCTATTGCCATAACCGATAATACGCAGAAGTTTGATTATAAGGTGTAAACATTTAAAATAGTATCTCTTCAAGTGTTTACTATATCTTAGGCGTGCCGAGAATGGGCATCTTAATTCTGTTACCCTAGTAACTAGTACCTAGTTCAATCTGTAATGACATGATACAACAGTGACTGTGTTGCTACAGTCCTTATTTGAATACACGCGGTTAGTAGATGCGACAAAACAAGTCTGGAGTGGATGAACAAGTTTCGATTGCACGGACTACTGTTAGTATTTTGTTTATTTCTTAAATCTATTGTTTCGAAGCTTTATGTGAGCGAAACCTTGTACTCAAATAAGAAACCACACACAGCCACACCAATTCCTGTCAAAAGTATAATAAATATTATGAATATATTTCCCTGCAGACTAGCGCTTTCAGGTAATGGATTTGCATCCGCATTAAACATACTTGTGGCTCCACTTGCAATTCTGGGCAGCCACGTAGTAATTCCTGATTCTGTTAGTGACCGAATTCTATCAAATAATTCCACGGACACATGATTTTCTATGTGAAAGGCTAAACTAAACCTTCCATAAACTTCATGCCCTATAGCCACGTGTTTTTGTCCCGCTCTGGCAACTTCTTTTGCCAATTCGTGGCATTGATTCTCAGGTAAAATAATTGCAGTTCCATTACATGCATTTAGATCCTTTTTATACCAGTTTCCCTCCCGTTCCCAAAATAAGTTTTTCAATCGTTCTTGAAACCTGTCCGCCAAAAACAACTCGGACTTTGGTAGAATCTTTGATCTTAGCAACTGATATATAGAGTCTCGAAATTGCGTAATTTGCACAAATACATTTGGATGGATTGTGGACGCATTTTCTAACATGCGGATTGTATGCAAATTTGCAGCTGATTGTATAGTTTCGTACATGGTGCGCATACTGGATATCTCAGATTCTGCAAAGAATCGGTTATTACAATGTCGTACAGCATATTTCTTCCTTTCGGCATATTTGTTATTGGAATGCGATTGATCGTCACAAGAGTGCACAAAGTGTGTAGTCCGGAACAAGGGTGTCAAATGAATCAGGTCAAGATGCAGCTTGAGATCTACAACTCTAGTAAGTATTCTAAAATCGGCGTTTTTTAGATGTTCAATGTTTTCGTATAGGAGGGGCTGGCGTGATGTGATCATGTTATATACATTGTTATTTTTGTACGCATTGCTCAAGACAAGAGCACTAAGGAAATAACAAGCCAGTGTCCACCGTAATGGCATTATTTTTGTCACGAAATCTGGGAATGGGTCACCTTGCTCAAGAAGAACCTTTAGTAGTGATAGCATGACATCATGCCACTTAATTTTGCACCAGCGGGGACCTCGTCGTCTTTCAATATTCCATTTATTTCTTATCGGAGCCAACGTAAGAACTAAAAGGGATGCTCCCACAAATAACCATATGCTAACATCAAAGACGTTGTAAAGTTCCTCAAGAGGAAACGATTGTGTTCCTCGGTGTCCTCGGGGACGATTTCGGCAGTCCATTTCAGAAACAAGTTATTAGGGAGCATGCTGTACGCTTTCGAAAGCTCTGAGATTTTAGCATTCCCGTTTTCACAAACTATGTACTTAGCGTCTCGTATATATCCTTTGCTTAGGAAATATGTTCCATTAGTAGACAGAGTTAGTATTAACTTTGCGACGGAATATGAAAATCTATGCTTAAGCCTCGTAGGGTCAAACATCATGAATTTCCAATGTTTTTCGGTGTCCCGGAAGCAATACAAAATATGAGTTGATATACTGTATATCTCTTTATTAACATACTTTTCCATGTATGTGTAAATTCGGTCTGCCCAGAACCCGTCAAATGGTAACCTTAGATATCCCGATGTTATTAAAGTCTCCGTCTTCAATTCAGAATATTCGGCGATATTCCATCGCCGAAGTTCTGAATTATTTTTGTTTTTCAGCGGCAAAAATAACGAGACTTGAACAACTTTGTTTATTTTATTGCGAACGATGGCGACCAAGAATATCTCGTAATTGGTGTTTGGTCCTTTGAGTTCCCAGAATGAATAAAAGCGATTCCGCAACACCTTTTGCATCCACATGTATATGAACAGATTTCTTTTATCTTTGGTTGTCTGATTCTCGCTTCGAAGAACGACGCTGAGTATCGGAGCAGAAGCGCGCAACATAAATGTGAAACTTGTAGTTTCCTCGTATCTGAAGACAGTTGTGTAGAAATGCGAACGGTCGGATAATATTCGATCTGGTACAAACATTGCAATGTGAATTACGGAAAGCCAAGGACGAAAGGAGTTGCTGGCTCGTAAGAAATCTATTCGTAGGCATGCATCCACGTCGGAAGGGCGCGAAGATAAAACTTTCGCTTTTGCACAAAATCTCTGTCGGAAACGCGAAATTTTTAACTTCCTCAAACTTTGCGGTATGAATAAATTTTCGACCGGATATCTTACCGATGTTAGAAAATCAATCATCGGGTTTCTTATTATTACTGGCTGTCTGAGTCCTACTACGTCTACGTTACGGAAATTTGTCAAAACTATGAAGGGTTTTAATGAACGAAGTGGAGCTATTAATTGGGCCAGATTATCAGGCCCTTTGACATTGGTTATTCCGGAAATTTGACAAACTAAATGCCCGATGACTGTTTGCATAATCAGTAACCGTTTTCCGCGTCTTGGGACCATTTTGTACTCAATCTTGGAATCATGTAATATCTTGTTCTGTCAATTCGTCTTTCCAGAGCTTTAAAAGCCATATACTCTGTTTACTGTAAATAGTTGCTACTGTAACTGAGGACATTAGGACTTATTTATGAACTTCCAGACCAACATGTAATTTTGCACGAGACGACATAATGTGTTCTTACGTCAATTTTTTCTACTTGACCTTCTGTTGGTATGATAATAGCTGACTACGTGACGCTAGCAATTATCCCAACGCAGTAATTTAGTAGTAGGACGATGAAGGATAAATTGCCAGGCTAGATACGAGTTTACTAAAATGCTGTCATGTTCCTCCGTTTTACAATGTATTTCTCCACAGCAACTGGATGTTTTCCGTACACATGTATGCTCTGAACCTTGAATTTTTGCTACTAAAGACTTCCTGGGAATCCGGCCTTGTACCGATTACATAGTGTATGGCTGCAATATATTTATTTCAGTAACGGTTGCCCTTTGCCTTAAATTAACACTCCATAATATCCATATACTGGTACGATTACATCTGATCCTTTAAATAATTTGCTTATAAATGACAATGTTGTGAATGGATTAGGTTTTATAAAGTTTACACAATATTGTTGTAGCTGCAATGAGCATGCTTTCAGTATAATGAACTATTGAACTGACTGTCCTCTGGGGTCGGTCCAAGTTATCGGTTTCTTGAATGGATGTGAGTGATGATGATACTTATGCTCCGAAAAGATGATTGCTCTACGACCAGAGTATATTCCAATTGAAGAAACTCCATTACGATTTTATTGGACAATTCAATGGTTGATATAGACAAAAGTATAAAGAAGTAGGAAGAATTCAGAGGTTGAGTTAAAACCGGTTTTTGAGGTGTTTTCCAATTACAAATTACGTAAAATAATAACACATATAGTTGAATAATTTATAGAGTAGGAAATTGTTAAAATAAAAGATTGATAGAAAAGAACATGTTAATTATGTGCAATATCTACGGTGCAATGTGCAATTATGGCGTACATATTTTCACAATAACTCAACAGTATTGATTTTGAAAATATTTCTGCTCAATAAACAATGTTTTAAGGATAAGCAATCAAATCATGTCACTGCAAGTATTCTGCGTGCGATCAGGTACACTTGAAACGTTCAACAGTTTTCCCAATCCGCTAGTTAAAATACGCTTATCAGATTTTTCAACGTTCACATAGAATAGAGTCCAACTCTGAGCGCATTAATTGATATTAGTCATTCCATCGATTGATAAAGCGCATGAAAGTTACTATTTATTTTGAACCTGTTAATGCACAAAATATTCCACAACGACTTTGTATGACACAGAGATTACGACTTATTTGCGATATTGAGCGATTCTAAAATCTTCCGTGATATTAGTTCGATAAGAAGGTCATACATCCGCAATATAACTGACAATCAATTGAAATCAAAAGTTAATTTCTATATTGAAACAAGAGAATGTGAAGTAGTAGAACCCATTGAATTCGTTAACGTCATCGGTTCAACATTGTAAATCTACAATGCGAAATAAATAGTATTATTTAGTTGCAAGCAGTGCCCATGAGGTTCCTCCAATGACATCGCGAAAAAATACTAAAACATTTACACGACCCACGAAAAATTTTGTTCGTCATGTTTGCGTTGCATATTCTCCAGATCATTATCTTCAATTACCGTAATGGTAACAATTGTCTAGTAAATGTGTATACAAACAATTTGGAGCACTGGCGTATTACAAGGCGTCAAAAATGGTCCAGTAAGCTCTGTAACCATCTTGTTACTTGTACCAAGCAGATAAAATATTCGTTGGAATGTTGTCATGTTATAGCTTAAGTAGGTAGTTAACATACACGGCATCTTGAATATTACCGGCAAAATTATATTTTTTATCCATGTGGGCTGGGAACCGTTGTTCACCTCGCTATATTACTTTCCTATGGTATGACAAACATTTTCGCAGTTGCAGTTTGAAAAAATCAATATAAATTAGGCATCCCGCAGAAAAAAAGATTATATTGCTATGAAGTCTCCCTATTTTAGATATTTTAATTTTAATCTCTGGACAGGTGTTTTAATTAACTAATTGCAATTTTCACCTGAGCATTGAATAACGTCAAACTTACACGCGCCGAATATTGCCCTCGAAAAAGTGATCAATTATTCAGTTGGCCATAACTGGCTCATCCCATTTGCCATAAAACGCGATAGCCTATATGATTCTGGACTACAACGTTATGTTTCAAAGTATAGGTGCATATTAACCTAACAACTGTTCAGTATTCTTTGCTATAATCATCTGTCGCCACTTACCGAAGCAACTAACATGTTATAGTATATTTCATCATGAATAGTGAATATATTGAACATTTTTTTCAATAGCCGCTCCACGCTCCAGTCTGCGATGCTAAGTATTTCAAGAACTATTATACGAGTCAACAATGGACTTTAAATGGTCTACGATTCCAAACCAAGCTAAAATAAGACATTTGTTGCGCTCATGTAAGTGGGGAATCGTGCTACGCTTTCCAATGACTCAATAAAGACATCTCACCACCAGAAAATACAATACTTTAAAAACATTCAAATCAGAAAATTCTCAGGTAGTAACACAGTCTTCTCAAAATCTGAGAAAAATTGGAACCACTCAAAATGGGCCGACATTACTGCAGTATCATCGCTCCAACAATATTTAGTATTTTAGCATGTATAGCCAGTCACAACGCAAGAAATTTGCAACTGATACCACTGGAATTTAACGACGCTAGCATAAAGATAGATTCCAAGTTTGCCCTCATGCGCAAACATTGGATGGATGCCATTTCCCAAAACCGCCACGAGCCATTGCAAAATCTCAACGAGCTATTAGAACGGATCCAAAGCACCCACACGTTCACGGTAATTAGCAACTACTTGGGAGTGGACCTTGGTGAGCTAACACATCCCGTTGTTGTGCGGAAACCGATCCCATTTGCGCTAATAGTAAACAGCAGCTTTCGTCATCTCGTTTGGCATCGGAAACCGTTGCCCTTCTCAAACACAACATATGTGCGACACTTGGAAATTTGCGCAATTACCCAAATGTATCATGAGAATTTGGCCCACCTGACTAGAGATCACTGTCTATCGTTGGATTACTTACATATGTCAGCGTCCAGCAAACAGTGGTATGAGGTCATTGACATTGACTTATACTATCCCATTAAGTTAATGGCAACCGGATACTATAACTACATGCTCGTGTTTCGATACAATAACATGACGTACCACCATGAGATATTCTTGCCCACTTCCGCTCCGATCATTCATGTATTGATCGGTGCCGAGCATAAACTTTCTGATGACTTCCAAAAGTCACTGATTATGTGGTCGGAAGCAAGAGTGGCAAGTTGGTCTCTGTATGGCAGACGTGGACTGACAAATTCCCACGACGTGTACATTTACATGTCTGTAGAATTAAAAAAGCAGAGGGTACACGTAGTCCAGTTTATTTCCTACTGCTCTAAGACGCGTTGCTTTATGACACGGTTGCTTACGTCGTCGGAACTCTTTGAAAGGCTTTTCAATCTGGACGCAATCAAGTCCGGATTATTCTCTGCAAAAAATACGCAACTAAAATGGCAACCATTTTGGGTTACTTTTTTGGATCCACCGATGGTAAGAGGCGTGAATGGTCACATCGCAAGTTGCAATTCTTTATCTCTTAATCAAATTCGTATGGTGGTAAATGACAAATTTGAGCGGCTAAATCTGGTAATCGCGGCACAGCTTCAAATGATGATGGGAAACTACACCTTCTATATGGGTTACAATCGTTTCTGCCAAAATGGGAAAATTGTAGAAAACAGCAACGTGTCTACGAAAACGATTTCACGCGGCTATATTCTTCATTTTCAAATAAGAATGGAGATATCAAATAGTGCAAGAAATGACATTCAGAAGCATCACAGTCATCTGATGGTATTTCAAAATCCGTTAATGGATTTCAGAGTTGTTGCTTGTGGACGAAGAGGTTTGAGCAAACTCCCGTTCGAGGAGTTGTTAAACGTTTACGACATTTACGTTTGGATAAGCATCAGCACCATGTTTACTATTGTTGCTGCGAGCACGGCAGCAGTAAATTGGGTCATTAACACTATTGGCACGTCTAAACTCATGCCAAAGATCAACATTTTGGAACAGCTAATTTGTCTTTTGAAGGGGCTGCTGGAGCAGGGTGACCCATTTGCAGCACGAGCAATGGTTACGTCGTCGCTCCGATGGATTGTTGCATCATTCCTTTTGGCAGCACTTGTGCTAAGTAACGGCTACAAAAACAACAACGTTTATAATATGATTGTTCCTCGAGAGCCACTTTTCTACAAAACGTTTCAGCAGCTGAAGCAAGATGCGTTTTCCATGTACACCAGGTCAGTTTCGGTTAACATGGCTATATATTACCGTAACGGCCAAAAAAGATCAGTATGGGGGTTGCATGAATTTGATACAAACTATTTCGCACTCACGTCAGAGGTCATGGATACATTTATTAAATATAGTATCAGCGGATTACGACATGAAATGAAGGAACTACGCAATTACTCTAGGTTACATCCAAATGTCACTGATTTGATGCAACATTATTCTTCCGGAATAGCACCATTACTTAGGGCGTTTCATCCTTGTCCGAGGTTTGACTTTTGTATGGACGATGCAAACGAAAGAATGCTGGAAGCCGAGCTTCTAAAGCTGATACGCGAAAAGGAAAGCAAATGGTTGGAGAATGAACTTAAAACTTGCAACAAAAGTGCGGTCGTTTTACCAGAATATCTTAGTTCATCGGTTTCGCGAAAGCTGAGACGTGCTCAGGTGTCGTCGGATGTGTCCGTTATCGACGACGTGTTCGGTAAAACCAATTTCAATGTCGACATGTTCGGTTATACTCCACCGTACTTTCTCACTCGGTTAAGTCGTATTCGGGAATCCCATCTATTCCAGTGGTCGCTCAGCATAGTCCATTCTAACCACACGTTAGATGCTCAAAATTCACTGCCTCCGAAGCCTGCTTCTATGAAAGGAAATGCGAGCTTGATTTTCATTGTACAACTGGTTGGTCTAGCAGTGTCTACTGTGTGTTTTTTGATAGAGACCAGGAGCAAAATTTTTCGCTTAGCAAATTGCATCACAACATTTACAATAACTGCGATTTTGTCTGTGTTGAGATATACATGTTTTTTAATTAACGTTTCCTGTAGAAAGATGGGCATTTTCTTACACAATATTACTATATAATGATAAATTGAAGTAGTGTCTATTATAATGTACGTGAATGTATAATTGAGAACGCTAATACATGTCATTATAAACAAACGTAATCGAGTCTTTCTCCTTGCTCGTACCTTAAAGAAAGTATTATTAATGTTAAATGTTGTATCTCCAGTTCCTGCGAACACTCATTTTTTTTATTTCCATACGTGTATACCTAAAATTAAATTTATCGTGTAGTAAAAAATGTAAGCTGTGAAACGTATGTAATTTAAATATGCAATTATGCAAATAGTTTTAAATAACTGCGTACTAAAAGTTAATTTTTAAGATATTTTGTTGGAGAGAAGTGATTGTAAAAATTATCATTTGCTGATGTGACACCCCTTGACGAATTAAATTGGGCATTTGTTATAGTATATCACTTTTCATTCACGTTCAATTACTTGAATAAACGATACTCTCAATAACGAGAAGATATACTAAAAACGTCTCCACCAAGTCATCACGTTTCCCAGCTCTAACTTTGCAATCTCAACAATTGCTGGCTGATATTGTCTGAAATTCCCAACTATTATTATTGCTGGCAATATTACTGCTTCCAAAATGAAAAGACGCATTGCTGTATTCCCAAGCGCATAATATATATTTGTGAGCCATGTCGACTTTTGAGCGGGTCACAGTAAACACTTTGTTTTTGATGGCAGAGTTTTTCCCAACTCAGCATTTGCGCTCTGTTGTTTCTATGTCAAGTTCAAAGCCATTGTTGCACCTCCCTCACAACCAATAGTTTCAAATATTTGCAATCAATTCAATATATCACAATTACGAGGGAATCACATGTATGTTTCCATATTATAGAGCTATTGTTTTCGTTGTTCTTGGAACGAAATTGTACAAGTTTGAAGTAATAGTTTCCTATGATTGCAGTATAAGAACATAGGACAAGATTTAGAACATGTCCCGATATTAGTTCAACTTTTTGGTAACGCGCATATTATCTACAGCTTACATTACAGTCTTTAGAAAGAACTGGGATTAGGCACATGAAATGTATGAACCAATCACTGACACGCTGTATTGGAATATTAACGGCTAGTTTCAAATGACGAAAATTCGACCTTGGATTTGTTTACATACCAACTCAAAAACTGCAAATACTACTGCAACCACTAAGCCAATCAGCCATATCTGAAATAGCACATGTATGTTACCGTACATTGTAGGCTTACTGACCGTTATCACACTTTTCACTTTCCAGCTATTTCGTAACATCCCTGACCACAGCGACCAGATTCCAGATGCGTATACTCCACCAAGACGTCTCATCACATTTGAGCTTATGGGACCGTTTATGGAAATCTTAACATCGTACTGGATAACAGGTTTTGCTCCGACATGAACGGGTTGTGTCGAGTTCATCAATTTTGCATATTTCAATGCTCTTTTGTGGGGTACCACAACTGCCACATCGTTGCACTTTTGTAGCTCTGAAAACAGCGACGAGTCGAATTCATCTCTAATGACCTTGTTTTGACGTCTTAGATAATTTATTTTTTCTTCCTGGTCGTTAAACTTTGTTTTTCTAAAACCAAGTCGCTTTGAGAAGTCGGCTAACAATCGGGCTGCGTTTGGGACAATATGAGAATTTTTACTCACATTCCATACATAGCGATCTACCTCCTCATCAACGAGATTAAAATATCTCATAAAAATTAACTCGTTGTACATTATTGCTTTGTGGTTACATGTAATTAAATTTTTTAGCTGCATCAAGTGACACTTCTCTAATCCCCGCAGTATACTTTCAAATTGGACGGGATCGTCAAGAAATGCAATCTGGTTGAATATAGTAAAATTGTTAGTAATCAAATCCAGAATATCATCCAAAGGTAACATCTTCCTTGGTGCGATCAAGTTGGTTATATTTTTGTTTTTGTATGCGTTACTCAGCACAATTGCTAAAAGTGTGTATAAGCCCATTAGCAGCTTGGTGGAATGCTGGGTAGCCAACCTCTTGGATATTGCTCCACTTTGCTCAACTAAAACTTTGGAAATCTGTAAAATTTGAACCAGCCCATCAATCCGCACTCCATTCGCAAACCCTGTGAGTTTTGCAACAGTAACAATAGCTGAAATCATTAATCCGATCGATATCCAAGTGTATCCGTCGAATACGTTCACCATTTCCCTGTAGTAAAATGAACTTCGTTCAGCATTTCCACAACTTATGAATCGGGTCGCCCCAATTTCGTCGCGCATAATTATTGGAAAATAATCTGAGCTTGCATTTGTTAGAATGTCATAGAAATACATGAAGGACAGAATTATGTCTTTATTATGAATTTCCTTCCTTTTGCCGCGAGAGCAGGCAAAATGACGTCCCCCAGACGGTGTAACGTAACTGTAATTTGTAGATATAGCTTCCACGAACTTAAAGAAAATATTGGATTCCATGTATGGATTCAAGTTTACGTCAGGGCATGTATTGAATATTTCAAGGAGTCGGGTTTCGGTTTTTGAGAATAGCCAACTGTTCAATAGCCACATGGTACGAATATTCTCTGACGAACTTGATGCGGTCGAAATGGATATTTGCCCATCAGAAATGTGCACGAATTCTGCTTTTGGTCGCATGCCATCATATTCCACGACTTGCCAAATTGAGTTTGTCGATGTAAAATCGTATCTGTATTTGGAATTCGATAATCCACGTATCCATGACTTAAGTAGATTACGTTTTACATCGGTTTTCAAACTGCGACTCAGAATAAATATATGTAGAGTGTCTTGTTGCATTCCTGGAAGGATGTTGGTGCTTTTTCCCTCCGAGTCAATGTCAATTGTCCATATTCGTGGCAAACCTAAATCGTCAAATGGGGCATTCTCCAACCAATTTGGAAATAATATTGCCTCTGGAGGAAATACGGAAATATGCACTTGACCGTTCCATCCATTTGCTTTCAGCGATAATCTTTTGAAGTCAATTGTCAGACAAAAATCATTATCCAATAATGAGGACGGACATGAACGGTTTTCCTGTCCATGATTTATTTGTGTTGGTAACCAATGATAGTCGCTGCATGTTGAATTATATAGCTGACAACCAATCACAACGGATCGTATTATCATTGGGAATCCTTGCGGATTGATGTCAACGGCTTCAAAATTTGTAATCACAAATAAGCTTGACTTCAGTACGCGACCCACAAATATATCAGATACGTTCAATATACGTGTCGGCACATTCCGTTTTGTAAAATTGTAGCCAGTATCTATGAAATGATCAATATATTCTGCTTTAGGGATTTCTACCCAAGCTTGGTGCGAGAATGGGACCAGAAGAATATAAATGTGGAAAGCATAAAATATGAATATATTGCAAGACATGGTGAATTTGTTTCGAAAACCAGCATGTAAATTTCGAATCAATTTCGATATTATTTTTCCAAATATTGTAAGTATCGCGAATTGTGTTGCGTACAGTTTCCACTAAATATATATCAAATTGATATTCACGGTGTATCAATCTGCTTTATGACTATGCGTCCAATAGAAATGGTTAATCCGTTCTGTATGCGATGTATCCGAAGCAGGGAATCAATCTTGAAAATATTTATGCTTAATAAATTAATAAAGTTAATGTGTACCAATCATATCAAGTCACTGCAAGTGTTCTGCGTGCGGTCAGGTATACCTGAAACGTTCAACAGTTTTCCCAATCAACTAGTCAAACTGAATATATCTGTTCTCTCATGGTTCAACGTACACAATTGACAGAGTTCACCTTAGCGCGTATTCATCGATATTGATCATTCCAACGATTGATAAAACATTGAACGTCTATTACGAAATTAATTTCGAAATTGCTCATGTACAAAAAATTCCACAACAACATTAAGTGTCATCGATTGCAATTTATTTGCGATACACAATATTACTAGATGTTATTGTGACATAAAATCAATACAAAGGTAATGTAGTAGCAACTTAGCGGACCATAACTTCAAAGTCCATTTCGATATTGAAACAAGTAAATGCGAATCAGTCATTCATTTGTGAAAATAAAATCACTGGAATTCCTTTATTACCTCGATTCAAGACACACATTTATTTTGTGTTAACAATATTCAGGCCAACATTTCTAGACGATATTATTTAAGTTGTCAAATCAAAGTGAACAATATTATTTAGTTGTAAGCAGTGCTCTTGTGGTTCCTCTAATGACACCACGAAAAAATACCAACACATTGACACGACCCACTACAAACCGCTTTCCATAAGAGAGTAGAATCGGCTTGCATGACCTTGCAAACTTTCGCATTACCTTTCTTTCTAGCGCTGTCCCGTTCCATGTACCTCCTCGCCAACTCATCAGAACTTTATTCCCACGAGCAAAAAACTCTCTGCCGAATACCAGAACGGCTGCCCAAAATCCACCAATCATAATTGTTCCAAGCCCCAATGATGCTTTGGTAGTTATATGCAATGCATGCCAATAACGAATCAGCACAAAGTTTTGATACAAGACGGTTACCATAAATGTTCCGTTTAGTAGTAATAAAAATAAACCCATGAAGCTCATTGCGTATTCGTGAAGAATCTGAAACGACCGATAAGCGTTCCTAAGATTTTCCGCCCTTCTTAGTGAAGAATCCGTTAAGTATTGTCGCTGTCCAAGTCGCAGCTCTCGTGTGAACAATAATACGAAATATACCAAATATGCGATAACAGTGCTAGCAACTACTGCCAAGTTGGCGCCAGCGGCAGCTATGAAATAAAGTTGAGGTAGCGTCACACAAACCTGAACTGGTAGAATGAAATATTTTGCAGGTATGAGTGGTCCGATAGATAGTGCTCCCCTTGGAAAGTAGGTAACATAGATGCAAAGCAAAACGTTTAAATTCATTCCACCGGAAATAAGAAAAATCATTAGCAGATCAATTATCTTGTTTAACCGGTATTTGTCAGGGTTAAATCCGGGCATGTATGTTCCTGCAATAAAAATGAAAATAAACTTTTACGCATAAATATTATATCCGCTAGGAAAAGAGTATTGTCACTTACGGTGAAGATGACGGAAAAACCCAAACGCACCATTCAAGAGATTGACGGCCTCTTGCTCGTACCAAACAGGTATCCCGTACACAATAACGCCCACTGAAACCAGCAGCCAAAACGCCAGGGATAGATGGAAATCGTTGATTTCCCGATCATATCCCAACTTCAAAGTAAGACCGAGACGGATGATGGAATAGCAAACGAAACACACAAAGTTGTTCCGAACCCAGGGCTGCAGCGCAGACACGTATACAAAAATCTGCCGTTGATGATCATACCGACGGCAGTTGGCCCTTAGGAATATTGAAATGGTGAATGGGATTGACAATATAAAGTACATCCGAGAACTAAGCATCTTTGGTGAGCTCAGGAAACTTTCTCCTCGAAAACCTTTATCTTTAGGATTCTCAGCCAGGTAGTGTTCACGGTATTGTGCGTCAATTGCGAGTTTTTTTGCGTAAAGTACAACTAAAAATAGTTTTCGTCGGAATTGCAGCTATTATTGGGGATTTCTCGTAATATGTTTTGCATGTTACATATGTAATAGTTCTAGAATTTTATTTAACTGGTGGTAGCAAATCGCACTCAATTATCCGTCGACAAGATTTGGAGATGTAACGGAATGATTTGAAATTGGTCGATTGCTACATAAACTAGATATCGATGCGATGGAACGGGGAAGAGCGGGGTGGTGTAATACCATTTGACTATGTCCCGTATATGTCCTCAATATTGAAATTACAATACAAACATCATATTCAATTTGCGCTTGTTTTTTGTGGTAAGCGGAAAATTGTCTGGGAAAGCCAAACGATCATAATTTTTGGAACAAAAATATGGATGACATAATCGCAACTTCCCATAGCGAATAATTGAGGTTTAATTCCTTTTCCGTTTCCTTTCACATGACCCTCATATCAAATACCATGCACTAATTACGCCCATAACATCCGAGGAAAACTTGGAATCAATTTCGTATTGATCTATATAAATAAACGTATTGGAAATACTACAAATGTTGTTTCAATGTGATTTTCTCTGGATACAGCAATACAAATGCGCACACAGTCATTTTCTGTAGCAAAGGGATATATGGATTACGTTTGCATTGGATTATGCCGCGATTGTGATCATAAATGTAAGGTAATTCGAACGAGTTACGCGTCAACTTATGTAAATAATTACAGGTAAATTATTTATAAAGCATAGTTTATTTCTAAAATATATTTTCAACTGTGTTAATGCAGTATCCTTACAAAAAAGGACCTTACAACCTGTACATAAAGGCTGGGCCATGGAGCGGACAGTTTCGAAATGGGTGCCATTTAATAGCTCGTTATTAATAGACCAAAAGTGCTGCTGGGAATGAGTCCCTAAGTGCTTGTGTAACAGCTGTAGTAGGGATCAAAGGTCTAATAAGGAATGCATGCAAATCGTAGTTAAGAAATATTAATTTCAACATAACTGGGGTCAGCGTGGTCGGACAATTACTATTCCACTACCGATGGATAGCCCTTACAAAGACAAGTAAATTAGAGTCTTGCTAAAGTAACCATATTGCTGTGTATGGCTCTGATATACCTAAATTTATTAGCTGCAAAACAGCATGTTGAAGAAATCAAGTAAGTTTAAAAAGTACCAATCCTATGGGAAAAGGTGATACAAAGCCTATAGTCAAAGACAATCTTTAAGGCTATGGTGAAGGGTAATATCAAGCCTATAGTAGAGGGCTATACCAAACAAGAACATGGCCCAGACCCCATTTGTAGGTAATAAGGTCCTTTACAATAATAATAATTGCTTTTCTTCCACCAACTTTGATACAATAAACTAATACTTCGTATATGCCCGAATCAACCAGCTAGAAATTGTCACGCCTTCAACTGGAGTGTTGACAAAATTTCGTCAGGATTATATATTGAAATGCGAAAGGAAATTAATTTTACACTTTCAACATATTGTTTCGTTGAATACGTGCCCACACCTCTTTTCAATTATACAAGTGTAAAGAATGGGTGTACTATCACAGTCGCAATCGGGATCTAGGTGATGTATAATTCCACTACTATACGGAATTAGTTGAAGTGAATTACAAGATGCTGGGCTTACAGCTTTGAATTATGCACAGACAATAGACACAGCAAAAAAGTAGTAGCAATTGTCACTATTATAGGAACGTCACAACGTATTAAGTCATTATGATAGAAAATAGCGTGGTGGTGCCGCAGGAACTGTTTTATTATCTACTAGTGTCTCCATTTCGTTTGGTGAAAGGTCCCGTAAAAGAATATCAGTCCGCAAAATCAGAGGTCCACTTCATCAAATCCCGCTTCCTACCACAAAAGTTTATCTGTGGAACGCTGACAATATTGTGCATTTCCTATTTTATGTTTATTCAGAAACGAACTTGGTCCGCTGGCGGTCAAATTCCCATGATATATTTTGAGTACATCATAAGCTACACTTACAACGTTCACATCATTCTGTTCATTAAGTTATTTTGGCTCGATCAGAACGAATTGGTAGATTTTTTGAACACGCTGAGAAATGTCAGCATTGACTTGAAAGTTGGTTTCTGTCTATACAGGAATAAATATTATGTTCGATTGATATGCGTCATGTTTATACTTTTGTCTATCCAATCTGCATTTCTACAGGTCAAAGTTGCTAATGTGCCAGAGAAAGTTAAAATAGTTGCTTACGTATCCTGTATTTATACAACCCTAATTAGTTGTCACGGAAATGTTACCTTGCTAATGATACTACTTGCTTTAAGAGATGTAGCAAAATCATTTTCCCAGTTTGTCAAGCAAAACCAGAATGACGGCTCTCTGAAGCACCCAAACACACTTTGGGGTGAACTTGACAGAAAATTCGGCAACATGAGACAACTTGCCGATAAGGCAAATAGGCTACTGGGTCACATTGTGACATGCTCGATTTTTGAATCGGTACTTTACCTAGCCATGGGAACTGAGCATGCTTTTGTATCTGATGGAGTTTATTCCGACTTGTCCGCTCAGTTGGAATTGGTCTTCTACTTTGCAGCAACAGCAATTAAGCTGTTGATGATGGTTCAATTCTGTGGCTACGTTGGAGAGCTGAAGAATTGGCTTGTAGTTACGGAAAATAGAAAATTGGTACTACCACCCTCGGATGCCGGCGTAGTGATTGGTCAGATCGACACAGGTGTAGTGTCAATCAAAGCGAGCAATATTTTCCCGATCACTTATGGAACTGTGGCAAGCGTAAGTATCGTATTTAAAACTAGGTTTTCACATAATGATTTTGCAAATTATATAAGGATGTGCCCATTATAATAATTATTTCAGATAATGACCACGGTGGCGACATACTTTATCATTTGCGTCCAGACGCGTTATTCCAATTAATTGAATGAATTAATGTAATTGGTACACTACGGAGAATACTAACCACGCAGTAGTCGTGCCTTTCCCAGGAATTTATTATGGTAGTAATAATACAGTACACAAGTGTATGCATTGTTTTAGCTGGTGGTATTAACCAATTGGATACACGTAAATTGAGTATTAAAAGCTTATATCACAGGAAGCAATTGGAGGTGATTTGCACTTACTTTATAGGATTGAAGATTATAAAACAATTATAGTTATATTATACCACATAGATGTTAAGAATTGAATTAATAAAAATGTATTGGGCTGAAATGTGTAACGTATTTGATAAAATATTGTTCTCCTTTTGGCTTCTTTCTGGTTACCATGAATGGCCATTGTCATAAATCTGTTGTAATTAAAAGAATCAAAAACAATGTTTTAATACGATCAGTATGAATTGTCATGCTTAAAATGTGTGTTAAATTTCTAAAAAAATGAGTTTACAAATAATCTAGGCAATATTGTGTTATATTGAATTGAACAGTGTTTGCTGCTGATGAAAACTATTCCACTCGTTGAATACATAGTAGCAGCCGGTTGTGAAGGTTGTTCTGCAAAAAAATGTTTCCTTTCATTTTTTACTACACATCATATTCACATACTCCTTGCCCAAGGTGCTCACAAACAACGATATGCCCATTCCTGCACTTTTATTTGCATATATTAATTCATAACAAACTCTGAGTTTTGTTCTTTGTAAGCACAACAAATTAGCAACATATTACGAGTTGACTGTAGATAATGCCACATGATCTACCTCAACCAGAATGACTATGTAACATGACCATGAATTGCCAGCACAGTTGCGTATCACCCCATATACAAGTTCGTGTGGATGGCTTTGAGTTTCATCGTACAAAACAATAAGCAAGTGTCAGAAAAACGATGAACCAGATTCGTTCATTCATCTCTTTGTGACGTTAATTGATTGGCTAAATATATTAAGTAGGTTCAACCAAACATGCAGAGGCAACATAAGCCAAAAGGATGGGAGATTGCAACATTTTTCAGAAAATTGTGGTTATACAAATGTCACGCATTTGTTCCGCACTCGATCAAATTGTTTCTGTAATTCGTATGATTTGATAATTATAGCGGAAAGTAGTAAGTACTGCCCAACAAACACAAGAAACAATTGGAATCATGGTGTGGCGAATCAGTAATGTTTATGTCATGACGTTTCACACTTTTCCATTTTACACGCGGAATCAATGACAAAATGTTAACCTTCCATAAAAAATGTGCTGGACTCAAAATATGAAATGAAGTAAATGTTGCCATTTTTCAGCGGTGAATGTGCAGGAATAAAAACGAAATGGTTAGTATGTAAACCTGAACTCATCCATAAACATATTATGTGGCGGCTATGGCATAAGCTATTATAATCACGTAAATAGATATGATGGCCAACTCTTGTAAGACATACATATTCAGCGCTCAAGTGGTAATAAAGTAATCAATTTGAAACAACCAACTAAATGAAATCATCCATGCTTGATCGAAATAAAGTGACGATTAGCCAGCAAAGATTCGTTTGAAACTGGTTTACAACAAAGAGCATTCACAAATTTGTTTGAACTGGAATACAGACAAAGTAGCACATCATAAATGCTAGCTCAGCTTCAGCAAAGACAAAAGAGATGAAATGCTCACATATACATGCAATGAACGTGAAATTCGTATCGAGGTGGTGAACGGTAGCAGTAGAACAAAATCAGCATGATTACCTATTATCTGGTCAAGCATCTTTGTTCATCAATCACAAAAAACGGCACGTTGTACACAAGTGGTTCTATCCTAAAAGCATCTTCGTTACTCGCACATATACGTGATTGATGCGATTCCAACCACGGCTTCTGATTGTTATGAATAGTCTGCTCAGCAAATGTACAAAAACGTTATACTAATTGTGAATCATGTCACGTAGTCTTCTCGGAAAGCTGCTTAGCAGGTGTGGATGTTGTGTGATTGGCATGTTTGTCTTTGTATTTTCGTGCCTTCTTTTGTCTTACGGTAAACTCCGCCATAACAATGAGCTATTCTAATTCAATTAATCAATTACAGCTAGAATTGTTTTCTAACCAAAAATCCAACTTGTACCATTATAGATTTTGTAAAAATGCAAATCCCGAAATTCCCAATAGGAAAAAATGCTCCCAACACTCATTTACCAATTATTCCTACGCGATTACCGATGAGTAAAAAATGTTGTCCAGTTTTTGCCCACACTGCTTGAGGGCGTAAACGTAATTTGCCTTCTTGTACTTGAGTTCCCGTTATGAACGTAGCTTTTGCCCATATGTTGTACACTACCCATGATAATTATCTTGAAGTACCAATTTGATTTGAAGTAGACCGAATTACATATATTTTAGATACTATGTTGGTAATCACCAGTTTTGTTTCTTTCTATGATACTGGAATACTCTGATCACTTTCTACCTCTGACAATGCAATACTCCTGAAACAAGTATTTTTTTCTGTGATACCGGTCCAAAATTTGCATAATGGAACCACTCTTGCTTCGTGACTGAACATCTAATTAATTCGACACCAATATTGGTACTCAAAATATTAAACCACTGGTTTGGTCATCGCATCAATTAGGTTACTGGTCCCATAATATACGAAACAGGTCGAAATTACATCAATAAATTACACAAATGATTACATAGAAATGAACTACCTACCGCCCATTGTCCTGGAGAACTTGAGCAGGAACATGAAACGGGTTATACATTATGTGATCCCTACATCAAGTTCTCTTCTTTTGTTCCTCCATCATAACTGAACTAAAATTATGCTATAAATATTGTTACGTAAATACCACTGCCTATCAATATTATTTGTTGTGTCGTCGTGATTGCATCACAATAGAAAGGCTCCGTTCCAGTCAGTAGTTTACTGCAACTATTTTTGGGGCATACTAAGAATCTTAACTGTTTTAAAAATGAAGGTATACCTGATCATCCTGGCTCTCATGGCAGCCGTCATGATTGTTAGGAGCGCACCCGTAGAAAATACAGACGAAAACGGTAAAAATCGTATTTCAGATTTTGCAATATCATCAATTTCTAACAAACAGCTTACTTATGTGTAATTTTTGTTACGTGTCATTCATATTTACAGAGGACAAAAACATTCAAGTTCCATCTCTCAGCGCCGCCTTAGCAGTTCAGCCAACCTTAGAGGAGGATATCGTGGTGGTAGAAGACGACGGGAACGGGGACTCCAGTCTCATCGCTCAGGAGAGATCCAAGCGGAGTTTGTACAGAATTCTTTATTTTAAGTTTGGATTGAAGAGGCTAATTAAGCGTACCATATTTTAATAAAACGGTGAATTAGATATTCTGCGTCTTTGTTCGTAGCGTCGCCCCGACTGATTTTTCGTAGTGAATTGAATTGTGCGACAAGTTAATCTGATTTCAATATGCAATATTATGAAAATTGAAAGTCACTCATACCAGATTTTATTTTAGCCAGTATTATTTTTTACAAGAATGAGTAGTTCAACTCCAGATCACAATAAACAGTAAATTTTTTTCTCTGAGCTATGTTGAATGTCATAACCAGTTTTGAAACATGCTTATTATTGTCATTTAAATCCCATCCCTGCAATTAACTGTTATTTTGGGTTTGTTACGTAAATGCAATGTTAATGTTTTAATGATCACATCAGTGCGCATTTTCAAGTACCACTTCTTTTTATGGTGACGATTCAGGCAAATTATTACAAAGCAAGTGTTATGAAGCTCTTAATCATGGCAACGCTATCACATCTCCCAGCCTTGCTAGGAAAACAAAACCAGTTTGTAGATGACACACTATATATTAACCTGCAACTTTTTCATTATGATAGAATGATATGTAAAACAGTAGAAGGTGCACATTATTCCACAAATGATAAAGCAATGATTCGTTTTTTGTCATATATTATATTCTGGAATTGATGCTCTGACGGGACATAGGTATGTATAACATGTGATGTTCTCTGAATAAATTCATTATTTGGGAAAAGAGCTTCAACGTTTTTTTGTGATGAAGAATGCTGGTCTTTGTAAGACACGACATGGTAATTGGTCATTGCTGTTATAATTATGAGATAATACATAGACATGAGTAAGTCGTGAAATAGAAAAAAACTTTGCATTTGAAATAACCGAGACAATAATTTCTACACATTGAAAAAAAACTACACAATGCAAGAAATGAGATGTGTGAGCGTCTCAGCGTATCACTATTACCTATAAGGCATATTCCTGTCAATGTTTAATAGATTATTGGGCATTTGCTATCATTCGCAATTGTGTTTGGCATGATAGGAAATACGAGCTGCACTGCCATTCCAGGCTATTTGTTTCATAAAGTCATTCTTCCTAATCATTATACTGCTTACTGTTATGGAAAATTTATCCCAACCGCTAAAAATAAATATCAGTAAAGTACATATAACTATGGATCAGACTAGCGAACAAATGCACACTGCAGTGAAATTGCCTATTTCTCGGTTTTTACTCTATGCATATACATATGTAATTGCATTTGAGAAAGATATTAATGGTTTCAAGTGTATCAGTAGTTACCAAAAGTCATAATATATCAGTTTTACTTGTCTCGGCGGCCATGAACAATAGTGAACTTCTAGCACATACTTTTCGAATAATGATTTCGGCTTTGAGCTGTATTTACAGCATGCGATAAAGGCATCTGATGGCCACAATATGGCCGACCGAGGAGGCGTCAGTGTCGGGATCACTGGAATTACAATCACTAGAATGTAAGACATAAATTGTGTTTATAGATTTTGAGATATTGAAGATATGCCCGTGTTTTATACTTTCTCCTGAAAAGTTCAAGGATATGCCTCCCATTTAATATCAGAGTTCAAACCTTTATTGATCGAGCTCAGCTTTAGTCGTAATCCTTATCTAGTATGTTGTACTTATTCCTATCTGTGTTCCTGGAAAGTGATGGCATACCTATCTCCAAATCCATTAGAACAAATTCACATGGCAAATATTTTTCGTTTCCAAATCTGCCTATTTTTTGGATTGCTGAAAAAAATTACACAAAATTGTAGTTTCCCTTTGGAAGAATAAGGAAGTGAATATTTTGTAAAAAGAAGTTTAATCGACTGAAATCACATATATGTTTTCAAAAATCAAATAAAGCTCAAAAGGCAGGCACATTGTTAAATATTAAACTGTTTTCAAATTTTTGCCGAATATCAAACTAGAGCTGAATTTTATACATTCGTTTATCCAAGAGATTCACCAACATTTTAGCGTTATTATTTATGTGAAAATAGAAATTACCAAAAATATATGAATTTAATGTACAAAGGTTACCTCGTTGTTTCATTCGATCCGTACAAGAGCACCACATGCCCAACAAGTCACGACTCAAGAAATCAATATTTTAACAAAAAAAGAAATATAGAATTCAATTTCAATCGTCATTCCAACCAGTTCAATAGGCAAGAAGTAAGCATTTGCAATTCTTAACAGATAAAACACGTCAGCTTTCTGCGTCTCACAATTTTATATAGATCTGACAGATTTCAATCTCTTACAAAAAATATTTTTTTAGAAACCAGGAATCTGTGTACTCGATCAACATGTTCAGTTCCCGTCTTTATACAATCATATCCCTACCACATGTAATTGGTCTGTTTATTTGTGGGGGTTGTCGCCGATACGACAGTAAACGCAGGCAATTCTTCTATGAGTCACGGATACAGCCATGGATAAAGCTGCACTCCTTTGTCATTGCAGCATACGTCATCACGCGACTAGGTCTTACCCTGAAAATTGGGTACGTTGACGGCGACACAAACTCATTCCACATTTCGCTAGCGTTTTTCAGCGCCGCTCTACTAGTTTGTATCATCTACGGTCTCCCGGTCTTCTACGAAGAGGAAGCTACCGAGCATCATAATGCCTCAAATGCATTTTTTCGCTATCTTCATCGTAAGTCACTGATTATGTAAACATAATTGTAGAATAATATTTTTAAATCATTTCTTCTTAAAAATGTATTTCAGGAAGATACATGCCCAAGTTGAATCCGGACAAATCCAAAATGAATGCAATGATCGACGCCCTGGTTATTTTATATCTGTGTAGCATTCTCCTGTTGTACATATTCATCTGCGTCATCTTCATCGTCTTTCCCCGGGGACCGTTATCCATTAGCCCGTTGGTACCCGAGCAATATTTCTATCTTCCAGTCAATATCGTTTTCACATTGGGACATTGCTACTGGATTGGCATTGCAATTAATAATATCGCTGCCAGCGGAAGCGCGATACTTGTATATTTAATATATTTCGTATTATTTTTCACTAGAGAGCTTAGGTTGGGAAGGCGGAAATATTTAACTGTTAGATCCTTAAGAACTGCCGAAAATATTAGACATGTATACAGAGCATTTCAAATTTTACATCAGTGGTCCATGCGCATAATGGGAATATTTTTGTTGTTGTGCAACGGAACATTTATGATGACAGCAGTGTATGTGAATTTTGTATTGCTCAGGTACTGGGATGATTTGCACATTTCGACAAAGTTTACGTTGGTGCTCGGTTGCCTTCTCACAAACGGATTCTGGGCAATTGTCCTAGAGTTTGGTCGAGCTTTTTATGCTCGTGGGAGTAAGGTAACACTCAGTTGGAAACGTGCGGCATGGGAAGGTGGTGCATTGGAGGGGAAGATAATGGCTAAGTTTATAAAGTCGTGTAAACCCATATTGATTTCATATGGCAAGCAATTTGTCCTTGGTCGTGTAAGCGTCTTGGTATTTTTTCGGGGCGTTACTCGGGGAACTGTACGAGCATTACTGACTAACAAGAAAGCTTAGATTCAAATGAATGCACCAGTCAGGCATTGAGATTGCACATTGAGTTTCCCGTGTCACATGATTAATGTAATTCACAATTCCTAAAGCTGATTGTATAAATATAATAGTCGTACATAAATACATGCCTAGTCATAATAATCATCATTGTCATAATAATAGCCATTTAAATAAAAGTTTAGCATACTAATTGATCACCTACCAATTATCTGAGAACATCGTCCGTGGGCATGCGGTAGTTGTCAGCTCGCAGATATGTTTTACGCAACAGCCTTGGCGCGGTCACTGGTTTCATAAACAATTCATTCCTCAAAATCACTACATTTACTAGGTATGTGCATTACGTACCAAAACTCAGAGGTCATATGCATATAATTGAGCGAGGTACATCAACCGTAACATCTTCGCCACATGTTAATTTCACGCTGCGTCATCACCTACGTGATGAATGATATGGCATTTCAAACTGCTGCTGCATACTAGGTGTATTTGTCTTCACTCTAATTGGAAATCAAAACAATATCACAACATTTTATTCTCAACTCAACATGTAATCCATTGCTTGGGATAATCAGAATACCCAACAGTACTTGGAATGCAATAGTAATAAAGTGCCGTTAATCAACGTATGCAATTGGTATCCAGATTCAAAATTATCTACATGATTAATCTGACCCAATCGAGAGGTGCAGTCACATAAATATCTATCATATCATCTGTAATATCTATTTTGTTTGTTCAATGAGAGTAGGATTCACTTCATACATAGTGGAACGGAATGTGTGAATCAAGCAGGTATACTTCTATACTAATGACTTGTGTACATAGTGCTAAGGAAATGATGATGTCACCTATAATTAAATAGTATGTATCTTTTCAAACCAGCATGAATTTCACTGTCATACGCATAATAAACAGTTCGTTTTATTGAAACGGGATCGAATGATTGTTTGTTTTACATCTCTTGATCTTCACGTCTCAGAGATAACATGGCATGTCAATAAATGTTTGGGGCCACTAGCCACATAATCAGGGAATTTGGTTTGAGAGAAGCTTGTCATTGTTCATTTTCATCCTTCATTCTACAGACGAGTTTGCAGTACCACGTTTCGGGACAGAAATCATTCCACAGCCACAGAAGTACAATTTGGCACAACTTCAGTAGAGAAAGCTCAGAAAAAAATTGAAAAATCTGAACATTAAAATGTTACAACTTTATCTTCAAATATGTTTCCTGCTGCTGATTTCCTCTCATCTAATATTCGCACAGCGATTCCCTTTCAATATGTATCGTGAGTGGATTGTTACAGATAATGGGGCAATTTATAGCCAAGATGGAGTCAAAAGGGATTTCCGGTATAGTGAGAGAAGTAACGACAGAACCAAACTTGTTAGCGCTCCCGGTTGCCCGAGATCTATAGACGGCCATCCGTGGATTTTAAACAAGCCCCAAATGTCTGAATCACAAACAAACCGCGATTACCGTTGCTATTTGGCTGGATACTCTCCGTCATGCCCATATGGTCAAGTATTATTTGTCCAGCCAAGATCTGCATACGGAGTTTGCAGTTGTGATTGTATATTGAATCCTGTGAATCCCGTCGGTGCACCATTACTTCCTTGGAACCACAGATACAATCTGTGCCGCGGTCGTTACGGGCTCCAAGTTTACAACAAACGAGACACAAGAAACTGCTTCAAAATAAATGAGCAAGGACCATGTCCAGCTGGAACTCTCCTATCACTTGCAGGGCCTAGCAGAACCACAGGAGCCTTCAGTTCATTGAAATGCCTTCCGGTATGCAAACCAGACGATCCTAATTCGATACGGAAGCTACAAAATGGAGAATGCTTAAGTGATGCCCATTTTGGCGTAAGTGCATCTATTTTTTTAAATAACAAATATATAACAACAATGATTTTTGGTGGAAATTGTGATCATATTAAATTTGCAGCCTCCAGGAGGTGGTTCTGTGGGCAATGTACTTCGGCATGCGTGTAAAAGCAAAGAAAGGTACAGCAACATTTTAGAAAAATGCGTAACACGGTTTAGAAACAATGCGCTCGTACTTGGATGACTATCAGTTCCAGTTGTGTAAGGATTTGAACACATTCCTAATTGGTGGTGCGGTAAATATTTATCTGTATGTGAATTTTAAAAAATTTAAGCGATATCGGCATAACGTATTTATTGTTGTTAGTTATATATTAATGGAATGTTATAATTTGAATGTATTTTCTGTACGTTAATTACTTGGTGTTAGTAGTTAATTTTGCTATGCTAACATCAAAGGTTATATCAAAAATCCTCACGGCATCACGTTGTCATTGTACACATTTCTGTCAAACAAAAATATGCTAATTTTGCGCTGTATGCGCTGTGTGTTGATGTTGTTTGTTTATTTATTGTCACGTATTCCATTAAGATTACTTTGAATATTATAATTCATATGCACCCGGAAAATGACTTTTATGTAAACGACCGTAATAAATGAAAAAAAAACGAATTATCTGTCACTAGCATCCATTCTGCTGGAGTAGAGAACAAGACAACTCAGCACTCATTTGAAGGAATGTACATACCTACCCCTAGACTGGTATAGTAAAATAATACAATAATACATGTAATTTTAATCATTACGAAGCCGTGCGAAAAGCTTGCAAACACAACACGTCAAATAATCATATCTCTAGTCCAATGACAAAAACGTGCTGAGTCATCAGTCGTGCATAATATTTTATAAATGCAAACCGCATGTCACCAAAGCTCGCAATGTAAATATAGTCAAATCTAATAAACAACATATATAACAAAGAAAATATGAATGCCTTTCATGTGGTGTTTATATCTTCCGAATTACTCAGTCGGACAGTGCAATGCCCTTTGAATATGCAGCACCATTATGTAGCATTGTGATTTATTATTACTCCTTGTCATCAAATGATACTTTTAGACCTGATGCGATTACCCGAATTCAAACAATTCATTGTTACAGATCTGTAATCTGTGGAATATGCTCCGTCACTCAATCCGGAAATATTGCTATTGCACCGAATGAGTAAAAAACTGCAAGTCAGCAAAACAGGATTGTAAATGGAGTTTTCGGAGCCTCGTATCAGAAATGAGTTCATTGCTCATCTTCCCTTCCACCAGTTAACACTACTTTTTAGCTACATGCTCGCTCACATTCTCGTTTCTCTCAACATTTTCTTGTAATATCTTTTTTCATGAATGGTATGGTTGCATTACTACGTATTCAAAATGCTGAAGCTATATTTACAAATCAGCTTGTTATTAGTAATTTCCACGAAACTGAGTTCAGCACAACGGAGTGGCTATAATAATTACCATGAAAGGATTATTACCGACTTGGAGATAATCTTGAGTCCGAATGGTGTTCCAAGAGATTTGCGGTATACTGAAAGAGGGAATGACAATAATCAATTCATTAGTGTTCCAGGATGTCCCAAATCAATTGACGGCTACCCATGGATTCTGTATAAAACCAACCAAGAGTACCGCTGTCATTTGGCTGGCTATCCAGGTCCTTGCCCACCGGGTCAAGTTTTGTATGCGCGGTCCGGCTCTGTCTGCGGTGTGTGCAGTTGTGAGTGTAATCTCAATGTCGACAATTCCATACCTGTTCGTTTTCTGCCGGAAAACCAGCGATACAAAATATGCAATAATGGGCGCCAGGTTTATGATAAGTGGGATAAATCGGTGTGCTATAATTTGGACGAACAGGGCCCGTGCTTTGCAGGAGCGGTGCTGATATTTTTAGAGTCACGAAGAAATGGCGGAGCTGGAAACACTTTGAAGTGTGTCCAGAGGTGCAATTTTGACGATCCAAACTGGGAAAGAAAGGAGAGAAATGGGGAATGTGTGGTTCTTGGTTTAAGTAAATACATAATATGTAATCATTTATGAGTCGGCAGTCAATATATTATGCTGAAGATATGACTGGATTTTATTTCTGAAGGCTGGCGGAGGTGCTCCAGGAGGTATACTGCCAAACCATTGTCGTGGGAATGAAAAGTACAGCAAAGTGCTCAGAAAATGTGTAAAACGATTTCGAAACACGGATCTGATCCTCGGATGAAACAAGCAAAATTCATCTTTGTCATTCAAATGATGAGATCAATCATTCATGCTGATGGTGAGAGCTCAAACGTAATAAATTGCAACAAAATTGACTAGCATTGAATTCACAAATAAATTAGTAATTTTCCCCAAAACGTAATATTATGTGTAATGTTAAAATTAGATCTTGACACGGAATACGACCAACATCAACGATCCTTGTACACTTACGCATTTCGTTTGTTTCTCTCTCCGTCTGCGGTAGATATTTAAGTAGTTTCGGATGAAATGTGAATGGAACAGGCCTCTCTCTCCAATGCACAGTATGTTACATGTCATAAATTGTGTACAACATATCATACATCATGATCTTTTACGGAACAGGATTTTTGTAATGCAATTGGCGAAAGCCATTTAACTATCACCACATACACTGCATCATGCTACTTTGGTTGGACAATCTGTAAAGTTGCCATGCATGCATATACATCCTCCTTATTGCCTCATAAATTATTCACCACCTCATTTACTCCACTGGCGCTAATTTATTTATAATTGCAATTTTAGCCAATGTCATTAAATACAAAGAATTTTCCAAAACTAATTTCAACGTATCATTCATTTGAGAAAACTGTTAATGCTTAAAACAGGAATTGCATTTGACTCCAAAAATGAGAAGATGTAACAGCCAGTATGGATAAATACAGTTATTACATACAGCTGGGGAAAATGGTATTTAATACTGCGATGCTAACACAAAATCCTACTAGTCATGGATATTTGGACATTACGACGCAAGAATCGCCTTGCTAATTGATAGCACCCAATTTGTCCATTTTCCAACCGGGTAATAAAAAAGCAAAATTTACTCAGCTTGGACGTGACGCAACATTTGAGTGTCTAGTGCAATGATTAAAAATTTATATATTCACTATTAACTAATCGTAGGCCAACTCGTATGTCCGACGCGTCAAAAATATCTTCTGCCCAATGTTCACGGGTATTCATATTATGTTCATGAAGCTCTGAAAGCAGTATGGCAACGTGAGTCGGTCCATCGTGTTGAAAGCAATTTTGGAATCATGGTTTAATCAGTAAATTTTACAGTGTGTATCTTATAGTTTACCTTTTCACATCGAATATATTATTGGTGATACTATTCCCATAAGTGCATTCACAATTAATCAGTAAATTAAGAATTATTTGTTTCACCACATACCTATACAAAATGTACATACAATGTGTTCATTTCGGCTTGTTGCTGGCAATTGCATCTCAAATAGCCTCGGCAGAGCAACGTGGTGATACTAATCAGAAGGAATGGATTATTACGGACCATGATATAATTTTCAGCAAGAAGGGTGTTCCACGCAACTTCAATTTTACGGAAACAAGCGACGACACTGATCAACTAACTAGTGTTCCAGGTTGCCCAAAATCAATCGACGGTTATCCCTGGGTTTTGCATAAACCACAAGCGTCAGAATCAACAAACGACCAAGAGGACCGTTGTTATTTGGCTGGATATCAGGGTCCATGTCCACCTGATAACGTTTTATATGCTCAGGAGGGCTCCCTGTACGGAGTGTGCAATTGCGAGTGCAATGTGAATACAGATGATTCCACAACTGCTCCGACTTTGCCATATAACGAGACATACAGCATGTGTAGGAATGGATTTCAGGTTTTCGATGAGCGAAATCAATCAATTTGCTACACTTTAAATGAACAAGGACCGTGTTTTGCTGGAGAGGTCCTCTCATTCCTGGACTCACGAATGAATGGCAGAGCCGGAAATTTGTTGAAATGTCTGCCAATGTGTGACCTTCATGAACGCAACAGGGAGCAAAAGGAGGAAAAGGGAGAATGTGGGTTTCTCGGGTTACGTACCTACGTAATTTCGGTGAGTATGCACGTCTATTACGGTTACTATAAAAGCATTACACGAGATTGTTTCGTTTTTAGGTGTCCAGCGGAGTGGCTTCAGGAAGCATACAAGCTAATCAATGTGACGGCAGCGAAAGATACAGCAAGGTCCTCCAAAAATGTGTGACACGATTTCGAAACAATGCACTTATACTTGGATGAAGAACCAGCAATAGTATTTATCATCAATTGAAGTGATTGCTCTACTCGGAATTATTAATCGTTTTGTATTAATAAACTTATCCTCTAGAGGTATTTTAAAATAATTTAGATTTCTGCACCACAGTGTGGACTATATTGAAATTGTTAATGATATATAAGTTTAAAATACACATATGACGCATTACTTCACTGCTGTATTCTAAAACGCACAGAGTTTTCATAATTGAATTTCAATTAGAAACTTAGGCAGTAATAATGACGCAATAAATTACTTGACGCTCATTTGGACGTACATTTCATATGCTTCACGAGCCGTGCACTTGGCTACTCACTGTCTAAAAATATATATCATTAACGACCCATGCATTCACTGTTAAGATTACACGGTAAGCTACAAGAAAGAGGCTTCATGCACCAACATTTATTAGTATTTCAATGCTTAAATATTTCGCACTAAATACGTAAGTCACCCATCAAGATAATTATCACTTTCGCTTCCCCATTCCAATCAGTCATTGCAAGATCATCATTGACTGTTTAAAAAGCAAATTGTTCCTTTGCTCACCTTCTCTTTCACCATTTCATACTGTAATGGGTAATATCCAGACCACTCTGCTACGCTTTTTTCCATATAAATGATAATTTGTTGTTTTTGTACGCAAAATGTCGTTCATCCATATTCATCTCGGTTTGCTGCTGGTAGTTTTGTCTCATGAAGTTTATGCTCAGAAACCAGGCATTAGTAATCCACAAGAAAGAATTGTTACCGACTTAGTTGTCACATCCAGCGCGGTTGGGATACGAATAGACTTCCGCTGCAAGGATCGAAGCAACGGCAATAATCAACTAATTTAAGTACCCGGCTGCCCCAAGTTTATTGACGGTTAAAAAGTGCAAATACGTTTAGAGCAGCTGTGAAATATGATAATTTTGTTAATGGTAATTGGATTATTTAATTTCTTCAGCATCACAACGCCAGTCATTGCGATTACATTTGCCAACTCGACGTATTCAATTCCAATATTTATAGCCATCATTTAATATGGGACAAGTGTCGCTATAACAAATACTGTTGAGATATTCGACTGTGCAAGCGTATTTGATGAAAGCATCAAATGGCAATTGACCTTGATCTTAAATGCATATTTATTTATATTTATATTATGCAGTATTTTTAATTTTTCAAACAACACATCACCAAATATAGTAATGAACTATGTAAACAAACTTGTTACTACATTTAAATGAGTATGACAATATTGTGATCCAACGGAGTGTGTAGATCTATTTGATTAGAAGTATAATGTTAATTGCAAAGTCAACTATATTCTTGCAGTAGTTTACTGTAGTGTCTTCGTCAAATAGTGCTGATCCGTATCGAAATGATATTGGAGCATGTGCATCCACAGTGCGTTTCCACATCTTATACTCAAATCGTCTACAAATGGTAACCGTGTTCAGAACCCCTTCCAAGTACTGGAAAGAACGTTTAGACCACATTGACGTAAGCAAAGTTTTGCTGTACGTATGGCACCCGCATGCCATGGGAAGGGTAAGCAAAATTACCACATATGTCACTACACCTATTACAGTCAACGCAAGGTTGAGCAATACCGGAAAAATTGACCATCCCGAAAAGATTGCCCACGTACAAAGAACGGCAATGACAAAGCCAATGCCCATCAGCAACGCCGCGATATTTCGCACCCCAGCCATCCCAGTCTGATAAATGTAGCGAAGTTGTATGTATTTTTTAGTGTGCGCATTTGAGGAGGTGCGCTTGAGAGTATACGCAAACAATTGTAAATTAGATGAAACACTGGCATGGCTGGTAAGAGCATCATGGTCAAAGATCGACAAGACTCGAGTGTAGCCCAGGTGGTAAGGAAAAACCGGAACATTTTGTTAACAACTGTAGCTGCTAGGTTTGTTGGATCAATCAATCTGTTCATCAGATATCTGATCGGGTCCAAATCGGCAAGGACACCTATGCCACCCAACGTGATTCCCACAACAAGTAGAAACCCAACCACTATCGCCATTAGTATTCCGATTATTCTCGTATTTATTTCTCGTCGCAAATGTGTTTGAATTCTAAAAATTGAAACGAGACACGGTTAACATTCAAGATGGTCAGAAGGAGCCATGTTATGAGAAATCACCGATATTTGAAGTTACCTTCTCTGAATAGATTCCGGAATGAAATGCCAATCGAGTATCCCTTAATTCGATTGTCGTGTCGGAGCAGTCTATCAAACCGCAGCAATGCATTATAGAACTCCGAAAATGTTTCTTCACCTTGCATGAGAAATACAAGATTAAGTCCAGTCACAAGAACTGCTAAGCAAAAAATGAAAAAGTTGAACAGTACGATATATAGCGGCTCCGACACTGAGGACCTAAGGACCACATATTTCGACGCGGCGCAGAGACAAACAAGTATGTGGGCTGTGATTGGTACAAAGGAAAAGTAGAAGGGAATCAATTTTTGCGTCTCTTTTCCAGCTTGAAAACTTCCTTGGAAATATCCATGGAGATGACGTGTCGGTAAATAAATTTCCGGTATACTAAGATTAGCTCATAAGCCTTCCACATGAGTCTGAGTTTAGCTACCATCGTGAGCAGTCGCACTTGTTGAGCAGTTCTCGCTAGCCACATCCAACACTGCATAAGCGTAAAGGAGATACAAATACCGTGCAAACCACGCCATCACACGCTCTGTGAAGCATAGATATTACTCGCTAAGCAATAACTATTAATTACTCAAAATAACTCCAAAAAAACTGAAGCAGAAAGCTATCGTGCTCCTGTGCAAATTGTGTTGTGACAATAAAAATCTGTTTAAAAAAACGCCTGTTAAAAGCACTGCATCTAATTGTGCCGTAAAAACAGCAAAAGCTGTAACTATTTCGTGAACAATACAGAAAGCAGAAAAAATCCATAATGTCAATTGCACAAGCAAACAAGCGCAGCCGCAGTGAGTCTGGTGACTCGTTGTCTGATGAGTTGAGAGAACTGATCGTAAAAGTGTTATCAGAGCAAGTGGGTGCGGTGATCTCTGCAGAGTTGGAAAAGTGGAAATCAGAAATTATTGAAACTCAAAAAATTGAAAACAACATAGCGACAAAGAAGCTCAATTCAATTGATCGTAAACTCAGAGCAAAAAATCTCGTAATCAAAGGGTTAAAACCCAAAGACCAGGAAAATCGAGGCGACCTAGAGAAAGCTGTCGAATCAATCTTCAGCAAAATTGGGCATAAAAAAGCCGAGATTGACGTTGTCTACCGATTTGGAAAAAAAGATGCACCAGTCCGACCAATAATGGTCAAAATGACACGAGAGAGGGATGTGGAAGCCATCCTGAGAGACAAGAAGAAGCTTGGGAAGGAGAGGATTTACATACAGAGGGACATGACGGATCATGAAATACACGTTGAAAAGCAGCTACTCAAAACCTTCTCGGATTCGAGGAAAAAGGACAAGGACATCACCAAATCCATCAGGGGAAATGTACTCACAATTTGGAAGGAGAACCGGAAACTGTGGACCTACCGATACGACGAGAAAAGTGACACTGTCTTATCAGCATGAAGAGGCGGCCCCATGGAATCCGGCAACGTTGTAAGAAATAGCGATACTAACAATACTAACAAAACTAGCAATAGTATATTCTTTTGGAATATCGAGGGGATAAGTAAGATTTATAACCTAGATAATAAAGATTTAGAGGTAGTAATTAAGCATGATATTATAATACTGTACGAAACTTGGGCACAACAGGAATTCGAGCCGATGGGAATATTCAGTGAGTACTTGGCATTTCAGTGTAAAGCAACAAAAACAGCAGAGAGAGGTAGAGCAAGCGGAGGAATCGTCATATTGATTAAAAATAAGTTTGAAGACATTTTGCTAAAATTTAATGATGATAATCATGTCATTGTTAAGCTGATAGAAAGAGGGCAATCCAAAATCATAGTAGGTAGTTATATCCCACCAGGAACAGAGCATGACGAAAAACTAGAAAAAATGGAAGATTTGTTTGAATCAATAATAGAGAACGAGCAAGATATCTTATGGATGGGAGATTTTAATGCTAGAACAGGAGGAATGGGTGAGCTGCCTGAAACATATAGCGATTTTGACATTGAAAGAGAAAGAAACTCTTCTGACAGCATCACTTCAAGGAGGGGTAGGCGTTTTGTTGATATAATGGATTCCTTTAACATGACTATTCTTAATGGTAGAGTGAATGGGGATAAGCATGGCAATTTCACATATTATTCTGCCACAGGATGCAGCGTAATAGATCTTGCTTTGTGCAGCGAAAACATCCTGCCGCATGTTCAGAAACTCTGTGTTCTAGGCATCGCTGATTCGTCGCATTTTCCATGCTCATTAACACTAGGCTATATCAGTAACGACGCAGAGCACATACCACAAGAGAAACTTGTGTGGAACAAGGAACTAGAACTACAATATAAAAATGAAATGAATAGAATTATTTCAAGGGAAAGACCAGAGGATATTGAGCATTTTAATGACGCAGTCATAAAAGCGTGCAAAACATTAAACATGATTAGATGTAGACCAAACATCCCGTTGGCTTATAAGCCATGGTACGACAAGGAATGCCGTGATAGCAAGAAGGCATTGAATAGACTCATAAGAACAACAAGGAAACGATTATGGTGTGACAGGGAAAGACAGAAGCTTTTGCAAGCAAAACAAGCACATTATGAATTAAAAGAAACGAAGAAGCAAAAGTGTTACGAGTCATTGAGAATTCGAATAAATTTGGCTAAAATGCCAAACTTATTTTGGGAGGCAGTTAAGCAGTTCAGACCACGCGTATTTCAACACAATCCCATTGATGCAGCCGCTTGGATGCAATTCTATAGTGACTTGTTGCCTCAACGAGCTCCCATTTACACAACGTTTTATGACGCTGCACCTGAAAACTTGACGGAGGAATTTCATGTAGATGAGCTAATGAAAGTTCTGGGGAAAATTAGCAATAATAAGGCGCCTGGTCGAGACAAGATAACAAATGAGTTTTATAAAAACTTACCTACGTCCGCAATAAAAAATCTTCGAGATATTTTCAACAAAATACTGGAATGCGAGCAAATACCGGAGACATGGTTCCAAAGTGAAACAGTAATGCTGTTCAAAAAAGGGGATAGAGAGATTGCAAAAAACTATAGGCCGATAGCACTTCTACAAGCAACACTCAAAATATTTACTAGTCTCCTAGCGGAGAGATTAAACGAATGGGCAAATGACAACGCTATCCTTCCAGAGGCGCAAGGCGGTTTTAGGGCAACCAGAGGTTGTGCTGAACAAATATTTGTATTGAACACAATAATTCAAAGCCGCCTCAGACGGAAAGGAGGAAAATTGTTTGTGCTGTTTGTAGATTTCGAACGAGCATTTCCAAGTATAAATCATGCAAAATTATGGCATAAATTATATGATGTAGGGCTACCGGGAAAAATTATCAGAATATTGAGGAATTTATATAATGACTCATACACACAAGTCCGTCTCAAAGAAGGTCACACCGATAAAATATATATGACAGAAGGACTTGCACAAGGAGACAGCTTATCGCCGAGTCTATTCAGTCTATATATAGCAGATATAGAAAAGTATCTTGCCAAAACTGGCATGGGAGTAGAATTGATGAACACGAAATTCAACATCCTACTTTTTGCTGACGACACGGCAGTTTTAGCGGGCGACAAGAATGCATTACAGAAGAAAATTGACATTCTAGACAACTATTTTGCCCAATTAGACCTTAAAGTTAATTTGTCAAAAACCAAAGTTGTAGTCTTCAGGAAAGGGGGGAGATTGGAAAAAGGCTTACATTTCACATATCGAGGAAAACCAATTGAAATTGTCAACCAGTATGTATATTTGGGCGTCCCATTCTCATCATCAGGCTTATTCTCAGTAGCAGCGCAACACTTCAGAAAAAAAGGAATTTCCGCTATTACGGCTGCATGGAATGTAATCAGTAAAGAAAAAATGACGTCATGGGAAGCACAAATGCAGCTCTTTACCTCCGTCGTACAAGCAGTAGGCATGTATTGCGCTCATATTTGGGGTTTCTCATATAAGAAATACCTGTATATGTTACAGGCAAGATTTATTAAGAAAACGCTTAGATTAAACAGAAGCACACCAAATTACATTTTAGCTTTAGAAACAGGGATAACATCCATGGATGTCTACGTGATGAGGCAAGCTATTAACTTTTGCAGGAAAATGATGACTACTGACACTGATCGGTATGTGAGGATTTGTTTTGACTACCAGACACAATTTAGCAAGTCTAGACATTCCATAAACGATAAAAGATATAATTGGGGTCTTCAAGTGCGAGAGCAGCTGAAAGCAATAGATTATGAGTCAGTGTGGGATGAACAAGACCTTGTTGCACTTGACCAGCACAGTCAGCTCATACTAGATAAAATTGCAGTAAAATGTAGGCATGCTTGGATAAGCAGAGTCCAAAAATCAAAAACAAATTCTTTTTATGCCCCTAATATCCCAGAAAATGGTATTCCACTTTATCTACAGAAAGCACAGAATCGCACATTCATGAGATTGCTTGCTCAAGCAAGACTAAACAATGGGTATTTCAGTTTTGAAATGAATACAATCATGCTCGACATTAATGAAAAGTGTACTTTTTGCAACTCAGGCAAGAATGAAACACTATTCCATTTTATTTGGGAATGCGCTCTATACGACACACCAAGGAAAGAATTTTTGAGTAAATATTATGACCAAAATCATAATGAGGAAGACTTCCGTGAATGCTTTAATCACTCTGACAATGATCAGTGCGATCATTTTGCGAAGTATATATTAGCTAGCTTGAGAATGAGAACCTTCATTCTCAAACAGGCTGACATGGCCGACTTGTAAATGTTATAAGATATAACATCACAATCCACTCTCTGAATATTTCCAATCATTTCATATCAAATCTTTTCATTGTAAAATTATAATTCAATTTGTAAAGAAGATAATTCTTATCTAAAAATCGATTCCACGATTGCCCATTTTTCACAAGCACTTACCATCTAGTTATTTTACTACTGTTTGAAATATAGTATTATCACAGTAATTTTATATTCATATTACCTACCAAAGAAACGAAATAATGGTCTCTATAGTGCCAAAGAAAGGTAACCATCACAATTTATTGTTAATTGCTAGTTAAGTATATGATAAGTGATAAGGAATAAGTTCAACTGATAGATATTAGGCGTTGGGTGATAAAAGTAACATTGATTTATGATAGCCTTCTTCCGACTCATTGTCCTTCTGGCAATCCAGCACCAAATTGCATCAGCAGCGCCATTGGCAGGAGCACTAGTTGCAAAGGGGCTCATTCATGGATTTGGAGGTTTAGCTGACTTTGTACACAACGTAAGGAGCAACTATGGCAACGAAGGTGACTTTGCAACCAAGAATGGCTTCGATTACTCCCATGTTTACAATGGGCTCCTCCAATATCAAGTTCTCAACACGTACACCAATAAACACAACTCGGAAATCCTGGACTCAATCCGTAATGAGCAGAAACGCAATGTGGATACCATGTTATGGGGAGGAGTGTTTCTACTGTGTGAAGTGACAGCAATTATTACTGTGCTCTTTCTTAGACTTAAGAAATGAATTGTAATCAAATCAAATCATATGCGTAATTTTAAAGTTTAAATGTAGTGACCCAATAACCATGTAGAATAAGGAATAGGTTATAGAGTTTACGAAATTAGGTTAAGATGTTTACTTAGTAAGATAAATTAAAATTTGATTTATATGAAATTTAACAGATTAACTCAGACTCAACCAATTATCCATGAACATTTAATTAAAATGTATGTAAATTTATTTTGCAAATAGGGTTTCATGGGGCAACCCACAGGAAACCAATATTAAATAAATACAATACAATACAATACAATAAGCCTTCCACATCAATGGTGTCGCCATGTTTACAGGTTTAGCAATTACAGCCCTACAACTTTTGAATGTATCTTAAGGAATGTTTCAAGTATTATTCCAGGCGCAGTTACCAATAACTTACGAGCACTTTTCCAACAAACGAACAGAGTCGCAAAAATTTAAAACGTATGACGCATCTCGGAGCCGAGCTAAAAGTTTAAAAATCCTTTAAAGTGACTACTACTTTTTAATGTTTAGCATAAAACTTCAAGAAGAAAAAATTATAAGAAAAAATTTCTAGTTGTGAATAATTTTCTTCATTTCTTATAAGGCAAAGAAGCACGTAAAATGATGGAATTACGACACATTACTCTTGATTGATTTTCCACATATGGATCGATTGCTTAAAAACATGAACTTGTGACAAATATGTTGGAATGAATAAGTAGCATATCGTCGTGTGCAGTTGAAAAGTTGATATGTGTAATGTTAATCAAATAGCACATATCAACTTTTCAACTGCACACGACGATATATATGTGGCGGTTGAAAATATTTCGGGAGAATTTCCGAATGCGCAATTTGAGTTTTACTAAAGCTAATAAAATGCCACTTATCCATGTATTATAATAGTTACATAGGATATTCAAACTATATTTGGTAACTTTTGGGCCAAAGTAAAATTATCTAAATTTTTTAGTTAGTATTCAGGTAAATTCAGGATACAAATTAAATTATTATTCATGAGCATGTAATGGCATTTCCAATATAAAAATTTAGAGACAACGTATAAACTACGACCAACTTCACTATTTCCAGCTCGGTTCGCAATTTTTGATTTTGTACGCAGTGCGATGATTTTAATACCCGGCGAAATTGGAAAGGCTTGCCGAAACATTTTGTTATGTAATATACACATTCAAGCAGTTGTTTAATCGTAGTGTATATACCATACCACAAATTTTGCGCCATTTGCCTACGATATTTTGAGTATGTACATCAAAACTATTTTTCATGGAACAACGTCTCCGTTGCATTTGGTCGAGAATAATTATTACAACCAAAGACGCTTACTTTTATGACTTTCATTTTATTACCTTTTGACATGCAAGTCGACAAATAGTTAAATCACCATTTTCCTATGTACATAACCTGTTGTGTATTACTCCGCTTGGTTATTGTGTCATAAATTATTCATTGCCACATAACTCTCCATTGATGTTAATTTGAGGAAACTCACATTTTTTAACACAACAAGAACATGCTACTCAGGAACGGAATTTAAGGACGCGGTGTATTATAATATTCTTGATACTGCATCACAATATAATGACATGTTTGCGACAAGATTCATATCCCATCCCCATTGGCAGACATTTTCATTTATTGATGGCGTTGTCACAATGCAATTTTACATGTCATTTCCAGCTGGGTGGCAGAATAGCCCAATGCATCCCTTGATACCATATCACCATTGCAGACAAGAACCAATACTATACGTAACATTAAAATCATGCAATTACTCAAACATTATGTGAAGTACTCCTACACGTGTATAATATTACGTAGCTGAAGCGAAGCTTTTGCGTAGTATACGCTATTAGTTTCTTTGTCTGTCTCTCCGTCTGTGTGCTCGTGCTCTAACTTTGACACCTGTTGACCGATTTTCTTGAAACGTGGTACATAGGTTCCTTAGGGGTAAGGTAAGGACGGTATTGACTTTGAGATGAATCGGTTCACAGGGGCGGGTTGGGGGTCACGGGAATGTCACACGCTTTTTAAATGGCAAAAAACTTTGCCAGTGATTCTGATAGAGAATCAAAAGGCGAGCACTGTTTCTTGAAGGACTACGGGTCAAATCGGATTACTTTGACCAGAAGAGGTCAAATAGGGGTCACATGCTATTTATATTGCAATTTTTGGATGATTGATTCCGGTAAAGAATCGAGAGGTGATTATTTTCCCTTGAGGTACTACGGGTCAAATCGGGTTAGTTTGACTTGTAGGCGTCAAAAAGGGGCTTCATGCTTTTTAATCAACCCCAAACGAAAAAAATCGTCCAGCTACGTATTTTCATTCGTGGTTTAACACGACTAGATTTGCATTAATATATTAGCGGAATTCTAATGTACTCTACTTGTATGAGGTAGTTGACAGACAACTTATATATCATGCAGTCTGTACGCGCCGAACTATGTCCTCGAAAAAGCTATAAACTATTCAACAGGTATCTCCTCGTGCAAATCTCGCAAGTAATTTTTATTTAGTCTTTCGGATTTTACATGCAATCGCCACATTCTTAAACTGGTTCCCGGATACCCGGAAAATAAAATTTTAGATAGTCGAGATATCATAACAATATTATCATTCCAATTGTTTCATGCTCTACATGCCAAAACAACTGCTGAATAGCTGGAAACCGAAACATCCCGCTGTTACAAAAAGCCTCGTTATGGTTATGAGGATAGGCCTACCTAGTATCTTAATCCCAGCACTATTGACTGAACTCGCAGTTAAAACTTGCTCCGTCTCGCAATTTGGTCAACTGATTCCACTAGAATCATACGACAATAAAGGCAAGAATATGCGATCCATCCGCGACACATGGCTCGGTGCAGTAAGGCGACCACGTCCCTATCCAAACGTTAACCTTGACGGACCAATACGCCCTTTTCAAAGCAAACACACTTTCACTGTAATTAACAACTACATGAATGTAGACATTGAGGAGCTGGAGAGTCCTGTGATTGTGAGAAAGCCGGTACCATTTGTGTATACAAGAAGTAATGGTTTCCGCGATTAGTTTACTTGGCTTCGAAAAAGTCCATTTTCATCCTGCAACAGCTCGTGCTGGACGAACATTTCAATTTGCCAAAATCCTAAATCCAAGTATGAAGAATTCAATCGATACAGTACGGACCACTGTCTGTGGCTGGACTACTTTAAACTGAGCACGTCCAGTAAGCAGTGGCACGAAATCATTCAGGTCGATCTATACTTCCCAATTGACATGTTAAGATGGCTATGGGGAAACTATATGCATGTATTTAGATATGACATTAATCCTAGGCACCACCAAAAAGGTTTTTTGTCCTCCTCCTCTCCGATTCTTCACATGTTGTTTCATGAGAACCAAAGGTTCACTGACGAGTTCCAATTCCGGTTGATTGATTGGATGAAAGGTAGAGTGACTAGTTACTCCCGGGACGAGCTGGAGGGTCCAACAAATTCACATGACGTGTTAATGTATGTGGCCGTGCCACCAAACGGATCACAGGGACTCAAGATGTATCGGCTTTCTCCAACTTTCAGAGATTACGAGATTGTGACACGGGAAATTGGGGTGGAAGAATTAAATGGTACAGCGCCGTTGGATGAGATCAAATTATCATTGTTTCACCCACAGAATATTAATATGTTGTGGAATCCATTTGGTTATGAGAGTCGCGATGAAATTGTCTTGAAAGCTGTTAAAGCTCGTCTTTCAAGCTGCCAGCTAATTCATAAAAGTCGAAATAACTTTGACAAGATGGAGCGACTTGTTTTGTTGATTGTATCCCGACTGCACACGGTCATGGGGAATTACACGTACGCCATAGACGACACTCAGTCAGTCATGCAGGAACGGGGAAATTGTTTCTGAAGAGTCTGCGTGGGTAAGGAAGTCCCCGATTGCTATAGAAATGCTTCTCACAAGCAACGCGGCAGAACTAGCCGCCGATTACAATGATTACACGATTATTGTTGAAAATCGACTCGCTGGGCTTAGATTTGTCGCGTGTGGACAACGTGGTTTAAGTAGACTTCCATTCGACGAACTATATCGCGTATACGATTCGTGGGTATGGACCGGGTCGGTGCTGACCGTTGCGACGCTTACGGCTCTAATTGTTCTCATTTATAATACGGGACACTTTGGCTGCAACAACAAACCATTGTCGAAGGCGAGGATTGGGAACCAGCTAGTGAACTTAGTAAAGGCACTTTTGGAACAAGGTGACCCGTTTCCCAACCACGTCATGTCATCTCCAAAGTTGCGATGGATTGCTGCATCTTTCCTATTCGCCGCATTGGTTTTGAGCAACGCGTACAAAAATAACAACGTTTACAACATGATTGTCCCCAGGCAGCCAACATTATACCGGGTCATCAAAGAGCTCGCCCAAGACAACTTTAATATTTACACCAGAGCATCGAGTGTTAGTCTATCCAATATATTTACCCGTCAGCCTTATGTGCAATCATTCCAAGCCGGAGTTGGTATAGTTCAGAGTACATACTTGGAAGTTAGGTCCGAAGTCTTGGACCTTCACAGCGTTTTTCTATCTGCTGATCGTATTGTGTTGAATTTTGTCGAACTGGCAGAATATTCTGGGATCCATCCAAGTCTGTATAATTTGACGGACCATGTTTCATCATCATTAGTTCCGGTGCTCAGGACGTTTCACGATTACCTCGGTGGTTTCTATATGGAATTTGAAAATAAAAAAAGTTTGGAAAGCGAGCTACTGAACCAAATTAGGGAAACTGAAAACAAGTGGTATGAAACTGAGCTGCAAGACTGCAACAAAACGGCGGTGATTCTGCCAGAGGATCGTGGTCGTCGGCTTGCAAGACGAGTGAAAAATGCCGACCATCAATGGCCTATATCTATAGGAGAAGTAGTTTACGGAAGACTCAACATACATGCCGACATCTTTGGTTACACGCCACCTTACATATTGAAGCGATTGAGGCATCTGCACGAATCACATATTCTCAAGTGGTCCTTTGACGTACTACAGGGCAATGTCAGTTTTGAGGATAAAAGCTCGCCACCGCCCAAGCCAGCGTCCATGAAAGGAAATGTGTGTCTGGTATTTTTCGTTCTGCTGATTGGTTTGGCAGCGTCTCTTTCCAGCTTCTTCTTTGAAGTGATGGGAACAATTTGTCGTATTAGTAAGCTGACCGTGGGCTGCATTTGTAATGTAATTGTGTTGCATGTCGAATATATTGGCGTTCCCTGTAAAAATTATATCATCCGGAAAGTGTTTCCGGATAAAGTTCATCCGTTTACATAGTTAGGATTTTTATCTATCGGATATATTACAACTCTCATCGATGTTTTACATATATGATTGGTAGCTTCAGGTATGTGAGTCTGCACTGACATTTTGCGATAAATAATGCACAAATAAATAATTACAGTAATGTAATGCGGGTTTTTTAAACAATTACATAAAACATTTGCACTGTGTTACTCAGTGATGGCTTTGACTCTAAATTTAAATAGGAATGGTAAGTTTATATTACATTTTGAATGTAGAATTTAACCGAGGTAGTGGGAATACCCACAGTGTGAGAAATACGCTCAAAGTTGATGCAGTTCAATCGCGGTACACATTTACTTTACACGGAATATGTAATGATGTTGCAATATAGCTTTCCACTTGACGCATTGCGATTTCCTTGCCATTATGTCTTCTGTTCGCTTTTTACTTGGCTTTAATTACTTAATTAATTTTAATAGTAGGTCACAACTACACCTTTTCTTCTACGTGAGAATGTTTACATCAGATCATTCAGGTAGACAGCTAGATGTCCAAAATATCCTTGCGTGCGAATCGTTTCTGATATATATCATTAAATACCCGCCGGTAGTTCATGGTTTGGTTCTGGTATCGGAAAATGTGATGCAACGAAACAGGGGAGCAAGTGGGGAACGTGAACAATAAATTGTAGATCGAAACAATGCACTTGAACTTGGATGAAAAAACCATCATTAGTCTGTAGCATTTATTGAAGGAGCAGGTTGCTTACGCTACTACGAAATATAAGTCATTGTGGATTAAAAAAATTATGCGCTTGATGTATTAAAAATAATGTAGACTTCTGTACATTTTATTTTTGAAGAACATTATGTGACATTGTGCTATAATTAAATATATAAAATATGTGAAACTGATTATCGGAAACTGCGTGCAGAGATGCGTTCAAAATTGTATTCATGTTCCATTGTGGTTAATGACACATGAGCAATAGAAAATTAACAAGTCGATGCAGGTAAATTTACTTCATTTGCCATTAATAACATATACTAGAGACACGGGACAGTAACCTGAGACATGGTTGGTTTCGAAGAAAGCCAATAAAGCGCAAGTCGTAGCAAATCTTTGCTTGTTATGAGTTAATATTGTTAATAAAATAAAAGTCAAATATCAACTTATGACGCATTACGTCACTGCAGTATTCTAGAAAATACGTAATTACACTTCTTACATTAAAGTTATCCTAATTTCATTTTACTTACAAACTGAAGCAGAATTAATGACGCAATGCATTATTTTAAGCTAGCTTCGAAGCATTTCGGCTAATCACTGGTCTATAAATACATGTAATTAACGACGTAAGCAGTCTCTTTTCAGAATGCACGATCAGCTACCAAGAACGGGCTCCATGTTCCAAGATTGATTTATAGCTCAATGCTTAAATGTGTATGCAATAAAAACGAAAGACACGCATTAGGATAATTACCCTTATCGCTTCGCACAGAAGTTGTCATTTTTTAGCCCATCCTAGCCTGTTTCAGAACATGTCAATAAAATGTTCCCTGCTAGCATTCCCCTTCACCATTTCAAACGGTCAACACGATTTTAGTGATCACTCTGCTGAGTTAATTTAATTTTTTCTTCTCAAGGATAATTCCTTCCGTAGGCAAAATGTCATTGTCAAATATTCACCTTGGTCTGTTGCTGGTAGTTATGTTTCAACTGGCTTATGCACAGAAACGGGGTTTTAGTAATCCCCAAGAAATAATTGTTACCGACCTTGACGTAATACTCAGCGTGGATGGCGTGCCAAGAGACTTCCGTTACACGGAACGGAGCAACAACAATGATCAACTAATTAGTGTTCCCGGCTGTCCAAAATCTATCGACGGGTATCCTTGGATTCTGTACAAACCGCCGGGATCACAGTCAACTTCCAACATGGAGTACCGCTGTTATTTGGCCGGTTATCAGGGCCCATGCCGATATGGAAACATTTTATTTGCTCAGCATGCCTCGCTGTACGGAGTATGCAGTTGTGAATGCAACCAGGACGCTGATATAGCTGCTTCGACTCGGCCGGACAACCCCAGATACAAAATATGCAGTAACGGACGTCAAGTGATGGATAGATGGAATCAATCTATTTGCTATAATTTAAATCAACAAGGACCTTGTTTGGAAGGGGAGGTTTTGACATTTATAACGACACGGAAAAGTAGTAAAGTTGGTTGTCTTCAGACGTGCAACTTGGAGGATTCCACCTGGGAGCACAAGGAGCAAAATGGGCAATGCGTCGTTCCAAGTGTAAGCTCACATGCAATTGTGATATATATTTGTGTCCAATGTGGTTGGAATAAAAATGTATGACACGAGATTATTTCTTATCTAGATTCCCAGTATTGTTTCGAAAATACTTTTGGAACCAATTGAATGTGGTGGAAACGAGCGATACAGTAAAATCCTTCAAAAATGTGTGACCCGATTTCCAAACCACGATCTCATTCTTGGATGAAGAACAAATGGTTTTATACATTATCAATTAAAATGATATTAGTTAAACACATTACATTGTAATATGACTGTAAATTTTAAAATAACACTATCTATATATCATTTCTATAACATCACAACACCAGTATTTGCAATTAAATAGAGAAACTGATATTCCATTCCAATCCGTACGTTCATTGTTGTTTTCAATAGTAATATTTCTACTCCGGGACGTTTCTTTGTAATTTGGAACAGAACGACATCTTCGTCAGTGGGATCCTCCGGTTTTATTATTTGCGTCGTGAAGCATTTTTCAGTTTGGATGGATTCCTTCTTGCAAGACTTTGGTTGTATCATCCTACGAAATGTTTTCAGAAAGTTTCCTTTTGGTTTGAAGGAAAGCGGAGCACATGTAATAGAACTGGAAGTGTCATCAACCGGTTTCGCTTCGTCCATCGTGCGGGTTACACACCCACAATGAATCTTTTACATACACAAATCTTTATTAAATTTACTAAAGTATTATAAACTTTCACTGTTGCTTCGACCGAAAGACTTTTAATGCTGGCCAGCAACTGAGCAGAATGCAGTGCTAGTTTAGTCAACCTAAATTCGGTTTTCATGTCACTTACAAAACATAAAGTGGGTATATTTTGCCAAATATATAGACATAAATAAGTCTTTCGAGTTATCGTACACATGTTTTCGAAAAGTCGTAAATAGCTGTTATGATATCTTTATCTTGTTGATACATTGGAAAGGCGGGTATGTGTGTTTGAGGTGTTAGGAAAATTCAAAATGTATGGGGATATTTTGACTGAAATGTCAACGACCGACTTAAATGAAATGACTGAGATGCAGTGCAAATCTTATAATCTGTCAAATCTGTTGTTTTTGCTGGTTCGAGAGTTATAGATGAGTCATGATGAGTCATGAAATCAATCCAACTTTGGTCCAATTTTATTTTACAATCACATTCCAGGCTTACACACAGTGCATAGTGAAGGTTCAATATTAACGAAACTTTCTGTTCTGAGCAGAAATATTCAATCCTCAATGCCAATTATTTTGTCGCGATTACATACTTGGATACATTACATTTGTGTTCGAATTACTTAAAAAATGTTTTAGTATAGTTTAAAATCATGTGTCGATACATACTCTTCCATATTGTTTCTGGCTAGAAACAACGACACGGCAATAAGGTATAAAAAATAAAAATCATTTCCTTTCTCATATTCTTTCATATATTTCATTTAGCACATTTGCATAGCACTTCAAAAATTTTGCTGTTGATATTTGTTAGCAAAGTAGTCTACAAAATTTGGTATATCTGCACGTACATACTTGTTTATGTTCATGGTGGTCAATTGAACGTTTTTGCCTCATTTAATAGTAGTAACAAAGCACTGGGGTTTCTCGGCATATTTCAAGATACCCTACTCATATTTCTTATTAATCTACAAGCCTGTTCGACTACATCATATCATAATGTCTGCCGTAACATTTGGAAAACGAATTATAGCATTTGGACTATATCATCCCGACCCAGTGTAGTCCTTAAATTCGTTATTTTTAGATCCATATCTAATGGAATTTCCAAACTTGCTGATAGAATTATTCCATAAGTTGAGTATTTTAAATATTCAAAACCATCCATCAATTTGGCTCCATACTGAGGCCAAAGAATCGGCATGTCAAACTATCCTGACGTACATTACTTTTTCATAGTTATAAAAGTAAACTACGCATTACAGAAAATCAGGCATGGCTCTGGGTTCTATTGCGGGCTGGGTGAACCCGTTTTTACCCGTATTAATACGGGCCCAGTTAACCCTATGTAGGTTGCGGGGTTTGGGTTAAAACAAATTTACTATAGGGGTATATGGGACCATAGTGTAATACATATCGGGCGGGAAGTAAGTGCCCCATGTATTTATATACAGTCCCCATTTAAGCCCATCTACCCATTAAAACCCTTCAAAACCCTTACCCATGGATTTTTTGGTCCAAACCCGCGGGTTTAGCCATGCCTGCAGGAAATGCAAAAATCAATCAAGAAGGCATACATACTTATTAACTATACCAAGCGAAGCATATATGGCATGCCAATGTAATGGGTACATTTATTATATATGACCACTGGATTCGGTTTGACCGCTTTAAACAGTTCAGGAAAACAGTTTGATAAAATTAATTTTAGATTATTCTTAATATTACCTTCTACATTTTATATCAAACTTTTTCAGAACAGGAAGACGCTTTCGTGATATACACTCTTGTTCCATTAATTGATGCTAACCGTCATCATATAATCCAATAAGCTTTTTTCCAGTTGGAGTGCGTCCCAGAGTATCGGTTTTTTTTCAGTGCGTGTAAATATACTGGCGTATTTTGAGACTTTAAGATAATAGTTAAGCACTGCGACGACTAGAAGTCGATCAGCGTCACAATAATTTTAAATTGTGTCCATAGTTTTAGTTTGAATATACGCTTTAATCTTCAGAGTGTGTCGGTCAACAACTTTTCAATCGTTTTAGGTGATTGCAAATTGACACAGCCTACGTTGCATACGTTGCTCCAATCATTGTAAATATGTTGGTCTCATCGACGCTATACCGAGAAGTTCGTCATATACTTCACATTATTAAAGCCAGTTTTGTTGTACATCCTTTCTATACCCCGTACTCTCTTAAAGTACGTTTCGAGAAAAGTGGAAATGGACGACGGGCCATCATATCATTTGTTTGCGATCCACGATATACAAAGCAATGGAAGTGGCAATTTTCCTTTTTGCTTCTAACAACAGGAATCAATATTAATAAGGCCATAATATCCCTGGGGGTGTTTGAAAAAGTTATGTATTTTACAGGTTGCTTAAGCTACATAGCGTACGGGATAATATGCTACCAAACATCTGTTCACGCAACTGATCATGTTGATCTACTCAACCAAATCATTGCGTTTGATTATCGTTACTGCGACCGCTATAACAACGCGGGCAGTGTGCGCGCTGCCCAGTCAGTAAAAACTTGTGTTAAATGGGTCGCGTATTGCTATTTGATCATGTCCATTCTTGGAGGGATTAATTCGGCTGCTTTTCCCGAATCATTATCCAATACAGTACCACAAAGTTTTCTCAAAGCCATGCGAAGATTTGTTCAAAAATATCACTCTGGAGTGACGCCTTTCTACAATGTTGCCCTCAGGTGTATCTCGTCTGTAATTAGCTACTATGTAACAAGAGTGGCAACAGGTATACTAACTTTGAGCGTCTGTATCCATGTAATTATCATCACATTTTGTATATTGGAAATGCTGAAGACTATTGAAAGGTTGGCGATATTTATGTAACTAGACGTAACAATAACATATATATAATGTTAGTGATAACATGTTGAATTATATTTAATGTTTAGGATCTTCCCTCATTCAATGTCCACGGTACAACAATCGAATAGGTTCATCAGCATGATTCGCCAATTCCAACTGATTTTGGATAGCTACAACGACTTGCATAAAATGAGTCACATTTTCTATAATGCCCTAGTCCCACTGACGTTGATTCCTCTAGTCGGGTTTCTGATTATCAAATACAGTCACAGGTTGGAATTTGCTGCATTTCTGGCATGTGCCGAAATAGTTGGTCTGTGCATTGCTAGAATGATGGGTTCCTTCATTTACGCCACTCGATTGCACTCATTAAGTGAACGGATGCGGGACGTGGTTGAACGTGCCATTGTAGCAAACATGACAATGGGGACGACGATAGCGAAGATGCATCGTACGAATTGGGCCCGAGTATGGAAATCAGTTCCCCAGTCACGAATTTACTTCTTCAGAGCCAACTACTTTGAAAAAGATACTAGTTTGATAATGCTAGATTTTGCACTTAACACAACTGTTACCTTAGTGTTGACGTAGTTTACTGATACCATTCTTTATATATGTGTAGAAATATATGTATTAACAGGAATATTAAATTAGACGTCATTCCAGAAATGTATTGCCCTGTATTATACCGGTCCAATGTTAAATTGAACATCTGTAGGGAATACAAACTTTAGATGAGTAATATGTTAGACGCGGATAATTTGCATAACTTCTATTTATATTCTATTGATTCGGCATTTATGTACACGTACAAGCTGGGTTCGATTAATCACGATACAAAATTTGCACAGCACTGGCAATTGTAAGCATTTGTTGCATATAATATGCAACAAAACTCTTATCAAACTACAAAATATTACATAATGTTAATTATATTACAATAATTACAAGTTTTATGTCTACTCAACAATTTTTTTAACTACCGGAAGCATGAAATGCTTATAAAGGTAGTTATTGCGATTGTTTTGTCTGTG